>JASJUZ010000019.1:0-538500 GCA_037159825.1 Tupiocoris notatus | reverse complement strand
GCAATGCAGTAGATAAATTTGCCGTCTTTCAACGGCGTCATTGCGTCGCAATCGATCAGGGAATTCAACGAAGGAAACTGTATCTGTTGCAAGAGCGTTGCATTCGACGAGGGCGGGCTGTGTAGAAAGGGAAAACGGAGATGCAGTAAAAGTGCATAGAGAGGGAAATGCGCTTTCCCTGGTTCGATGCAACCACCCTCGGTTTCAAGGGGATGAGAACAGCTGATTCGTAAAGTTAAGAGCGAGAGGGGAAGTTCTACTCGATCGATGAGACGATGCCACTCTCTCCTCTAGTTTCATCTTCTACTCTATATTATTCTTGGGCGATTACAACGGTTTACTATTGCAACGTATTAAAACTGCGGTGATTAAGAAACTGGGTTTTCTCAAACTATTAAATATTTTATATTTCGTTCACTTAAAAGTTGCACATAAAGAGTATCTACTTATAAAAATGCCGTATTAAATTTTATACATATTATTGGAGAATTTTAGTGAATTTCGCGTTTTTTTTGTTTTTTTTTTAACTTAAACGTGGGAGTTTTGGTTACTTTGTTAAATCATACGTCTCTAATGGTCTCAACAATCCGCCATCCACAAGGCGGTAACCATAACAAACGTATTATGATTTAATGAAGTAACCAATACTCCTACGTTTCAGTTTTCAAAAAATGCGAAATGCACTAAAACTCTTCAATGTATCCATCATAAACTCGCAATTACCTAGGTGAAAAACCGTTCGAACAGCAAATAACAGGAAAGTTGGCAAGTCAATACAAAAGGGCCGGCCAATGTCGCCTGACTATCGGTTCTAATACCTCGTTACTTCGTTGATACGTCGTCCTTGTCAGCCAATCCCGTTCAGAAATAGCCCATCAATAAGTAAGTTATGTCACACTAACAACAGCACCCGTCCCTCCTGTTCGATACTCTCTAACAACCAGTCATCAACACCAGTTTGACCTCCCAGTGCTTAACTGTACAAGATAGGAATAGACTGGAGTCGACGTTAGATTGGTTGGAGGCCGAGCAAATTGAGATAACCGCTTCGCTTTATAACGTTACTGTGTTACTCGGGTGTTACAAATAAATCAGCAGTTTCCACAACGCTTCGGTATGAAATTCGTTATGGATTTGAAAATTATCAACGTGTCATATTTTCAAATGGTTGAGCGTTTTTAATCGAATGTCCGAAAGCAATTGCGACCGCTCGATTTGTCACGTGCAGACGTCCTATCAAACTTCTCTCATTCAATATTAAAAGACCGATACGATAATGCTGAGGTTTGATTCGACTTGAAAATTATTAAAGGAATGTTAAAAAACCAGATACCGAACGTTTTAATGTTCGAAGGTGAATCAATGAATCAGGGTGTTATGATGGTGCTGAACGGATGATCTTAGCTTGTTAGACATGATTGTCGAAACATGATTCGTTGAGTCACTATATCACATTGGCCATTTGCCCATGTGAAGGGAATGTCTACGCCGACCAAGGCGATATTATGTATGCTCTCAAGAGCGAATAATACAATTTTGAACTTAAAATGCTGTGGATTAATTGACCAGAACCGACATAGCGTCAGAAGTGGGGCTCATTTCACTTTATTAACCGACTTCATATTTTATTTTTATTTTTTTTTTAAATTATTTATTTATTTTTTATTTATGTTTTTTTAGACACAAATCTACTAGAACATTTCGTTTTGTTAGCGATCCGGCATTTTGAGAATTGAATAATAATATGCGAGCTTCCAAGCCCTCTGTGCTTGCATTTGTACAGAGATGGTGCACAATCGGAAACGCGTGTTAAAAAAAAGAATCGAAGATATGTCATTTTTGAAAACTTTGCAAATGATTGCGCAATGGTTTATTATTCTTTTTATTCAACGACGACCATGCGTAACGAGGATTCAAGGAGATCAAAGAGTCGTTGAGTAGCGCCCGATCAAAAGCGGCGAAGGCTTTACGAAACATTGATGATAGAAGGCTAGAAGCATGGTTGGAAGTATTGCCAACTCACTAGCCGTAACGGATTGCTTCCACGGTTATTTACCTTTTGCCTTTTATAAAAAATGTTTTTCCAACATTTATGACAGTGCTCACATGTCTCTTTATTTTAATACGTGAATACATTTCTATCCGTCGATTTTCTGAGTGTTACTAAGCAATCTATTTTTACCTGAAGCATAAGAACTCGACAAGAGCATGTGGCGAAACCACGCTTTTAAAGCCACGGATAGAAAGGGCTGTGAGTTCGCGATCTTACTTTTCCTGGGGTTGGGGGAGGGGGGATATTTTTAATCAACTTCCAATGGTTCAGAACAAAAGGTAATTCACCTCAAATTTAATCATAAAATAAACAGTTTGACAACAGCAAAACAGGGTTTGAAATGATTCAGATATAGATAGTAATAAATAATGATGATTTTTAAACTATGAAAAGGTATTTGCTGTCTATGAAAAAGTGTAAGGCTAAATATTATAATATGTATAAGCTGTGTATGAACTGTATTATTTCTTACCATTAGGCTCCGACTCTTAGCACGGACTATGTCACTCAAAAAGAATCGTATATTTTTATGTTCAACTTTTCTTTGTTCCAAGCAAATGTATTGAAAAAAAAAAAATAATGAAAAAAAAAAATAATAATAAAACTAAAAAGTAAGATAGTAAGATAAAATTAAAAATAAATACAAATAAAAGCTATAATACCTTTCCAAATATTTCTCTTCTTCCGTTTAGTTCACCAAATGATTTTCATTGGCAATTTTCATTCAAATTCAACTCTAACCCGTTACCATCGCATTTCGGTATCGACGTTTTCGAAATAAAAATAGCTATGAGAGCTAAGGTGATAGTACGAGAGAACGAGGCTGGAGTGAAACGAGATGAATGCATAAGTGGGGTAGAAAGTGAGAAAAAGAGGGCGGAAATGAGAGCGAGAGCGATCGCGCGAAGGGATGTAAAGCTTGAGGGTGGTTGAAACAGGGTTGCTTGTGCTAAGGGTGGAAACGGGCCGGCCGGCGTAGCAACAGCTCGACGAGAACCGCTTGCCTAGCAACAGCCATTTCAATCTTTCAGCTGCATTTATCCCCTCGTGCTCTACCTTCTTTCAACGTAGCAACTAGAAACCGCCTGAAGGAGTCGCTCATTTACCCCACTAAAATTTAACTCTCCTCGTCACCGCGTAGGTCTAGTTTGTATAATCAACAGTTACGAACAATTTTTTCCGAAACTCATTTCATAAGTCAAAAATCAGAGCTATACCTATTTAGCGCATTCGTACCAATATCAATTTAGCTACGATATTTCAACTCTGAACAGTTGAATATCGAGCTTGGTTACTGATGTTGTTATAAACACGAAGGAGAAAATTCCAAAACCAACAACAGTAAACATTCAAAATTTCAGTAGACATTCTTGATTTAGAATGTTCATCAAAATTTGATTACCGCGTTTTCCCATGAACACACGATGTTAGGTGTGCGCCAAGTTGTGCTGCGTAGGAAGGTGTACGGTGAGATAAGACACAACGGGATCAATCTACTCATCCCCATTTATGCAGCTAGACAGTATCCTACGTCACTACCACCATACACTGAGGCGAAAGAGAAAAAAACAATAAAATGCCTCGGCGAAACGCCAAGGATCGCGCCGAGATGTCCCAAAACTAGGAAAGAAACGTGCCCATCCCAAGGGAAGCTAAAAGTCCCACCTCTACCTTCCGAGTGTCAAACGGAAGAATCAGGGCCAGTTTACGATAAGATGTGCCAACGGCCCTACAGAAATCCTTGCTACTCTGATATGAAGAAACCCTGTAAATGTGACATGATACCCCAAAGATGTTTGGCTCCTTGCATGAAGAAGAAGCGCAGCATCTGCTACGGCGAACCGGAATGCGCTCAAGAGATGAAAATCGATTGGGGCCTTCGAATACGGCAGATTCTACTCGGCCTCGGTGCTCTTCTAGGCGGTTTAATGCTGTACAGAGTCTACGGAAGCGAGAAGAAGATGGAAATTCTGTCGATGAAGAGGGACAGAAGATTCAGGAGGCCCATGGAAATCATCAAGATTCCTGATACGTCGGATGAAATCCCGAGCGAAATCGACTACCTGTTGATAGGAGGCGGTACTGCAGCTTATGCAGCGCAGAAAGCTATCAGAAAGTCGGTAAAAGGTGCGAAAATTCTTATAGTCAGCAACGGCCCTCCGTTCTTCCCTGCCATGAAGCCACCTCTGTCGAGCCAACTGTGGACGGAACCAGATCGGGAGCGAGCGCTGGATTTGGAATTCGTCGGACCCGATAAGAAATCGCATTCGATTATGTTCGAACCACCAAAATACTACACTCCAGTCCAAGAGCTGGCTACTTCCAAGGGCGGTGTCGGCATCGCTCAAGGATGGACTGTGAAAAAATTGGATCCAGGGAAACGAAAAGCCTTCCTCGAGGATGGTAAGGACATAAAATATAAAAAATGTCTCCTAGCGACCGGAGGGAGGCCGAAAATACTGCCACCATTCGACGAGGCTGAAGAAGATGTGCTCGAGAAAGTCACTTTCTTCAGTAATTCGTTCGATTTTCAAGAGTTGGAAGAAATTATCCAGATGGAGAACGTTAAATGCATAGCTGTCATCGGCGGTGGCCTCTTGGGTACAGAAATGGTGGCAGCCCTTCGTGAGCGGACGAAAGATTTGAACGTGAAAATCATCAACATTATCAAGGACCACGGAAATCTATCGAAAATCCTGCCATCCTATTTGTCAGTGATCATGACTAAAATTTTGTCCGAAAGGGGTATTCATATTGTTCATGATGCTATCGTAGAAGACGTAGCGAGGGTGGGGACGGCTATAAAGCTGTACACCAGCAATGAGAAAGTGGTAACTGTCGAACATGTCATCGTAGCGACAGGCATCGAGCCGAACGTCGATTTAGCGAAGGACACTTGCCTCGAATTGGACCCGGTCAACGGCGGCTTCGCTGTGAACTCTGAAATGTCCTCTTGCACCGATTTGTACGCTGCTGGAGATTCGGCGTCGTTCTACGATTGCAAGTTAGGGCGACGGCGGGAGGAACACTACAGCCACGCCATAGCCACGGGCCAAATCGCGGGAGAAAACATGGCAGGCAAAGCGAAGAAATTGGAGATTCAACCGTCTTTCAAATGCAGCTTGGCTCCAGATTATACTTTCGAAGGTACAGGCAGGTGCGACACTTCTTATCCGACCGTGGCCATATTTCCCAACTCGAGAAGCAGACCGGTGCCTGTAGAGACAGCGAATGAAAATGGTAACGGTAACGGATCGGAAAATGGTAACGGCAACGGCAACCACGAGGAGATGTCAGCTAAATCGAAATATTCACGTCACCATCCTGTCAACTTGTCGGATAAGAAAAACAGTAGCAAAGGCGACCACCGTCATCTCTCCAACGGAAAATCCGATCACGTTCGAGTCGAAGAAAACGGCGACGTCGACGATGCGACCCTGTCAAACGCGGATTTTCACAAAGGAGTGATTTTCTATTTGAACAGCCAGCAAGAAATCGTCGGCGTTCTAACGCTCAATTTGCCGGGGAAAATCAATATCGGCAAAGTAATCGTGAACGGGAAGAGAAAATACGATGACATCGACGAAATCACAAAATTATTCGGGCTTCATGACGGAGAAAAGAATTAGATGAACGATACAAGACAGGCGGACGTGTCTGAAAATAGAAAATTAGCTCACTCACGTGGGCTTCATGGTGCACCAGAAATACAAGAGTTCTCCTAGCTGTTGTATGATATTGCAGTGTAGATTAGAAAAGGATACAAAATAGCGCCTCGAGGCACTCCTAGGCGCATTTGTGCGAATGAATTGAATTACTCCCATGGTGTCTTTGTCAATGTATTTAAAGGGGTGACAAAACGATTTTAAATTCGTTTCCCATTAGTTTTTCAATTCAATTGTTGACGAAGATTGAAAATCCATTGAATACGCATGAACTTGGAAGAATTCAATAGAAGATATTATTGGAGAGGGTTATTCTGAACGGGCTGGGTTCAGTTTGATGAGTTTTATGGGATTTTTTAGGAGAGGAAAGGAAATCAATAAGTTAAGTTGGGATAGGATGTGTTCGGATGGGATTTGATGGGTTAGAATGGGATAGGATATGATTTTATGGGTAATAGAGGGTTTTAGGATTGAGTTGACACTAAGTGGTTTGGATTTATTGGGATTTTTTAGGAGAGGAATCAGTGATTAATAAGTTAAGATGGGATAGGATGTGTTCGGATGGGATTTGATGGGTTAGAATGGGATAGGATACGATTTTATGGGTAATAGAGGGTTTTAGGATTGAGTTGACACTAAGTGGTTTGGATTTAATGGGATTAGGTTGATAGAACGGGACATTGGATAGTATTATTGGGAATATTGGGATAGGATTAAAGAAAAATAGGAAGAGATGGAATGGTATTGGATTTATTAAAATGGAAATTAATAGAAAATGGAAAACTGGAATAAATTGGTATGGATTGCTAGCGGACCGCCTTTGAAAATTTGTTAACAAGTTTCTGGAATCGTAATTCTAATCGCTACATTCGCATTACATACAACGTTGACGTATTTCTCAAGCTCGTGACCCCTCTGATTCCTGTACGAAGGAAAAGGGAATGCTGTTTATGCCCGATTTAAAACCTCATTTTTCATTGTGACAACCCTCTCCCGTTCAGGCCTGACTCCCTCTTGGCCGACTCAGCTTTGCGCAGATCGATCTGCCCCTCCTCCCTCAATGTGCCTTAATTTAATTTTAATTCACCATAAATCATTCTGCATTCTTCCTCCTTCCTTCGTCAGAGGTTACCCGCATTCGCCTGTGGTAAAGGCTATGGACGTTGTACTACCAAATCCGTCCCCCGTCCTAATACCAACGGGATAGTTTCTGTGATAAATCTCTTCCAGATGAGGCAATAATTGTTATGTAAAATCGTCAAGTCGAGGGAAGTAAAAAATGAATTCGCCTTCGCACGCCGTGAAATTGCCATTTCATGGGGGCCATGGTCGCACGGTTTTCCTTTTCTTGCAGTATATTAAAATAAATTGACTCTAATCTTTGCATCGTTAACAGCGCTAAGTCACGCTTACTTCATACTGAAGTTACTGGAACTGTACGTAGATTAGCTTTTGTTGAATTTTTTCATTGAATTATCTCTACAGATTTCCATTGAGCACGGTTGGCTTTGATATAAGTATGGCGGATCATAATGAAATGTCAAGGTGAAAGCGCACGAGCTAAATGAAAAATTGTAGAATATAACAAGTTCTTAATCTAAACAAAAAATGAAAACTCAAAATCGCTTGGAATAAGGTATATCGAAGATTTCAATGCCCCGAAATGAAATTTGACAAGTGGAGAAATTTAATGAATTATCTTAGAGGTGATAAGTCAAAAAATTATAGTTTCCTGGCACTTCCGTACCTCAATTAAGAATCTACGTCCTGAATTTGTTGGCATGGTAACTTTAATGGCATTTCTAATAATTCATTCAATAGAAGCGTGTGCGTTTTTAGTGAATTGGACTCGAATGCAGTGAGAAAGCCAAGAATGAGAGATGGGACTGAATAAGATTTTTATGACTAGGGCTTGGCGTTCGGCTGGGACCTCTATCGATTCTACAGTCAGCTGATCCACGCCTGCTCTTACGCCTCTTCCCACTTCTGTACGAAGCGATGGTGAAAAAAGTGAGATTTCGTGACGCGGTCTGGAGCAAATTTTTCTGACGTGCCTCCACTAAAGAAAGGAAGGATTTCGTTTTGAGAAATGAAGACGCCAATATTTTTGACATTGAATGGTGAAGCGTTCGTAAATAGCATTACTCTCGCTTTGAGGTTCGACCGAGTCACAAATTGGGAACCGAAGTGAGGCGATATCAATCAACCTATTACTCGCAGGCCAATAGACAAGTGAAATATTGGACAGGCGGGAGAATCGCTAAGACTCATATTTTATGAATGGGAAAATGTAAAACTTTCGATTTACCGAATTACGATGCGAAAGAGTAAGGAGGCTGGTTCTGGATTTATTCTCTTCTACTTGGAGGAAAATTAAAATAGTGCTGTATTCCTATAAGGTAAAGTAAAGTAATTTTTCCACTGTTCAAATAAATTCCATTTCCAGAAAAAAATTGTAATTTTCAAAAAAGTGCTCAATTGAATTCTGTGAAAAAATGCAACATTAACAAAGTATTTCAAAGATAAAACTTTAAAAAATGAAGCGAATACGCGTCAGATTGTATATCTTCACATTTTTTACGGCTTAAACAGTTTTCTAACCTACCTTTTTTAAACTTCAATATTTTTATTAACCTCCTCAATATTTTGGTCAAACTCAAATTTCCCTCATCCCTCATCCAATCCCTGCGCATCTTTCCTAGCCCGACGCCCGAAACTGAAATCCACCACGCGATAACGGTAGAAAAAACGCCTCCAGCCTCGTTTTCCCCCTTTTTTCTTTTTACACAAAAGCATTTTTCGATTCCAGAGCAAACAGTGATCTGCATTATTGCAATGAGATCGCATTCGGGCGGTTTGAAGGGTAAAACCCCTGATTTATTATTCCCTCTGCTCTCTCCCTTGAGCGGTTTCCAAAGACCTGAATACTTTGAAGGCTTAAAGGAGCGATAGAGCGTTCGAAACGGCTGCCACGCGAAGGGAAAAGAGTTTTTCGCTTCGGGAAAATCTGCGCAGCGCCGCGACCGCATTCAACTTCAATATCATCCCCGAGGGCGAGGGGTCGGTTGCCAAGGGGGTGTTCACCCAATCCATCCTTTGAGGCTTTTGGGTTTTGTTTTAATGAGATATTGAAGTCCTGCGATTATTGAAAATTCTCTCCTCTCGCTTGCACCAAGGGCAACCTTTGCAAAAGGAACATTGTTATTTTCCGCTAAGGATTGAAAGCTGTTCGTTTTCTGTGTTCCACTAACGGCGAACAAGACCCGAGGCTCAGCTCGAATCGAAGTCTTTTGAGCGTTATCGAGCTCGCTCGCAAATTGTTGTAATGAGCTTCACTATTCAACCGTCCGAATGGCGGATTCAATCGCCGACAAAAGGAACAAGAGGCGAGAAACGGAGAAGCTGAATCGCCCTTCGATCCACCGGGAAAACTGGGCGATAATTAGGTTTAGACAGAAAAACGGCTAAAGGCTATTACCGTATAACGGCCAATCGCCTTATTACGCTATAATTGATTTTCCGAAAAAAGGTATATCGAGGCTTGCTGGAGACGAGTAACTGGGAAAACGTGCAGAGGACAAAAGGAAAAACAAACTTGTAAAAAAATCCGCTATCGATACGAGTTGTTGAAACTAATAAATTGATAAAAAGAAAATGAAAATGGAGAAAGTATGTTTGGATATAAATCTCGACCGGCATTTTCCTCCAGTTTATTTTTCCCGACAGATTGAATAATAAATTTGCGTATATTCATCCGGCACAAGTTAAAGTGGTATAGAAAGAATATTCCGTACAGGAAGTAACTAAATAAAAAGCAATTATTATCCGAAGTGAAAAAAAAAACTTTCTTGCCGGTCCGGAGGATGAAAATCTTATCAAAATCGATGTAACCGAAGGAGGTTTTTCTTTTCCCGATTGACTGAACGAAGGATGAAGGGAGAAGCCAAGTTGAGGCCAAAGTTCTGAAGGGTAAACTGCTAAGTTAGGCACGCGCAGCCAATACCGTGCTGTGATTGAATAAATGGCGAACAAACTTTTCCCTAATCCGTAACGAAAATAAATTACACAAACTTCTAGAGCCGACTTTTTTTGCCTAATGCAGCCTTTTCATTGATTGAAGTAAACTCGATTTTGTTTTAACCGTTCGAACCTGAGCTGAGGTACTTTTTATTGTTGAGTGATGAATTAGCTCTGTCAGATGCAATTCATATTCTTGTCAATCGATGATTTTTGTGCCAAGGTTTTTTTAATCCGAACAGTATTTTTATTTAGCGATAGAATATTTCAATACCTTCATTCAATAGACTAATGAATGCTTACGCTCAACTGAATTTATTATTCAATAATGAACCATTGTAATCCTCAAAAAACAAGAAAAAAAAGAATATTTCCGGATTAATTTCTATAGATTTCTGGACGCTGAATCGAATGAGACAATTGCGAGGTCGATAACTTCAATGGCACAAGTTATCGGAGCTTCCGATAAGAATTTTTAGAAATTTTCAGAAAGTGGGCTTAAATTTAGAATTTTTGGAGCTAAACAATCGTTTTATACTCGTTCGACTGGTCGTCAAACATTCTATTCAGCTGTATTGTTAGGAAAATAATAATTTTTCTTCAGAAAATTAGGAAAAATAAAAATAATCAAAATTACCATAGTTTTGCGGAGTTTTCCAATTATTCATATGACCAGTCTGTTCAAGGTAGAAACGTTGATAAAATGTTCGTGATAGTTTCTATCACAAGTTGATGGTCTTCTTGAAACATAATTGAATCGAAGGAATAATAAACCATTGTACAAGAATTTGTTGCTTTTTTTGTTACGGTGTGGAAAAGTTGGCGTCTAACATTTTCGTTCGAAGCACTCACCTATTCAGCTCTATCGCATTTTTCGTTATTTTCCTCTCGTTTTTCTCCATTTTTAAATCCACTGAATTAGATCTTCTCAACCTCAGACGTCTCCTTCGCTCTTTCTCCAGAAACTACTCGAGTTTAGGGTTTCGACGAGCTCGTTTCGAGCTAGTACAACAAAAGCTTCTCCATCTCTTCGATTGGATTCTTCAGCGGTTGAATTTCCACGTTTTCCCGCAATCAAATCATCGGACGGGGCACGGAATGCGGGAAGAGGTGCTCTTGGCCTCCACTCAGTTCTTCGGCCTTGGTTCTCATCAGCCGACCCGTAGACGACGAGAGATTCGAAGCACTCGACGGATGAGCAAGTCGAGGAGGGTATCTGTTCAAATATTTGGCGGAACTGGTATAGGGGGCTTCAGGTTGCAAACTTCAATCTAAATGCATGACCAACGATACTGAGAGGAAGATGGAGGGAATGGAAGCGGGTATATCGGCGACTGGGTAAGAGGAAGATGCATGAAGGACCTGGGTGTCTTCGAACGAGAGAGAGCGAGAGAGTTATTGAATGTATGTGCTCAAGAGAAATAGAAGCAAGGAACATGAAGAGAGCAGGAAGGCCAATCGATCACCTGACTCTCAGCCTTTGCCTCGCGCGCGTACATTCAACACGGGCAGATTGATCAGAGCACGTACCCAAAATGTATGCAAATGAATAAAAATCAATAAAAATGACGAAATAATAATAATTCAACGAGCGTAAATTGCATTCGGAAAAATTACCTTTTTGACTACCGATTTTATTTTAATAACAATTTTTGCTTTCCCTTACTTTGATAACTGTTTGTTTCCCTTGATTTGATTACAGTTTCTTCTCTGTATTTTTTTGGCTCTTTTGTCCGACTATGTTACTGTATAACTCTGGCATCTGACCCTCAACCACCTACTTTTCAAGATGCCCACGCGATGAAGATTCGAATATCAGTCGAATTAAAAATTTAGGTGCATTTATTGAAGATCGCATATTAACAAAAGTGAATGTTCAAGGTGCAAAAAATAATTTGTGTAAAATTAAAGTACATTGTTGAAATCGCATTGAATTTTCCCTCTGTGAACTTAACTTTCTCAGTCTTGCTCATGCCGCAGACACCCAATTTATAATAATTCACATACAAACGTCCTTTTTTAAAATCAATCGCTCCCAAAAAAGTCGAATCAAGAGTCTGAAAATGTTAATTTTTCATTGTCAGGCTGTGGGTAGCATTACTATAGTATTTTGTACACTAATAGGAATGGAAACCCTAATGGTTACGATCCACAAAATTCACTAGTTTTTTTGTTGCATTTGCGAGGTGCTCTTTTATATTTTTTCCGTCGTTTAGATTATAACCAAGACCGTCAAATTATCTCATTCCATTTCAACACTACTGTGCCTTTTATTTTCGCCTTTTATTTCGATGGGCAGCTGCAGTTTTCGAGTCTGTCAAAAGATCAGTGTGCAATGAACTGTGCGAAGCTCTATCTGCTGCTATATTGTTCCACTATTAAGCACTCCACGGACTCTGTTCTTCCCTTCCTCAATGACTCAAATGAAGAGCCTCTGAACTCATGAAGGGGCAAAGCAGTTCAATGTTGTGCCTAGAATAACCAAGGTGACTTACCCCTCTTCGCAGTAGCTATGGCAACACAGCTGTTCTCCCAACAGCTGAGTTCAGTCAATACCCACCTGATCGGAGGGTGGGATCCTCACCCCAACGCTGGATTATTGGATTATTGCTTCCCCGAATACGTTTAAATCCCTCGCCGAAAGCGTTACGGAAGCAATAAAATCTTTCGATTCGGAACGAATAGAAACGTTGTTCCCACGCAATTTTCGCGATAAAAAATACTGAGCCTGAGCTCAAGTAAATGGAAATTTTTTTCTAATTTTTTTTTTCTCTGAACCTCCGCTGAGTAATTGAAGCGAACTCACCCTGGTCTCTGCAACGATATTGAAATCCATTGCAAAAAGATTTGCATGGGGATTTTGTACGGGAAAAAGCAATAAATAGAAGAGAAAGCTGGAAATCGATTTTCAGAGCTAAGACACTATAATCCGGTACTCACTGAATATCAATGTTTTACGTGACAAACACTGGAGAATAAGCCACTTCAACTTATAAATAATAAATAAATAATTAAAAATTACCTTTTCGTTGCCCAATCTAGCGGTGACTTCCTCTGAACTTTCCTAAATGGCGACAACTTTGTTCAACATGAATTTAATATTCGTATTAATTGCCGCTTACCACGGGGCGAATTAGAGTTAATGATAAATTACGATTTACGAAACATAGTCGACTTCAATTTCTTCGAAGCCAACGAATGCAAGGGAGGTCTCGCATTAAATATTCATAGCCACGTCACCGCTTGGCGTTCCGTAAAATAATTCTCTCGGCAAATTTTCACTTTCTTCCCGGAATCCGGTGACCCGAACCGAGCACTAGGAATCTTCGGTTAATGCTCCGTTAATATTCTATTTCCTACTACCCGCTTAGCGTTTCCTCCCCTGCCCATCCCGCTTGGTTATATTATTCATGAAAAATCGAGATGATAGCGTGATGGAGATGGAGCAGAGATGGAAAAAGCTCTTTTCCAAGCTCCGGTGAGGGTAAAACACCAAATGGGAACGAGCAAGGGGACAATTCTATTAGGGCTTTAGCGAAAGACTGTGTTCCCATGCTGAGAGAAGGGTTGTCGTCTATGTTTTTTGCCCCTTGTATATTTTCCGTTTCCCTCATTCTCTCCCTACCAATTTTTTTTGATAAGTTTGTTAATAAAAGAGGGAACCATTTGCGACACATGCCGTGCACGAGGAGGTACCTCCTTTCATAAATTACCTTTCGACGACTGCGTTTTCTTCTGAGCTGTGATTTTCCCATATGAGAACGGGAAAAAGGGGGCTTCATTTTGAACGCGTTCTAAATGTCTGCTAGATTCACATGCCGAAGAAAACGCGGAAACGGTGACAGCGGATTCACATAGTGAATCGATTGGGCAAGTGTTGGACGTTTGGCTTCGATCAATGAGAACGCAGTTTGCTCTTTCCGTTCCATGTTTTCTGCTGACATGTGAATCCGGCAAATCGTTGTGCGCGGTGCGGATAAAACCGCGTCAGTCTGCTCAGTTCACACGGTGACGTATCATAAAACAAACATGAATTTCACAGGATTTTGAGTTACGCGTAGTGTCCCAGAGATACGAAACATGCATTTTTTTTTGTTTGTTATTAATAAACAAAAAATTATTTGTATAAGCAATTTTAATCGCACATGAAAAAAATTGTATAACCTCCCTCAAAATTTGATGTTTTACGTTTCAAGGCATATAGAATCTCAATATCCAATAAAACAAAATTCTGCCCTTCCGCCGAGCGCCGTCAACACTTTTCTGACGAAACTGTAAAAACTAAATCCATGAAAATTCCACAAAAATAATTTATTCATTATCGCGTTGCCATTTATTTAATTTAATAATTTATTTATTCGTGCGTTTTTCTGTATTTGAGTCTCCTGATGGCTAGCCTTTTAATAACTTTTAATAACAGTTGTAGTTTACTAACGTTGCGATCTTTGTATGAGTGATTTTAATTGGTAATACTCGTTACCGACTGAAACATGGATGTACAGTTAATCTATGCACACGACTGGTTTTAAATATATTGGTTACGGATTCCCTTAGGACTGCTCTTGATTTTCAAATTAATGCCTTTCGCTTGTAAATTATGTTAATGGTTTACAATATAATAATTATCTCGTACGGACGCCAATTAATGCAATGTACTCAATCGATGATACCCAAAGCAGGAGATGGATTGAACTGTCCGATCGCAAATTGAGTAATTAATAACCGAATATTCGAACGTGATGGTATTATTAACTCGGGGTTAATTTGGCACAACAGCTGAGAGATTGAGTACGAAACTCCACTATGTAGAAATTAGTTCAATTATTTGCTCTGCGTTCGCGTTTGCGAACCTCGATTATTATCTCGCGTTCATTTTTATTCGGTATTCGTATTAAACATGCTTTGAAAAGTTCGATAATTCATCCCCCCCGGTGATAATTAATTTGTTATTGAAAAGAATAATAATTAAAAAATAATGTCATCCAACCCTTCGTAAAACCTTAGATATGAAAAACATAATATTTCATTATTGAGATTCTACAGAGAAATACGCTACGTTCAATTCAACATTTCGAATATCATCACCGAATTTTCCTCTTCAAATGAAATGATGTGTGAATCTTCTAGTACGTTTTTTCATATAATTCGACAAAGATAAGTTCTTTAGGCGTTGTTAGTACGTCATTTTTCCGAAGAAATGTTTGCGTATTAGATTATCCGAACCACATCTTATTCCGCTTCATAGCCGTTGTAATTTCTTTTCGTTTCACCGGAATCGTTTTTCATTCTCGAGAGAAAAAAAACACAGAGCGCCTCGGGTTCACGAGAGAGAAAAATGCTGGAATCGTCGAGGAATAACAAGGCAGAAACGATTCAAGTGTGCATTTCTGCAGTCGCTTTTCACTGTGCGTTCTCCTCTGGACGGTAACGGATAATATTGCTCATCTATTTTCCTTAGAACGAATGAAACAGTGCCCCTTTTCAAAATCGATCTTCCACACTGGCAAATCCGAGGAGATATTATTTTTCCGTTATTTTAGCTCTGCCTCGGTAAATTCATGAAAGGAGGAAAAGGATCTATTCAAATTCTTCGCTCAATGAAGTTTTCCTCTTCGATGAAATTTCATGAAAAATGTCGCGTCTCCATGGATTAAGAGATTCGTAATTTTTTCTCAGTACCAGAAAATACGATATAAATGGAACTACCTATTCCGAACGCTGTTCTGTTTAGTTATCACGGGATCGGTTCTGGTGTTACTTTGTAGAATCGTATCACCCAAATGTGTTTTTCAAACCGTAAACGTGAGAGTTTTTGTTATTTTGAAAAATCGTAAGTGTCTTATTGTTACCACATATTGGCAGGTGGATTACGGTGATCATTAGGGGTACGTGATACGATTCTACAAAGTAACCAAAACTCCGAAAAAAATTAAAAAAAAAAAAAAACTATGTAACTTTCAATTATTAAATTCACGTTCATACATGACACGGTCGGACAAGATATTTTTTCGTCTAATTTACAAAAGAATATTAACAGCCAATAAATGAAACATTCGCATTTCAAAAAGGCAACATTTTGAAAAAAGTGTTTCCACTATCATTAACATCATATTTATTAGTACGATAAATTATACAGTAAGACTATGTATAGAACGATTGGTAGTCAAATCAACCAGCCAAGAGTGGCCATGCATTTTTCCTGTTTAGATAAAAATGCACCCGGATAAGAGGTGATTTGTCTGTCGCCGCTGCGCAAATTACTCGGTTAGCGAAACGAGAAAATAATATTTCTCCACTACCCATTTTATCACTATTGGTGCACGCACGTTGTTATTTCTACACCGGAACCGGATGTAACATTGTCGGAGGAAAAAGCATAATCTATGAAGCGAGCTAGTTTGAAGATAGGTTGAAAGAGCGAATAAATAGTTTCCCAAGAGAGCCTGAAGATAATACATGTAATATGTGAGAAACGCAAAAAAAGGGGAATTAATTTTCAGACAGTCATAATATTTCATTCATATCACGCGATGACGTACAAGGCCGAATGAAATGAACTGAGTTCGAGTTTGAAAAGGTTAAAATTAGACGGTCGCTGGTTCGCTGCCATAAGTCCTCGTATCGCGTTAGCTCGGTCCGGAATAATGAACACGCAAAAGGAAAAATATCCAGACTTGGAGAGGGACGAATAAAATTGTTGTGATTTTCAAGAGACATGTCACTCTCCCCGACCTCTGAAACGATTGCGCTATTATTTGCAGCAGAGCGGTCAGCCGAGGGTAACGAGCGGCCATCAAGCGGACATTCTTTCCCACGGTTCTCATACCATCCGACGAAATTCATCGTTGCGAGCTCGACATGATCGTTACATTAGGCACAACGGGGAAACTCGAAGTACACAACGACGACAAGCAGGTATACAGATTATGGACATTACTCAAAAGCAACTGGCATCAAAATGGACAGCGGTTTAGGCGCATTTTCCGCCCTTTTATCAACTGCGGTGATTATAGGAGGAAAAATATATAAAATGATCGGATAGAAGGAAAAATAATTAAAAATTTTTTTTTAAATTAAAACTGTTCTGTTCATAACATTATTTTTAGATTCATTTCATTATTTATTATTATTATTTTTTTTTTTTTAGAAAATTTTTGTTCCTAGACTCGTTTGAAAAATTACACGCAATGAAAACAGTTCACGAAACGGGATTATTTGTCTTCAAGGATTACTCAATGTCGTCGCCGTTCGTTCGCTCGTTCCCCTGGCTTTTCCTGCTCCTCTCGGGTAAACAACTTTATTTGTAAACATATCCTGAAGAGCGATTGCCGGTTTAAATTCGTTTGGCAGGTTCATTGTAAACAACTGTCTCTTCGGTCAGATATCGCGAGAATTTCGGTCGGATTATATTATTTCCGCCGACGAAAATAGTCGGAGCGGACCTTTTAAATCGTTGTGTACGTTTTAAAAAGAAGTACCTATAGTGATAATAACTTTTTTCACTCCGAATTGAAATTTCTTCGAAAGTAATTTAATTGGTCTTCGCTCTAAAAAACTTAAAATCATCGACGGTCTTTTCCTTGGTTCGACGAAGTATTTGAACGTGGTAGACATTAACGTGGCAGGGCTTCTTAAAAAGTTTCCTTTCTTCGACTTCCAAAAGTCGCCCAAATCCAAAAGTCACTTGTCCGATTATTCAGGGAGTTACTTTTTGTCCAAACGTTTCTCTTCGCCGATGTAATCCTCTTGCAGAACCGACAGCCGCGAGGGAGTTTAGAAAACCCACTTTTACATCAGTCGGAAAAGACAGACTTGTAAAAGGGTGAAATTTTAAAGGCGAGAGAAACCCCAAAGCAGCCCTTGCTCGCTCGAAGGCTGGGCCGAAAGGACGTCGGGAAAGGCTTTTAGTTGGGAAACATCTTTGTTGCGAGTTTGACGGTTTGCGGGGAAAGTGTGAAAATGGGAAAGTACAAGAGAGAAAAGGTGAGCACGTCAACCGCTTTCGGTTTCCAACAAGGGATTTCTGCCTTTAGCTAGAAACACTCTTAAGGCGGTACGAGAGCTAGAACACGTTCGCGAAAATATTTTCAAATTCGCTGACTGGCAGAAAGTATGAATACATTGGTGTTGATTGTAACGTTGGATATGAGTAATGACTGATGTGAATTATTAAAAGAAAGAGGCTGATGGATTAAATAATTTAAATTTATGTTTACGAGATTACAACGTATGATTCGTATGCGACCATAAACTTCCGTTTCCTGTTATAAACTTTACTGCTGTTATTCCATCCCTATAGAAGTATGAATATGTCTTACAACCGTTCTCCTCTCGAAAACGTCCCAACCGAAGTTTCGCATCATTTGCATACCGGCTCGGCCATATTTACTTAGGTAGCGTCGTAAAATAAATTTTTCCCCCGAAAGAAAATTCACAACAACTCTTGGAATAACAATAGAAAAAATCTTCCGCCTTCCGTGGGGCTATCTGTGTAAAATGTTTAACGCTTTGAACAGCTTGCGAGCTGATTATGTAAATGAGCCGCTAAGGCATTCGGGCTCTTAACTTTATAACAGGAAAGCGGCTGCGAATTTACTCCAATTATTTTCTGGGGAGGATTTGAATAGACAAATAAACAGCCGAAACAACCGTCAATTCCAAAGCCTTTTGTATTTAATTAGCGCGGAATAACTCGACGAGTTTTTCATGCAAATGTTATTATTTCATTAAAGCTCTACAAGGCACGCGTGGAGTCGGACTGTTTTTCGCTTAAACTCGACAACAAACCCTTTCCAGTAATGCTCTGAGTACACAGCGAAAAATTCGAGCTTCCTTCCATGTTTCTGCTGTTTGGATTACAGGTTTGCAGCAAATTGCTTCGCAGTACGGTGGATTCAATTTAGCTAAACTGCCGTTCAAGAGGAATTCGTAACGAGTCTATCTCGTTAACAATTATACATTAAAGCCGGCGAAACAGTGAACTCGTTTCGGGTTTTGCTCTGTAAAATTGTTTATTTTTTGGTAAAAAAAAAGTGTGAAAAACCTCCGATTATACGTCCAGGAACTGAAGAATACATTCGAAAAAACATCCGTTGAAAAAAACCCGCTCGTTAGTGTCAACGTTTTTGAAACGTGATCATGTTCCGTATTGAATCGATTTTCGACAGCTGCGTCGGATTATCGGATTTTCGATAGCACACTGTGATTTGGGATATTATTCGCGCTCAAAGAAATTGTCATATTTGAACGGGGTTTTGGGTTTTGTCCCATAAATTTTGAACAGTGCCCGAGATAAAGATCTTCTGGAACCTATGGCTCCACGTCGCCTTGAGGATGCCGAAACGGGTGAAAGTGCTCGGCTAGCAAATAAAGAATTGGAGAATGAGGCCTCGATTTTCTCCCCCTCACAACCCCTGGACATCGAAAAATACGACGACACGGAAAAGAAGAAAGAAGCATGTTACAAAAATACTACATTGTTGGGGTTGAGGGGGAGAAAACCAAGGCGACTTGTTCTCCTGTTTTTTATTGTCGGCTTGCCAAGCTCTTTCGCCCATTCGGGCATCATCAGGGCTTCGTAGCACCATTACAAGGTATCCACGGCCCCCTCAACCCCAACAACGAAGAACGATCGATGCGACAAAGCTACGACGAAAAAAAAATACTACAGCTTTGTGCAACAGGACATAAGGGGGTCCAGGGGGTGGAGCCCCCGGCTAGGCGCGGCTGGTAATTTATTCAAAGAAATTACCCCAGTAGCTAGGTGAGTGACACTGATCCTCGCCCCATTGGTTATTTCTAATGCAACCTCGCCATCATGGAAATTATCATTACCATCATAAGTTTTATCGGGTAGCAATTTTTTATTCATTAGGCAGAAGAGGCATTTCCTTACTCTAAACCGATTCTTCTCCGTACTCGAAACTGTACAATTCGTCAGCTTAGCGAGGTGAATACCTAATTCGATAAAATTGCCGTTTCACGTGTTCGGTTTCTCCCGAGGGAGCACTAGAATTCATTTCATCTTCAGTGTGAACGTCCATTACGATAGGAAAAACATTTCATTAATGAGCGCGAGATGGTCTTGCGTGATCTAATTACTCTCGCTATCTCATAAGGAAACGCTGGGCTAAAAGTCGTAAATCACATTCGCGTTTTCTTTCCTGTTAGGTTGTAAAGGGAAAAGAGCTTTTTATCTCCATTTGGAACTCATCCGGTCAAGTTTTTGGGCTGCAATGTTCGATCGAAGCTGTTGGTAGGGGAGTACGTGGTGATATATTTCTTTTCGCTGACTTCACCTCGACTTCCAAGATATGGCGCGGATTTATGATGTTCCTCGAGGAATCCGACAAAAAGGAAGAACGTGCGGAGAGCGGATGACGTGGCGTCTGCTGGAAAAACTCGAAAGAAAAGGAAGGAAGATTTTTTTCATGTCGGGATGATGTGAATCAGGGTGCGAGTAGTATCGACGGGCGGAATATGAAATCGATGGGAAAAATGTATATACGAGGGAAGGCCATCCATTGAAGCCGTAGAAGGCCTAACGTATTGTGAAGGAAAAAGGGATTCTTACTTATTCGCATAGGCAGCAGAAATATATTATGAAAATTATGCTGGCCGAATCACTTTAGTCCGCCTCTTTGCTGTCGAGGCTTATACGTTGATTTATAACCGAAGAAAACCGGTTGGTGCTCGAATAGGGCGCGTTTCCACGTTAGCGAGGGTTGATTACTGTAACTTGACGGAAATGTATCTTCTGTCAATACTTGACCGAATAAAGTTATCTCTTTCAATAGATTGATATATTATGTTATGGTTCAAAATGGCGTAAATCGCCTTTATACGCGGAGCTTTTGAAAAAATACGTATTCGAGGCTTTTGTAATATCACTCGCGGATTTATAAAAAAAGCGTTCGTAATGTTCAATCAAGCAGTAGGTAAATTTACAACCGCAGGTAAGAACAGTGAAATCTCTCAGTCTGATATCGGCTCTTCGTTCCTTTGGAAGTAGTATTCTACCTCGGCGCTTCGGGAAATTCAATTTGCTGTCTACTTATCGTATCCGGCCATTAGGCTATTCTTCTATTCCGAATCCATTTCATTTTCTATTTGTTACGACTGGGAAAGCTCTTCAAGACATTTCTTTCTTCAAGAGCCGATTTATGCCCTTTCTCCTCGCTCTGTAACATAGCAACCTTCCATTCGAGGTTTCAAGATTTATGAGTCCTCTCCGGATGCAAGCGAAGAAAGATGGAAAGAAAGAAACCGAACGGAGGAAAAGAAAAGAGAAAAGTGGGTGGATGAAATAGCAGGTTGGTGCTCTCTGAGGAGAGAGTTGGGGTAAAAGGTCTTTCCAAGCTTCGTCTGTAATGAAAAGTGCGCCCACCTTAAGTGATATTGGACCAACCCAGACCATTGATGGACGGAATCGTAGGACGAATGGACGGACTGAAGAAGGGATTGGAGAATATCAGGGCAACGGCTGCACCGAGAGAGGAAACCGTATCGGAGAACGTTCTCTTCCAATGCTTGCAGGGATTCTAGGTTTCAACAAAATGTCGGGAACGGAATTTTCCTCGTTGGCTTTATATCTTTTACCCGGTTCTATTTCCAGCTATATCCCACCCACGGTTCTGCGGTTTCCTTTTAAAGCGACTTCATCCATTCATGATAAGGTGAGGCGGTCCTTTCAGCGGTCGGAAAGAGCGAATCTAAATCGGCGATTGTTGCTAACGTCGGAGAAAGTGCCCTATGTCTTAACACTGTTCCCGTTATATCCAGGTTCCTTATAAATAAAAACTTCCCCCGCCGACGATTGGCTTGCAGGAGTTCTTTCAGAAGAGCTTAATGAACCGTGCCACTTTGCTCTTACGTTCAAAAGGAAAAAGTCTGCTAATGTTCCATGGTTTATAAATTCCAAACAGCAATCGCTCGGATCATGGTTTAGGGATCAGATAATGGAGGTAGTCATGTTTGAGGAATTTGATATCCATTTCTCATCTTCTCTTGCTTTTCATAGAGTTAGGTCGACTCTGTAGCATGACAATACCCATGAATCCTTAGATTAGTCTGGGCTGTGTAAACCAGGGGTTGTGAGGGTGAGAAAAACCAGGCAAGCCAGGAAAAGCCAGGCCATAGGGTCTTGGCTGTGGACCCTATGGCTCCACGTCGCCCTGAGGATGCCCTGGGCGAAAGTGCTCGGCCAGCAAATAAAGAATCGGTTTTTTCTCCCCTTCAAAACTCATGGAAATCACCTTCAAATATCATTAAAATCCTCTTTTTCTATTCGAATACTTTGATTGACACAGCTCGTGCGACATAATATCAAAGCAGCCTAAAATCTAATCCGGGTTTATTACTGTAACTTCTTTGTATTTCGAGATTGATGAAGCTTTGAAGTTGTAGAACGCGAATGAAAATATTTCATTATAAAACTGCTAACTATCGCCATGGATGGTAAATCGTCCAAGAACTCATAATGTAGCAGCTTGCGATACGATAACTACCATGGTTCATACATATGTCATACAAATGTAGAATAATAACCAAAAATCCACGGTCTATTTCAATACTACTAGAATCAATATAAACGATCGGCTTGCGAGGATTACTGAAACCGGCGCAACTGACGATAGGAATTATTACTTCGAAGGCATCGGAATTAAACAGCTCGTCCGCCGAGTCCATCTCGAGCACTATCAGGTGAATTCACACTCGGGAGCTAATCCTGACGCCCTTGGCGAAAACGAAATCCGTTTAATGCGCTTTTTATGGAGATTCGAGTCTCGCCGGAAAAGGGGAGAGCCGAATGAATAAATCTGCGGAAAAGCCACAATGGCAGATATAACTAATGGTAGGTATGCGGCCTCGGCGCAATCTCCTCCGGCTCATTCCTTCGTCGGCAGTTCTGAATCTCCGACAGCATAACAGCAGAAGCTACCTCTTCATTTTCCGTTTGCTGAGGTCGCTTCCGCTGCCGGTGCTGAAATATCCTCTAATTCTCCGGATTCCATTTAGGTATGAAGGAAGGCTCTCTTCGTAAACAACGTTTCTCCGCCTCGTCGACACCAAGACTCTCGTTCTCCCGCGGGAGCTTTTCCTGAATTTATTGAAATAATTTCTAGAGCGGGAGCCGAGCGAATTTCCTTTTTCGTAAATAACCCTCGACAAACCTCGTTTCATCTACTTCCATTTTCTCGCCATTTCCCAATCCGCCGCGCGGGCTTCTCAATTATTGCGAGGTGTTTTTCTCCATCTTCGCAGCTCCGAAAAGAAAAGCCTTTAACGGATGGAGTGGGAAAAGTGCGGGGAAGAGTTGCCGCTTTATGGTTTCCACTTTATCGTTCCAATAAAGTAAATTGGACTGAGAGGAATAAAACTGTGGATGTTCCCTAGAAAGTTTTGAACGCCCTCAAGCTCTACGACACGAGTTGGGCAAGCCGCGTATGAAAACCGCTCACGTGCTCGCAGCGGATTGATTCAAATTTATGTGAATGTTAACCTACTTCGGCTGTATAAATATTTATGAATAGTCGGGACACAAGTGGAACGGATGAACCAAATGGAACAACAAGAATGACGATTGCTCTTCGGCTCCTACGATAGCAAATATAAAAAATATACATTGATATTACAATCCATTTTTTTCCAATTCAAACTAAGTTTTCTCCTTGATTTTAATTACCAAGAACGCCAAAATGATCTAGAAAATTTTGTTAACAAATGAAAACTCGCTCAACTATATTTACATATTTTTTAAAATAAAATTATTGTAGATTTCTGCTAATGTCTAAATTCAGTGTTGAAGTTTCTATTGAAAAACAAAGCCTCCGTTTTTATAGTTGGATGAAAGAATTTCTGATAGACGAGGGAAATGTATGTGAGAAGAACTTGCAAGAACTTTCTGTTCGAGCGAGAAAGTTAACTTGTAGCCGAGGGGTTTTTCAACTTTTCCTCCCTGTTCTAAAGCGAAGCAATGGCGCTCGTAATGATAAGCTATGAGACGTGAGTATGAAAGGAGAAACGGGCTTTGTTTAAAAATTGCGACCATAAATTCATTGCTCATCTCACGCCATCCTAGTTCCAAATGAACAATAAAGATCAAGTCTTTACTTACAGGTCAGGTTTTTTGAGAAATCGGTTTATGTGGTGAAAAGGAGAGAAATGGCCGCGTATCTCAATTTGACCTGATCAAAGCCGAAACAAAATTAGGATAAAATGAGAACAAGGCGATTGTTCGAAACAAGCCAGCTACAGTAGTTTACAACGACCGAATAGTACAAAAAGAAACAGGTCCGGTATAGTTATTTACCGTTCTTTTTTACGAGAGTGATTTCGTGGAGCAATAAAGTTAAAACGCTTTGATCATAGCGAGCAACATGGGAGAAGCTCTTTGAAAGCGGTTTTTATCGTTGTAGATAGATTTTCTCGTCTACTGCACCAAATTTTTAGGCGAACCTGCCGCCGAAATGTTCGCCTCGTGGAGAACACAATTGTGCCCGGCATCTCAAACGTTGGAAAATTCCGTTCAGATTCAACGTTTTATTGCGACTTTAATCGGTCGAACTTTTCGTACATGTGCATCCGTTTGGAAATCCTCTCGATATTTGAACAGGATAAAATTCCGCTTCATTGTTCGGTATAACCATCTCCTCGTACACAATAGATCCACGTGGCTCAGCTCACGTACAGCTTCCGCCTTGGGTATGGGTGCCCTTCCTCGTAAAATACCCAGCCGATCTGCAATTTTATCGACTTACCGAGCCGAAAGGTCGCTTTTAAGCGCTTCGCTACCAACGGCTATCCCTGAGTCGCAATAATAGAATTCCGATTTCCTACCGCAGGACTTGGCCCGGAAGCCAGAGCTGGCCAGGTGATTATACTACTATATCAACAGGGTCTTCCCGTTACCAGGGCGACCCTCGTAAGGTATTGTTCCTTCCCTGTTCCCGTTGAACTGCCGTACCTTTTCACGAATCTCTTTCGGCAGGTTTCCTTCGTCTGAGTTCGGCTATTTCCGGTAAAAACGAGTTCGGGCAAAAAGCTCAACCGGGTATTACGAAAATTGTCATGAAGTATTTTATAATGATCGGAAAGTATCGAGTGTTTTACGACTGCGTATCACAGATCGTAATATGATGCAGAGCATCAAGTTGTAATATAGTCTTCCAAACAATATCAAAACGGATGTGAATATAGTGACATTTGAGAAAAATTTAAAGAAAACATCAAAATAAAGAAATTTGTTAGTTTAGGCACAATTAATTTTATTTTAAATTGCATAACTTTATGAGTGAGCTATTAATTTGTTCATTTTGTTTTTACATTTTGTTGTTGTGTTTGTTGTTGTTAGACTTGAAAGACCCATTGTATGTTATGTTTATTGATATCTGGTTAGTTGTAGGAATGCCAAAATTATCCAGATTGTGTAAATAAAAAAATTAAATTGTAAATAACAAAAT
Source organism: Tupiocoris notatus (assembly GCA_037159825.1). Taxonomy (NCBI): domain Eukaryota; kingdom Metazoa; phylum Arthropoda; class Insecta; order Hemiptera; family Miridae; genus Tupiocoris; species Tupiocoris notatus. The sequence goes on along the minus strand of JASJUZ010000019.1, from coordinate 513,304 downwards.
TAAATTTTAAATAACGAATGTGTAAATAAATCCAAATTGTGTAAATAATTAACTAACTAGTACAGATCAAAATTTGCCAGATTGTGTAAATAAATTGTTCAAATCCCAGACACAGTTAAGTAATCAACCTACCTATTTATTTTTATTTTTTATATTTTATAAGTATTTTTATTTATTATTTATTTATTTATTAATACATTAAAGTACCATTACAAAGAATTTTCAAACGAATGTGACACAAAAATATATATATTGTCTGTATATTTATAGCCTGTGTTGTTGGACTAGAGTTGCTATAGCTACGTGCTTAACAAAAATGTTCTATTGAAAAAAATACGCTCAAAAATAAGCGTGAAGCGCGCTTAAGCGTAGCTTAAAAATATTTTAAGCTTACTTCTCCAACAACTCTCACCTTCCCTCTCACTTCCAGTTCTCTCCCACTCACTCCACCTACTCAACACAGTTCACCAACTCGATCACTCTAACGGAAAGAAATTAGGCCTTCCGAACTTTTTGCTGCATTGCCGCACATAGTTCAAACGAGTCGTGTCTTGAAATAGCGAAATGGTAGCAACATTGCGATAATTGCAGCATATGTAAACCGCAGTCGCCTTCTCAGAGTGTCCATTTGCGTTTTGCATTTGCTTTCAGTGTTGGAGCTAACTCCATGAATACTTGCTATTCCAACATTGTCCCTTCAATTTTCAATGGTAACAAGTATAATGCTACATCAGTTGGTGTTCGGAATGTTTAAAATTCCCCTCTCGCCATCGTCTCTTTCCGACAGTTCACTTGGAATCGATTTTGTCAATTAATTAAAGAGAGCCTCTTAGGACGTCGAAATTAAGGAAGAATTAAGCAAGAGAAGGGCGGCAGCAAAGTATTCGAAAGGGAAGTCCCTCGAGAAATTCCGTTTGAAATACTGATACCGAACTTGAAATCTCCATTTAGGAAAATGCCTCGAGAGAAAGCGGACGGTCCGGAGAGAAGCTAATAATGAGTTTGCTGTCTTTCAATTAAGTACGAAATAATGTTCCCTCGAAACTCAAGAAATGTACTTTGCAGAGCTGAAAAATACAATATTCGAACTCAGTCGGCACAAAACGAGTTGGCTTGCTAAATGGTTCGAATTTAACTCATCCGCCAAGTCGTTTCTGAATAGAGAGGAAATCGAACTTTAAAACCCATGGTCGGGTTTTTCGACTTAATAAGGAAAATTGAAAAAACAATGGAGTAATTGCGAATCTCCGGAAGAGGAATTAAACTTGGACTTACGAGTTCTTGGACAAAACGTGCCATCTTGGTTATTCGGAACGATTTCGGTAACATTTCTGTCAAGCGATTTACAACGGGCCGAACCGACATCAATTCAGGCAAGTATGGAAATTCGCTCGGTACTAGGGCCTATCTTGCGTTTGTGTGCATAGCTTTGATAACGACTCTATACAAATAGGGCACTTCGAGGTAGAATGGAAGCCGATTTGAACCAGGCCGTACCCAATCCGATGTCGTACATCAAATTAAGGCAGGTTGGAATCGGAAGGCAAATAGGCAAGTTTGGCACCAGCCGAGTTTATGGAATTCATCAGAACGAGACCTCTCGGTGAAATCTCCCTCAGCTCTAAACCAGGAGTTAATTCGCTCCCGTTTTACTGCTATTATCGCCAAGTACTGGCCCTCGTGACTAATGGAAATTACCTCCCTTACCCGCTTTGTTCAATATTCAACAGCTCCGATGATACATTTTGACCGACAAAACCCAAATCATTAATTCATTCCATTTGAACCTCCCACCAAGGATGTTTGATTAGGCCTCTCCTCTTTCGGTTCGATAGTTAAACGAGAGCATAGTATGTAAATTACCCAATAGGCCTCCGCTATTCACTCACGGTTGGTCGAACAAAAATTATGAATAGACCATTTCCATGAGGTTGTGCAGTTAGCCCTACGCAGGTTTGAATGATTCAATATAACTAGTATGGGAATGAATGAATAAAACTTAATTTCAATAAAAGAAGAAAAAAAGGAAAATTACAAAAAAAAGAAGAAATATAGAAAAATTAGTTTTCTAATGGGCAAAGCCCGCGCTAGGAAGAACGAGTTAGTATAAATGGGTATTCATTTAAAAATTAAAAAAACATGCTCTCGCTGCGAATGAAAACTAATACTATTGAAATAAAAAACTAATAAGGAAGAAAATGAAACAACTACTTATATATTAATAAGTCTTCACTAGTTCCAGAGTTCTTAAATTAAGAGCACATAACACACTCTCATCTTATACAAATAAAGAAGTCTTAAGTAGTTGCAGAGTTCTCTAATTAAGAGCACATATCTGAAGATCTAAGATGGCATAGTTAATGAAATGCAACCACCATAAAATTCACTATCCAAACAATTTATTTTTATAACAAACTAGGGGCTGAGCGCCCCTGGCGGCTTCTGCGCCCCCCTCAGCTATCGCGCACGGTCGGCCCTTCGGAGGGGCTGCGCCCCTCCTCTTGGGCCTTACATATAAATATTCGGGGGTAGTGTCCTTATCACTATAAAGTAAAATAGTATAATATAGGTATAGTATAGGTATAGATATAGGTATAGGTAGTAGTTATTATTTGTGTATGGAGAGTGGGAATCTATGGTAGGTTTTATAGTAGGGAGTGGTAGTTGCTATAATTTGGTATGTTGGTGGTGGGGATTGTATTGTACTTACTCGCAGTATTATAAAGTACTGGATTTTTCAACTGGAGCAAAGTTGTAGCAGAATTAGATGTAACAATGTTAAGTTTTTCCAAGATTTGTAACTTGCACAGTGGATAACTCAAACAAAAAGTCGTCAATTCAGATGTTTGAATATACCAAAAGATAGGTAATTTAACTGTCCACATTTTCTCAATGTAATGTACCTATACATTTTTCAACCGTTTTTGCGTTATTCAACAATATCAGTAGACTATACGCAAAAACATGACATTTTTCCACTTTAAACGTTCTTTTCATCTATTTAATGCGAAAGAAACAAAGAATGATCCATATATTATTGAAATACACATCATCAAGTATCATTATGCTGAATTTGAGCAAAATCTATTCCAAAAAATTTTTCGCGAAAAATCCAAGGGGTACCCATGCGATTTTTTTCAACCGATCAGTTAACGATTTTTTACTCCTCTCTCAATACAGATAAAAATCTGAAATTTTCAGGAAAGTTGCGTCTTACCAAGATGTATTTTTGTGATTTTTTTTATTTCTCGGAAAAATCTGCAAGTGGTCCAAAAAAATCGGTTTTTGAAAGCTCGAAAATTGGACTTTAACCGTGATTTTCGGGGTCAAAATAAATGTAAATCAATTGTTTTATTATGCAGGAGCCTTCATTTGAACGCCTTACACACGTACATAGCAAAAAATTTGGTGAAAAAAATTTAAACAGAGCCAGAGAAATTATTTTCCGTAAATCGAGTTTTTCGCCGGCCGAAACTCCGAGCTCGGTAAGAGTGAAAAATTAAATTTTCGTTTTAAAGCGATTTTGAAAGCTATTCTTATAGGAAATTTAACGCTGAATCCGAATATGACGTCAAAACGGCGGAAATTTCACGACAACTATAAGTTTTTCCAGTTTAATACTACGCCACTCCTACGTTTTTCAACTTTGAAATTCCGTTGCAAATACTTACAGTACTGTTAAAATTTGATTAATTAATGATTCCTACAGGAAATTAGACGTAGAATTCGAATTTAAAGTGAAAACAAACAAAATCGAACAATTAATAATATTTTTTGAATTTTTTTGATTTTCATACTTTTGAAGTTTCAACTTTGGGATTTTTTTTCGTCACGTTCGCGAAATGGGAATGATTAGGTCCTGTGGAAGAAAATGAAGGAAATTTAATGTAGAATCGATTAAAAAAATAAGAAAATGGCTAGCGTATATAATACCTCCTGAGATATATTCTACTTTATGTCAAAAAACGTGTTTTGACTTTTCTTTGAGAGCGAGTAGCTCCGCGGGGACATAACATAAAAATATAATTAAATACACTAAATTATAGGATTTTGATAGCTCTTTCTCGTCACTGTGTAATATACCTATGTAAAAGTAGTCGGTTCTAATGTTATTTGCGAAAAACAGGCGAGATAACGCGAAAAATTGGGTCATAAAAGTGTAAAGTGCAATAAAATTTGAACAGAGGCCTAATTAAAAAAAGACGATTTTTTCACACGATGATTTGTCTCTGTTTGACGACTCTATGACCAAAATTTGATTACCTATTCCCAGTTTCTCAATCAATTGGATACCCAAGATTTTTTGACCTTCGCTTCGGGCCGCTCTAGCTCCGACTAAAATCAACCCACGAACGAATTATTGTACTTTTTCGTTTAAAGAATTTATCCGTGAACAAAATGCGCTCATAAAATCTTTTCATTTGTGAGAATTTTTCGAGAAAACCGCGATGAACTACGGAAAAACGTGGTATCGAAAAAGCTCAAAAACGTACGAGTACATAAAGCTCCACTAAGAAAAATCAAGGTCGAAAATCAAAAAAGTACGATTTAACGTACTCAGGAATTTCGATTTAATTGACGAATATAGTATAATTTTTTTTTATCGTTTCACAATTTTGCTCCACCCGTTGGAGTTTTTTTGGAACGAAATTTTTAAATTTCGACTTTGGAAGGCAATAGCTCCGCGGAGGTGAGTCGGATCCGATCGATCCAAATGACGAAAATGTTTAGAATTTCCCGCACAACATATCTGTAATGCACATGGTACGTACGAATAAAATCAATATTTTAGCCGCTACAGCTCCCGATAGAAAAAATTCCGCGATCTTAACATTTTGCAAAAACGACGTTTTTCGATACATTTCGAATTTTTAAAAATTTTCAAAACCGAAATTCGAAATTTGGCGATTTTTTCAGCCGATGGCCTTAAATTTTAAGCATCCCCTATTTTTTCGTCCAAATCCTTCCAGCCAGTTCTTCAATCAATCGTATCCCTCTCCTCCTTCTCCTGGTTGTGCAGTTTTATATATATAGATTATTGCAGAAATAAAAGAGTAAGTCCTCGGGCATTGCTTTGTTTCTGTAAAACCAACTTATAAAAATCCTGGTATGTTGACTGAGACGCTCAGCCAGCTCCTTCTTCATGTTGAGGGAAAGGTCTTAAATTATATAGACGAATAGCGGTTGAGAAATACACATTTAAAGGCTCCATGCAAACTTATATGAACGGCTTAAGCATATTCCATGTGCCTTAAAGGTTACATTAAGCTACCCACTCTTGTTTAAATGAAGTATGGCAGAATGGTCTGACGAGCATTCCAATAAACATTAGCTATATTAATAGCTATATAAATTCTCGAGTTACCTGCACCATGATGCCGAATTTCTCAAATTCCCAAAAATTACTTAAAACATCCAATGATTGAGAACCATGAGAGATATCAATATTTATATGGCGTCATTTGATTTAGTGTGTAAAAAACTGTAGAAATTATTACCGAACAAATTTTTTTAATTCGATATGCAGATTCTACGAACTTCTTAGAATGAACAATCTTATATTACTAGTATAATTATTATTACAAACTAAGAATACAGTCATTATTGAATAATAGACCGAAGACGATTCTTCTCGTTTCATTTGATGAAGGTAAACAAGTAACCCCAGCGAATTTAATCATCCCTTAGATCTTGGGAAATCGTTCGCATTTTTCCTCAAAGGGCTCAACGCTCATGAATTCGGCCGACTGAGGAGGAACACTACCTAACAGCGAAAAACTCCGTTCACAAGCTCCATTCTTCGTTGAGTTTCCAATTAAGGGAGGACAGGCAGCCTGTGCCTCAACGAAGAGGATCCTTTTACGTCACGTGATCGATAAGTCGCCTGAATGGAAGAGATGTTTATAACGAACGGACGGAGAAATGGGCTCAACGGAAATAAGTGGGACCACCGACGAGCATTCGGATCCCTGAAAATAAAACCGGTCGATACTCCTTCCCATGGTTGAGATGGGTTTGAATGGTTGCGAAGGTTGAAGAGGATTTTCCCACTTTTCTCTCGCTTTCTTTCGCAAAAAAAGTCTTTTTCCTTCATCTTTCTCAGAAAGAACGCTAACAATCCTTGGATCCTGACGAATAAATGGATGAAGAGGGGACTGTCGTATGGCGAAGGGCAAGATTCTAACGTCAAACCCACAGCAAATGTTGACCTTTTCGTTAACGTTTCGTTTTCCCTTTCTAACATTTTCACTACATACGGCAAGGCTTTTATAGAAGCTTTACTCGCCACTTATTTTTCCGATACCCTTTTCATATCCGCTCATTTGCAGGTAACGTTCTACGCCGTTTTAAGATCATCAATGGTAAAAAATGTCGATGATGATTTTGTGGAGTTTTTTCATGGGGCAAAATCAGTGATTTTGGTTTATTATTCAATAATATTGGTTTATTATTAATGATAAACCATTGTAACCGCTCAAGAAAATTTTTTTTCTAACCCCCCTCAAAATTTCAAGGCATGTAGAATCCGAATATCCAATAAAAATAAAAAATTCTGTCTGTCCGCCGACAACAATTTTTCGGCCAAACTATAATACCTACATTTTTGAAATTTTCATCAAAAATCAATCTCGGTCCTACGACGGCCCATTTCTTGAACCGCATTGTTAGCTTAGTTTTAAGGGTATTTTTGGGGGGTTTTGCGGGGGAGAAAATTCGTATTTTCCAAGGTTTTTCCGAAAAAGGTGTATTTGGTATCAATTTCTATAGATTTTTGGACGTTGAATCGAATGAGAACATCGCGGGGTTGATACTTTGATTGGTTCTCGAGTTATCGCAGCTTTTGTGCCGAATTTGGGAGATTTTCAGAAATTAGACATGAGGGTATAACTCGAGAGTTCTTGGAGCTATAAAAATCTTTCTATACACATTGGAATGGTCGTCGAACACTCTCCAGCTGTACTGCTAGGCAAAAAATTTAGCTTTTAATTTGGAAATTAAGAAAAATAAAAATGATTAAAATTACAATAGTTGCTACGGAGTTTTTTCCAATAGTTACGAATCTGTTTTTTGGTGGGAACGTTCACAATTTTTCGGAATAATTACAATCACAAATGGATAGTCTTCTTAAATCATTGTTGAAGCGAAGGAATAAATAACCACTGTACTTAGAATCATTTGCTGCGTTTTTCTTGGCCACGAGTCACATGAATATGTCACTATGCTTGGAAAGAATAAATAAACTCAAAATTATAAGCGATAACTGCTGCAATTCACTTATCCCAGACAACTATACGCGAGTCGGTATTGTACGCGATCTCATGATCGCTTATTCTAGTTGTATTGCTCTAGCAGATTACCTATTCTCATATCATAAATGCTCCTTCCGTCGAACTCATGTTTGTTGACGCTGCTTCTCGAGTTTATGTTAACACACATGTAGGGCGTCAGTTGAGTGACGTGGAAACCGATCCGCAGCAACGCTCTACCTTAGCTCCTGCACTGTTCTAACTACTTAACTGGCAAAATCAAGCGCTTCGACAGAACTGTGTACCAGTCGTTAGCGTAGATGAGAAGGAGCGGTGATAATACGTTCAAACATCCGTCGGTTATTGTTATACGCTCGGCTGAACCGAAAGTACCCATTCCCCTTGAGATCCTTCCAGAAATTACTCTGCATTATACCAAGTTTCAAATAAGACGGCCTATCAAATATCAGAAGCCCAAGGGAGCATGCCAAACTGGAGTAGAAGAAGATGGGTGAGCAGGGGATTCTAATGCTTTGCCTAGCTCGAGCTTCGCCGTTCTCTCGGAGCTTCGAGCTGAACAAACTTTGACAAGAGGTTTCCTATGCTATCCGAGGCCAAGATCCTCTCTCTCCTCGAACCGGCGACCGTTACGTTGGTACGTGCTATCGGACTTGAATGCCTAACCCATTTCTCCGTTTCCGGGAGTTGGCTGAACTTGTTATCGAGATATTTCGGCCGGGAAAGGGCGCGACCCCGAATTTCCCATCCTGAACGGTGGAGACACAATGGAAATGTTTCCCCAAATGTGTTCAACGTTTCCTGTACCTTCGGGTTGCTATTTATCTCTTCGAATCATCTATATTCGAACAGACGAATTGCGAATGAAAAGCGATCGCGGAGTACGTCGAAAATTATATAGCAACCCGAAAACGGAGTGGCTCAAATCTGCAAACTGGTTCTAACCTTAATTACATATAAATGCGGTGTGTGGTCAATATAATGAAATGCTTCATCCATCCGCCTGAGTAAATATTCCCATGGTCTAGAGCGTTCAAATAATTTATTTACACGGACGAAGGATTCTGTCTTTCTAAAACTGTGTCGAAAGAGAGGCTACCACTATACAATATTTTACGGCGTAATTTTCTTTTTAATAAATGCAATAGAAAATATCGCATCTTAAAAAATCGAATGAATAAACAGCCTATAACTCGCATTATGGCGATTCGAGCTGGCAGTTCTCTCTTGCATGTGCATGAGAGTAGCAATGATGACAGCTCATTTGGGAATTCGGATCACGTATGGAAACTGGCTGACATCCAAATTCAACGTACGTCACTGCGTATCGAGTGGCTGTTTTGGCAACCGGCTGCATATTATTATGAACGCAGGAAGCCTCTGAACATCAGGCGCCCCTAATGATGCGGCACTATTTTGTGGGTCTTGTTTATATCCATTCAAGGCCTCTCATTGTCGACTTTGCCGGTGAAAGAATATTAATTAACCGAGTGAGGGGACCTGCTTGCGGTTACAATGGTATTGAAAGCCTTGAGATCTGTAGGACGAACAAGTAGATGAAGAAAAAGAGCAAATAATACCGGTGAACTGAGGTCGTATGCGGAATGGATTTGAAAAGGAGACAATCGAACGTAATCAAGCGCAAGGATGGGAAAAGATGAAAAACTGCGACCGTAGGTAATAGTCAACCAAGAAGAGCTAAATCCATTTCGTACGAGGGCGATTCTTCGATGAATAAGAGTACATACGTCAATATGTGAACTCCGAGTTAGGAGGACAATTGAGCTCGGCGGAAGTGTTCAGACAGGGGAGTCGTGAAAAGAATCATTTTTCGACAAAAGCCAAAAAACTCAGCGGAAAAAATGGAAGAAGTGTTAGTCTTCGAGCTAACGAGACGCCGAAGCGTTCGAACCGTTTCGATCGAACCAATCGAACGGTTGTACAGCGGAAGTTGCTCCTGGTTTGTTCCGACCTTAAAACGTTTTCAATTGTTAAAAATCAACACAAATCATGGATATCATAGTAGTTTTAGACAAGTAACATACGAATTTGGATTTTTTTTTGTTTACGTAGTATGCTGAAATGTTGTTATCGCCCGAAGAATTGAATCAGGAACGGAGGTGAATGATCATTCATAATACTATAGTATGGCCCTTTCTGAACACTTTCTGAATCAGTACCGGTGGTCAAAAAATGCCAAAAAAATGGCTCCTTGAAAAATAATGATATTAATTGCAATTTTCAGGAAATGTTTTCCCAGCGAATGTGCAAAATTAGCCGTTTCCAGATTTTGTATAACACACAGTACATCCGAGATGTAATTTTTCAAAGTTTTTTCTGTTACAATATTTTTACAGGCTATAAGAGTCGTTGTATTTGAACGTTCGAGGTCGTAAACTGTCAGGGCGAGCAGAAGACCCTTTAGTCCTTTGACGACCATATCGCACTTTTACGTCATGAGGCTTCTTCACTGTTTCACTAGCGCATATTTTGTTTTTTGATTTTTACAGCCCAAAAAAATCAATGTATTTGAACAGTCAATGTCCTGAAATTATTCGAACGGCGTTTGTATGATGACTGTTTTTTTTATCACGTGGGTCACTCGCCGTACTTCTGCTTTATTCACATGTTGACAATATTTTAACTTTTTGATATTTTGATCTTGCTGGGGGACTTGAAAAATCGTTTATGGCAGGTGCTGAACGACGCTTGATTTTCTAAGTTAGGTGTCACACACGGTAGTTCCTCGTAAATTGCATTTCCAGTTATTATATTGGAGCGTTTTCAACTTTTTGGGTCTCCTTGTAACAAAAATGATCACATTTCACACAACTGATTTTCTATCGTATGTCTCACACTACATCTTCCAACTATTTCGATTTTTACAGGCTGCAAAAAATCAAAAATCAATATATTTGATGCTTGAGATGTTAGTTGCTAGGGTCACTCACCGTACATCCGTGGTATTCGGCATCATTTGTATTTAGAAATCTTTAGTGCCCAAAAGTCAATATAGTGGAACTTTTAAGGTCATAGAATAATATTCAATGAATATATTATATTCTAGGCCGTAATTCCGTTTTATTAATATTGTTCGTAATTTTTACGGGCTCAAGATCCAGGATTTTCCGTTAATGGAAGGGCATCATGCTTTATTTCATGTACCCATTTACCATCACTTAAGCTTTACTTTAATGGTGAATTGACATGCGTTCTACTGGCTGAAAAAACCAATATATTTGAATGCTTGAGGATTTTAAAGTAACAACGAGTGAATGACCCCTGATTTCTCTTTCAGGGCTGGTTATCTATTTTTGGGTGTCCTTGCTATGAAAATGATCCCATTTCACAAAAATTGGCTTGCATCGTTAAGCTCACATACGCAGTTCTGTGGAATTAGCCTGATGAGTGCGTAATTATTTTTCCAGTTGGCGTTACATGTTTTTAGGCCCTCGGGATAGTTTTTCAATAACAGTTGTAGTTTACTACGTTGCGCCATTAGTAAGACATTCTTGATTTTATGATTGGTTATTCATTTAATCCATTGTACTGAATATTACAACAAAAATTATTTTAAGCGATCGCAGCGCTGGAAAATGAGTAAAATAAAACAATGCTCTTAAAAAAAAAAAAAAAACGAAAAAAAAAACAGGAAAATAATAAGAACTGGCTGAAAAACAGTTTATCATGGTAAAAAAATACTGATTTGATAACGGATATACCGTTAACCGACGCAAACATGGAAGTACTCTGTGATCTATGCACATCACTGGTTTTAGAAACATTTAATTTTAAAGAATAGCCATTTTCGTTCTTACGCGTTGACAAAAGTTTAGTATTGGGTTAATAACCGAATCGAGAGATTACGATTTCATGATTATCGCGATGTGCATTTGCAAAAGATCGCCCGGTAGAATACGAAGAAAATTTTGCGTTCTCGGTTAGAACGTGCATTCCTCGGCGTAAGTTCGGGAGCAAACTTTTCCGCCTCCGCCTTCTGCACTCCCCTACTTTTTACCTAAGCTCTCCCGTATTATACACCCCAAATCCAACCCCTAGGCATTGAACTCCCCCTTGGAGCTGGTGAGATCACTCTCAGCGATGACGAGGAATGATTCATAGCCGGAGGGTTGGGTTGAGAGGATGCGAGAAAAGGAAGTCGAGAACGGCATCTCAGAGAAGGTTCGCCCCTTACTGATATATTGGAACCAGAAGTTGAAGAGAAGCCTACTCGAAGCTCGTAAAATATTTCCTCACGGTCGTCCTATTTCAGATGTCTGCACATCCGGATATTACATCTTCGAGGTGTGTGGCCACTGTTCACACAGTATTTGATTGAGCCGCGTTATTTGAGCAGCCCGGAGCCCAGCGGTGAGCGCTGATTGAATTTCAATCCTATGCCGATTCTTTCGAGTCGTATAATCGACTCGTGTTGAGTCATTCATTTATTATTATCGACTGGCTCGATAATAAAATAATGATTTAAGAAGACTATCCATTTCTGATAGTAATTATTCCGACCATGTGTGAACGTTCCAACCGAAAAACAGATTGCTAATACTTATAAGGGAAAACTCCGTAGCGACTATTGTAATTTTAATCATTTTTATTTTTCTTGATTTCCTAATTATATAAAAGCTAAATTTTTTGCCTAGCGGTACAGCTGGGGAGAGTGTTCGACGACCATTCCAACGAGTATAGGACGATTTCTATAGCTCCAAAAACTCTCGAGTTATACCCTCATGTCAAATTTCTGAAAATCTCCCAAATTCGACACAAAAGCTGCGATAACTCGAGAACCAATAAAGCTATCGACCCCGCGATGGTCTCATTCAATTCAGCGTCCAAAAAGCTATTTTAATTTGATACCAAATACACATTTTTCTGAAAAACCCTGGAAAATAGGAATTTTCTTCCCCCCAAAACCTCCCAAAATTGAGCTGGCAAGTTGGTTCAAGAATTGGGCCGTCGGAAGACCGAGATTGATTTTTGGTGAACATTTCAAGAATTTAGCTATTATAGTTTGGCCGGAAAACTGCTAACGGACTGATTTTTTTAAATTGGATATTCGGATTCTACATGCCTTGAAACGTAAAACATCGAAATTTTGAGGAGGCTTAGAAACATTTTTTCTTGGGCGATTACAATGGTTTATTATTGAATAATAAATCAAAATTATAGTACAGTGGTTTATCGAGATGACAAATAGCCTTCACTCAAATGACTCTTTGTGCCTTCGTAATGATGAAAATCGATTTCTTCTAACCCTAAAACGGCTGATTGGCGTGGAAGCAAACTCAAATTCGATGGTCGGTATTTCGCAGAGACAACGGCCCGCGTTCCTTTGCGCCCTCTTCCGGTTTCCGCCTCTTTCGGCGCGGAGTCCGGAAGCATCCTCAGGCAGGAAGTTCACCACTAAAGATGTTGTCGCTAATTGCGAACGCTCAGCTGCCACTGCTCGGATGTGAAGGCGGGGACCTCCCTTGACAAGAGAATGACTAATGCTGCTGTTCAAACTGGGGTTGGTCGGAAGGTTTGAACTTTTTAAAGGGTTGAAACTCGTTGGGTGGTAGTTTTTTCGTTCCCCCAAAGGGATGAACGGAACGATCTTCCGTATCGGCAAGATTGAAATCTTGGCTATTTAGACCAGGTTACCTTACTAAGCTGTTCTTTGTACGTTCGAGTTTGATCACTGTGACTAGTCAAAAGTAGTACTAATTAAAAATGCAAATTAGGCAACTGCCTGGACAAAAAGATATAAAAAATATAAAAAAATAACGACGAAAAAAATTGAGGAGTCGAATCATAGCTTTCATATTCGTCGTATATCACGACTTGAAATTTAATCACCTTTGGTTGAAGTTTTTTCCCCGAGGCGACAAGAGGAAAGTTTTATTATTTTATGGTTAAAAGTTGTTGAAAAGTTGACGCTTGCAGCCTCTAGGCCTACATTTAATCTCGTTACTTTCGCTTGAAATATTGAAATATCTCCTTTGCTCAAGAGCTTTTTTTTTTGTCGGGAATGCAAAATTTCGTATTCAAGGGCTCATATTTTTCCGAGAGATCATCAGGTCACGAGCGAGTGAAGAGGAAAGATTGAAGCGAGACTGCCATGGGGGAAATGAGATTAACATTCTCCGTACTCGTGGGATTTTCTTGTATACTCGATGAGCGAGGGAAGTGTTTTCTCGAGAGAGATGAACTTTGTCTTACCTAAAAAGGCCTACCTACCGTTTAAGAAGCCAACGTAAGCACGTGAGGCACGCAGTAGGTAATGGATTGTTTAATTAAATATATAATCATTTTGAGACGCGATTTTCATAAATAATTCATTAAATAATTTATCGAAAGGTGTTTTTTATTTCGGAGAGGTAAACGACTATCATTGTTAAGATTCTGAATAATAATAAACCATAGTAATCGCTCAAGAAAAAAAAGTGTTTGATGAGACATTCTAACGGAGTCGATAGCTTTAATAGTTCTTGAGTTTTCACAGTTTTTTTATTTTTTTATTTACTTTTTTGATTTTGAGCCATGTTGCTATAAACTGAGACTTTCTTAGAGCCATAAAAATCATTCTATAATCGTTGGAAGGCTAGTCAAACATTCTCTTAAGCAGTATCGTTTGGCGAATAAATTAAATTAGACGATTTAAAAAAAATATCATTACGATAGTTGCTAACGAATTTTCTATTATAGTTACCAATTCGTTATTAGTTGGAAACGTTCACAATTGTTCGGGATAGTTATTATCTCAAGTAGACGGTCTACTTAAATCATTATTGAACCAAAATAATAATAAACTGCTGTACATTTTTTCAGGGTTTTTGTTTATTATTCGCCTTTATGTTTATTATTTTGTATATTATGTTACTTTTATCTATAATAAATCATTGTAATCGTCCAAGAAATTGTTTTTGATACGGCGTATATAATTAATTTCTAGATTTTGTTATTTTTTGTACCAGTTTTCCGACCCTATTATGAAAGTACCAAGTGATCTGCATATTTCAAAAAACATTATTGGTTATAGCATACATTGCTGTTCTGTGTCTCAATCATAGGAGGAATAAACCTTGATGGAAACAATTTCGGAAGATCGATTCTCTCCTTCACTCTTGAAGCGGGGAGTAATGGAGTTCCAATGCGAAAATATACGCTGGCGGAAGAGATGCGATTTTTGAAACTAAGTCATCACTAAGTTTAGGGCGGGTTGGCCCTAGGGCTCGTTCATTGTTTATGCATGGGAATGGTCAGTTAGGACTTGGTCGATCCAAGGCATTCTACCCTCGCAAGTTATGCACCCCTCGCGCTTTGTCTGGTAATACAGGGACATCCCCTAAAGCGGCTGCATAACACGGGGGACACCCTCCGAGATTGGCCGACGTGCCTGGTCATGCTTTGACTCAGCCTTGGTTACGTCAGTGTTACATCGGTTCCTTTGATGAATATGCCCAATCAATTATTAAGACGACGATAATCGTCACTTAGAGGCTTGAAAGAGAATCGAGCAGGCCCTGAATAGATGAGCGTGGCGAAAATCTGAATAATCCATAGCTAACTTCTCACGCCATACTTCTTCCGGGCCATTTGAGATTACGTGTGCCAAGTAAGGCAGACAGCTTTGTTTAAAGGATTTTAATAAAAGGAGAATTGCTCAGAGGGCGCAGAGGGGGTTAAAATTGTGGAAGCTCATTTTTGTTCCGTTACTCGGCCACCTTGCTGTTCCAGGTAGCACTAATTGATTAAAACTTCGGGAAACCTTTCTTCTGTTCATTTCATCCTTCAAAAGCTCTGAAGACGGCTAAAAAAAAGAAAGAAAAATAAATTATAAAAAATTAATCTAAAAAACCGTTGCAAATGATTGTGCAGAGGTTCATTATTCCTTCACTTCAATTATGATGTAAGAAAACCATCGCTTGTGATAATAACTAACCAGACAATTTGTGAACGTTTCATCCAACACCCAAATCGGTATAAGCGAAAACTCGTAGCTACTATGGTAATTGTAATTTCTTTTATTTTTATTGATTATTTAATAATTTGTTTTCCATAATAATTTATTCGCCTAACGGTACAGCTGCAGAGATTTTTTTTTATGACAATTGTAACGATATAGAACGATTTTTGTAGCTCCAAAAGCTCTCGAGTCGAAAATCCTACACGAAAGCTGCGATAACTTCTGAAGCGTTGAAGCTATCGACCCCGCTATGGTTTCATTCGATTCAGAGTCCAAAAACCTATATAAATTGATACCAAACTCACCTTTGTTTGAGAAGCGTTGTAAAACATGAATTTTGACCCCATCAAGACATCCCCAAAAATACCCTTAACATTGAGTTAGCGATTTGCTCAAAGAAGTCAGACTAAGATTGATTTCTTACTCAAGAATTCAGCTTTTGATAGTTTTGTCGGAAAACAGTTAACAGCGGTACGTAAAACATCAAATTTTCAGGGTTGGTTAGCAATTTTTTTCTTGGACGATTACACAATTGTTCATTATGTATAATAAACCAAAAAGTAGTTTGTCGGGAACTAATTTTGGTATCGATTCGGTCGAGACATGTGTAAAATTCAATTCCGCCTCTCGCCAGTTGTTATTAGTCACTCACGCGCCATTACCTTGAGGAACTGCAGCTTTGAGAACATGGGACATTTTCTTCGCAACCCATAAAACATAATCTTCCGAAAACAAAGGCTTACCAAGCGAAACGTCGAACACCGAAGAGCAGCGGAAGCTTTTGCCAAGGTGATTAATCGATTTTGGCCTTCGGAGTCGTTTACAGCAAAAACAACATCAGGCGAACTCCCTCTCGAGACTTCTTTTACGCTGAGGGGGCTAGACAACGCATCTTTTACGACCAACACGGGCCTTGAAGCAACCGTGCGTTGAAACGTTCCTTCCCTTGTTTCTTGAATCGTTCGATCAAGATGGGCCCTTTGACCGAAGGTTCAGCTGCGTAGTTTTCGCAATGAAAAAAGCTTTTGTTTCCTGAAGGTTCTGTCTACAAGACCATTATCTATAACTCTTGTATGAACTCGAAGGGTAACTGTTCAACTTTGCTTGAAGGAGATTAATTTTCCATTTCCATTTTCAGCTTCAGTTGGTCTCGATCAAATTTTGAAAAAAATTGATAATAAATGAGCGTCAACTGTAAAAATCTCGTGGACGAAAACCGCCGCAAATTATTGTACGGTGGTTTATTATTTGAGCTAGCCTTTGCTCATGTGACGGTTTAGCATAAAACTCAAATCTCATGGGTTTAGGTGCGAAATTCCCTGGTGGTGGATTGGCGTGACGCATTCAGTCGAAACGAGAATTATTTACACGTTGATCATATCTAAACCCGAGGGAAGATGATTCGGAAAATCTGTCAACTTCAACAAAACCTGACCCTCGCGACGGGGTCGATTTTCAACTTTAGAAATGAGATGCGCCGGGAGGAGAAATCTTTCACCAAAATTAACTGCTAAGACGGAGCGGAGGAAGTATTTTACCGCCAGCTGTGTTTGTTTGATTTATGGATTATTTTCGGGATGCGGAGGAGTAAGCAGATGCGACGTCCCGGTCCCGGCAGCACCGATTTGCGAAGCGGTGGCTGTATTTTCCCTCGAGGAAGGAAAAATGGAATCTGAGAGAGAGTATAATCAAACATAACAACGCCCTTCTGTGTCTATCGTTCTTCCGAATCGAGTTACTCCTTTTTCGATTGGGAAGGAGGGAAGTGGGGGAGCCTGCGCCATGATGTCAACCTTATCGTCCAGGGTCGAAAGCGAGGTTGGGTAGGAAATGAAGAGGAAATCTCCTTGATGAGGTCATTCAGCGGTATAATTGGATCAGATCCAAACAACGGGAGCTTTGAATCGGCATCCAGTTCGGGAAACTGGTGATTTGAAAGGGACACGAGAGCACGAGACGCCCGAAAGAGAAGCTCGGAGGCGTGCAAAGTGTCAATCGCTTTCGTCCCGTTCTCTAGTTTTAATTAGAATTTCGATCAAATAGATCAGGAGCGATCAAAACTTTAATTAATTTATGAAAAGGACTCCCCTGGAGAACAACGGCTTCACAGTAGCTGTTCTTGAAGAGCGGTTCCATTTATGTCGGCAAAGACATTCAGAAAACTAGTTAGAAATAGGTTCACTTCAAATTGTTCATCAATGCTCATTGTTTTATCCGAATCTTTCGGAAAATACTAAAAAAAAATCATAAAAAGAGACACATTATAATACTGAAAATATTATTCACCCGAGATTTTCATAAGTATGCTCAATCTTGATTCCGCTGGTCTCAAACTAGAGACGATCCATGATTTTCAAACGTATCTCGCGAGAGCGTGATATTCGAGTAATCCCTTCCTCGTTTCCCGATGCGGTGGTTCCCACGGCAATCGTTCTCCCACGTTTTCCCACCCGATGCTGACTTTTCACCTCCGCATCTCATGAGTATTCATGATTGCTTGTGCGTATCATGCTTCTGTGAATATGCAATCGTCTGTTTGGACACGCATGCGAAATTGAAGTGCGTTGCCAAAACCGGAAGCAATTATTTTGCTCGATATTGCCAAAATCCTTGCTTTTCTGGGATTGTACTTTTTCTAAAAAAAAATTTATATCACGAACGAATAAATGAGAATTTCTATTTCTGTATTGATCTATGGTAGAAAAGATCTAAGATCGGAGGAAGAAATCGAATTAATTAAAACGCATCTCTTCAGATCTCGCTTTGACAACATTATATTAAAATAAAATAATTTCTTATGATGAAATAATAGGGTAAACGTTTCCTGCCTCTTACTACTATTTCGAATTTCGAGGGTGAATTCGGAAACGATCGCCTATTCGATTCAATATACGAAAGACGATGTGAGCACCTCAAATGTCTTGCTAGCAGGTATATCTACTACGCCTTCCTGATTCTGAGAAGGATAATACTTCCGGGTTCCCGGATTTTGAATGGTAACTTCGCTTCCGTCGGCGATGGTTAAGGAAAAACTCTGCAGGAGCGGACGAGGCAAACGCTGAAAAAAGGGGAATTCTGCCGCAGGTTATTCCGTCAAGTACCTCAGAAAGAGTGCAAATAGATTGCGTCGAAATTCGAAAAAATATGAAGAACTCGATCGACAAACGATCCGAAAATAAAATTTTAAAAATCCAAAACTGCCGAAAATAGCGGATTTAAACGCCAACGGCACGGTGGCACTTCTTGTACCGATGGTGTAATATTAATATGTAGCCCAGTATTAACAAATAGGCCTAAAAACCAAAAAAAAAGAGGAAAATGATTTAGGGCCTATAGATACAAACATGCACGATTTTTCAATCTAAAAATTTAAAATATCTTCCGAAAAAACGGCCTTTTCCGTTAAATCTTCACCAACCAGTTTGATTAATCAATTTCAAACTGTCGCTGCTCGTTTCGAGTGTACAATAATTGGCCATCGTTCAATTACTCGCGATGAGTAGCGAATTCGGGTTCGAGTGATTTTACCTCAATTTCCGCCAACACTCAAGGGTAGAGAAGTCCAAAACGGGTATTCCCCCTTCAACTTCGGACGACCGGATCAAGCCAGAGTAGTATTAATCTGTTTCTCTTGGTAATGATTGCACTGCCATTACGACGCGTCTCCCGCAGCCGTTTCAAAAGGGATTTCCTTTTCCAACTCTACCACATCCTTTCGAGCAGTTCAACGTTCCAACAGTCATTAACAGTAAAACCTCCGAGAGTGTTAGTTGGCCGAGGAAACGTTTGCGGCCTTTCGGCCACAAAGTTAGAAAGTCCTTCCTTAAGTTACCGACGTTGCTTTCCTTCCGAAATACGTAATATAAAGCGAAGTCTCTCGCTTTTGAGACAAAGGGAACCGACGTTTCGGAAATAACTCAGCCCTTTTTGACATGAGGTGTACACACAGCTTCGCTCTGTATTACTTCTTACGGTAGAAGGGAACTGCTCTCTAGTTATTTCGATTTCTTCCGTTCGGCTTCAACTATACTATGCGATTTGAGATGTGAAGAGGGCATCTGGCCTCCCTCGGTAATATTGTTGCATTGTGATCAAGAGGATATTACAAATCGAGTTCTTCCGCACCGATGATCTTGAATATACAACAGTTCACGTATCAAGTGGCCATCATGGTCGCCAATTATTTTCACCGTGAATATTCACTAACAAAGCACTCGATGATGAAATTCCGATCCGTATAGGTTGATTGGAGGGATACTTCGTCGAAGAAGCCTGAATGGTTTTGAAACAATTTCACTTTTATAATTGCTTCATTTTTGCCAGTGAGAAACGTTCAAGCGCGATCTCTATATTTTTCCACCCCATTCAGTTAGTTTACGTTTCGAGGCATGTTGAAACCAAATATTGAAATTTAAACGCAGCAAATGATTTTACAGTATTTTATTATTTCTTCGCTTCAATTCTGTAAAAAACCCCATCTAATAGTACTTAATAGTAACTATCCAGACCGTTTGTGAACGTTTCTACCTAACAATAAGGGCAAACTTGTAATTTTAAGAAGTTTTTATTTGAAGTCAAACTTATCGCCAAACGATACAGCTCGAGAAAGTGTTTGACGAGCATTCCAACGAGTAGTAAACGATTTTTATGGCTCCAAAATTTTTATGCTAATCATGGGTTACAGTTGAGGCAAACTAACCCGTGATTAATTGGAAGAAACGCGTTTTTAGTTTTTTGTTTTAGTCAACAAACACCGTTATTAAAGTTTATCTTGGTTCGAGAAATCGGCCCTTACATGTGTATTTTTTTTTTAATTTAAATTGAGCATAGGAATAATCAACCGTTTTACAATAATTTGCAACGTTTTTACTAGATAATCAGATTTTACATGCCTTGAGACGGGACACATTAAATTTTGAGGGATTAGTATATTTTCTTCACGAAGGTTTATTATTAGAGAATAAATCAGAACGCTGCTGATCATTGTACAGCGGTTTCTTTTTACTCCTTGATCCCAGTCCAACTTTATCGCGCCTCTGTTCAGCCTGAGTGCTCGACCAGCCGAGCTAAAAAGCTGCGCGGGCAGTTTCCGCATCACGCTACTGTTGATATACGAATTTAAAAAAAATGAACTTGATCGATCAGGCCATTATGTTTGAAATATTCGGGAAAATAAGATAGATCAAAACCGGAAAGTAACTTTATAAAATATAGCGTTCGAAAAAATTACAATCAGAGCGACGAAAATATAATTATAATAAAATTCCGGTATGGAGACTTTTTTCTCAAAATTATAAAAGCAAAAACGCTTGAGAATACGGGCTCAGATTACATATAATTTTTAAAGATAACTGGTACTGCTTTATTATAGCTACAAGAACTGCCGTTTCGTGTTTTCTTTTGAAGAGGAACACCCAATAGCAAAAAATACTCTTTTCTATCAAAGGCAATTTTCGGTTAGCTGTCCAATTATGAATAGAAGGAAAAACTGTTTAATTTTGAATAGAGAGAAAAAAAAAAACGGTGCGATTGAAAACGTGAAGACGCCCTCGAATCAAAATTACATTGCTCACGATGGTAAAGAAAAAATTGAGTAGCAGTCTTCGACCAGTTGAACCAGTTTCCACATGTTTTCATAAGCCCTAAGCTTGAGTGACATATGTTAAGTTATGGCGATTTGAATGCACGAAGCGTGCGATTGCACAAGGCTCTCGACTGATATAAAGTGGCATTTAGGATCGTATGTCGTTCGGAAGATTTCATCACAGGCGGAACAGGGCATTTTCCAAAGGAGTAAATCGTTGGCATTGTGACAGGAGGGGAATGAACTAGAAAAGGCGAAACTAGGTTTTCGAGTTTCTTTCACCTTAATTGATCTCGCCATTGAAGGCGACGAGTACATTATGGAAATGCGATGCACCCTCTTCGCAATCCTAGGGCCCCCTTTCGGTTTGAGAAAAATGAAAAACAGCGGAGTACCACCGTCATCAGATGTACTACCAGGGTTGTACGTGGGGAGCCAAAAGTAGCGGCAGTTTTGCATTTTCTGTTGTTGCCTCGTCGTGCAGAGCATCGCCGCATCCAAATAAACAATCGTGCGCGACCGATGGATGTCCCTTTCATCCCCGGCAGCAAATCTCCCTACGGAGCGAACCTTCGGAGTGGAAGTCGTTGTATTTGATACAACAATGTTGAGTTCTGGCGTGTTTATTTTTACAACAACCCAAGGGAGGAAACACGTCGGAAAGGGATTGCAGTACGTGGTGAGGAAAAGGATGGGAGAAGCTTTTCAGCGACGTCCCGCAAAAAATATCTTTGCCCGCTCAAGTGTGTAACCAAACGAACCCCCGCGGATGACCCCTTGGGAAATAAAGTTGGAAGAACCTTTTTTGCTGAGGAGTTGCTCACTCTGGCTTCAACGGCGATGGGTGGATAAAAACTCAGACGAAGGTCCTCGAGCATTATTCAAAATTTTGCTCGGTGAAGTCGAAACGGTACTTGCGAGAGTTTTACACGGGCGAAAGGTAGTTTCCTTTTCGAAATATCGGACACTGAAGAATGGAAGCTGCGCGGTTGTAAAATGCCATCATTTCTGATAGTTGGAAAAATACTCTTCGCTACTTCAACAATAGAAAACCAATCAAACCACCAATAGATTAATTTTTCGTAAATTAAATATTTCAAAATAATATTGCCTGAGAGTTTTATTCATTGTTCCAATTTAAATTCGCCAATTCGAGTGCAAACGTCTACATTCTCCTTCATCTCGTTCGATTCCTTTTTCAGAAAACAGCATCAATGCCGTCCTTGACCTTCGATGGTGAATAATCTTAGTAGTAAAACTAATTTACATTCAACTAAAACTTTCGTATCTTGGAAAGCGCATATATTCCGTGCTTTACGAAAATGAGAAAAAATGCTCGTTGAGAAAAATCATTCCGACTGTTAATTTTCCCCTTCGGACTTTATCTTTTGCTTTTCATACGAAACAGAGGAACGATCTCAGCGTAGGTCTGGGTAACTCGATCAAGCTGAATGGGCAGTAAAAAATCGTTAGGACGTCCGCACTCCATTTTTCCTCTTTTATAAACTGTCGAACGTACAGCATCCCACTGGATCCTAATAGTGTCAACATCTCGGAAGTGCTCGAGTCTCATCCGGGCCCGGGCCTCGTGGCCAATTTACGACGCTTTTATGTGTCCCTTTCACGGCTGATAACGCATAAGAGTGACGTCTGGCGCATTAGATCTACCCTTCGAATCCCATCCTAACATGCCGAACTGGATACCCCATTCGGACGAATAGCAGACACTGGCTGAAGGTGGGGTTGTCTTTCGGTTGCATGTGCCGCATGAACAGCTCGCACGCAATTCGTTTTATGGGTTTCGCACTCGGGGGAATTGAACGTGTCTGTCGGAAAGCGGCTAAAAAACCGCTATCGCCTTTTTCGTACGTCGATTAAAAGCGTGTAGTGACTGATGTATGTCGTAACAGATCGGCCTTATCACTATACCGGGAGAGCGGTTTGCTCTATATAATTTTGGCATTTCATTTTTTCTGTTCCGAAGTAAGTAGAGTTGTTGCTTTTCGTTTAGGCATTTGCCAAACGACACAAAAGACTCATTTCGTCTGATTGCCGTTGCTATTTCTTCTGCGAACTTTCTTTCGCTCTGTAAACTTGAAAGTAAAAGGAGCTGAGATGTAATGGGAGTGCAGCACTTTCAGCAGCTTCCACTGTATCAATGATCTGGTGTCCAAGCCAGGTCACCGTCGCACTCTCAAAGCTGACGACGATTAGCTTTAAGTGGAGCAACTGGAGCGAAACGGAACTGTAGTCCGTGACTGTTGCTCATGTTTTACTGAGTCGAGCATTAAATCACGAACGTGGGAGGACTCCCATCTGAAGCTACCGTTCTCAACTGAGTCTCGTGACCCGTAAAAATCCTATCATTTGACGTGAAAAGAAAACTGCCGTTTTCTAATTTTCGCTCGCACTATAGCCATCTCTACGGGGAAGTCTTTTTTAAAGTTGATAATTTCTACCATCTAAGTGGAGATTTGGGAAATATATGAGTCCGTTAAAATGGGTAGAATAAAAGGGAAAATAATCTAAAAACGGTCTCCTGATTTTTCTCACTCTTGACCCGAAAAATAACTTATTTTTCGAATAAAAAAAGTCCACCTCGGAAAACTCTGACCCAAATAGTAATCACAATACTTATTTGAAATGAATAATAGAAAGTTTTAGAGCATTTTCTCTTCTTTTAAAACTTCAACAACGCATTGCACTAACACTCTCCAATACGACACGTTAGAACGCAGAAGGCATAATGGATTTATTAGTAATTATTTTTTAGATTTTCAAATAACAGATGATCGTTATAGTAATTTTCTTCTCGTCTTCTTGAATGTTGGGATAATAAACCAAAGGCGGGTTGACGACGAATTCCTTGACCTAAGTATAAGGTATTAAGTAGTATAACGTAGCTCAACAGTTCTACTCCCTGGACACCGGTCAAAAGTACCTGAGTAGATACAAAAGTAGGTAACATCTCGATCTTCTCTTCTTCCAAGAATTTACTGTCGGCGCTAGACCTTCGCATGTTCAAAAGCGAAGTTCCCGTGATGGATGAGCCCCCGGAGAAATATATGCGTTGAAAATAATAGTATTTCCTTTAGGGCTTATTTATAAATCATGCAACTCGAGAATTCAGCGTTCTGATAAGAGAGGAAACGGTTAAGGTGGCACAGAAGGGTCAGACGTTATCAAATCTACCCCGAATCTAGGGATTCAGCGGTTGGAAAAGATAGGAAAAAGAGGAAATACAAGGGGACGAAACAAACGTGATACTAACGAATGACGGCAAGTATCTGCATGGAAGTTCGTTCGAGGTAGAAAACGTTTGGAGACGGGCGAACTGAGCGTGTGGAAGCCAGAGTGATTTATCACCCAAGTTTGGCGAAGGTACACAAGTTCGCTTAGTGTTTTCGCCACCGAATTCGACTATGAGCGAATTCAATTACTAGGAAACGTATGGTTCTTCTTCTCGAGAGCGAGTATAAACAAACACGAAGTCCGCAATGCTCGGCGAGGTTATAGTTGATGGATGAGCCGCCGTAATGGATTCCACAGATTGTTGAGAACTTACGGCAAACACTACGCCATCCTAAAAAACCTTTTGTTTTATATGTTAACATCACGTCGCGAACAATAGATTGATCAAACGTAGGTTCAAAAACGAACCGGATTTACCTACCAGAGCGACGAATTATGTGATTCTGTCAACGAATATTTTTGATAACTTTTCAATTGGAAAAACGCAGTTCAGTGCATAATCGCAATTAGTCAATTAAATACGCACACCTATGAAAAAAAAAAAAAAAAAAAACGGAAAATACAAATTAATCCTTTTGTAAACCTGTGTCAGGCTATAGTTTCGTCGGAAGTTTCTTCAGCAGCACCGCAAGGCGAATAATTTACCTCTGAATTCGAAAATTAGGGAAAATAAAAATTAATAAAAATAAAAATTCAGAAAAACAAAAAATATTGTAATTACAAAATTCGCTTCGGAGTTTTCTTTTTAATTATCAATCTGTCGAGATTGATTTAATTGATTTAATTATCACAAATGTTGGGACAATTTACTATCACAAATTGACGATTTTCTTAAATCTGTTGAAGCAGAGAAATAATAAACCAGTGTGTAATCAGTGCACAACAACAACGATCTATGCAGCTTCAGTTCATATTTTTATATTCCCTTGGTTACACTAGTTCGACCTATGCAATATGCAAGAGTAAAAAGTTCACAAATAAAACGATCATTAAACTGGATTGACTATAAGCTATAAGCTATTTCCAATGGTGAAGTTCATGTTTCGAAACTCAACGCCAAGAAACAAAAGCAGTTCCATCGATTGGCCAAAGTTCAAGCGAAATGTCAATCCGTGCCATTTCACTTTGATGCTTTGTAGAAAACGCGGTAATGCTGAGTGGGAAAGGGCATTCAGAACGCGAGACGCGTCTTAATATCTGTCAATCATCTGCCAATTATCTGCCAATCAATCGTTTCCTCCAAAATCTATTCTCGTCAAGTGTGAAATGAAATTCGCTTGCGAGTCTGAAGGAAGTTGCAGTTCTAATGTGAAAAAAGTTTGTGACGAGGTCACAGATAAGGATGATAAATAACAGATAATAAATAATAGGTCAGATAATAGCTTGGTCTGGCTAAAACGGTCATTCTACTAGATTGGCTAGCTCTAGTTCCGGCAATTACGATCAAGCAACGCCGAAGAACGTTGAACTACATGGGAATAGGCTCGATTGTTGGACGAATCGTCGGGAACCGAAAGCAGTTCGCCCTGGGACCTGGTATTGTTCATTGCCTTCGCCAGAGTTCCGTTGACCGCCACTTCCACACCTTTATTTTTCCTATTTTCAATTCGTTTTGATTTTTAATCTTTTAGCCCAAAAGTTACTTCGATATTTTTTTTATTATCATAATTTTTCCGGTTCAAAATATGAAATCATTTTTTTAAATCTTTTCAAATTTTTATCTTTTAATTCGTTTGGTGCCAACTTAAATTTACCAAGTCGTCACAAGTTTTACCAACGCCTTTTTTGAGCTATACTCATATCTTCTTTCACAGGAGTGGAACGAGCTTCGTAAAGTATTCTAAGTACATAAATCAGCGTTATAGCGTTTCGCTATGTTACCTGAACATCGCTCGTCGTATTAAATTCTATAATGGGGAACTTTGCCGATAATGGTTTCACGATAGGAGACGTAAGAGGGTATTTCGTTTACGAGAGAGGATGCGAAAAGGGGTGGTATGTTTGCTCAAGGGAAAGCAACCACTGGTTTGGATTAAAAATAAACGTTCGGAAATAACGCGATCAGCAAACCCTTATAAAACGTATTTATTCGCGATGGAGCGTATGTTGTACAGCCGATGGTGAGGAGCGGTTGAAAACCAATATTCCAACAAGTAAAGCCAATTTTCCCCAGTTAGGATAGCTTTTGCTCTTCAGCAGACATTTTGCGAGGCAGTAAACCTTATAATATACGAAGCTCTTTGCCACAACTTTCACGGCGACTATATTCTCGGTAAGTTTCGGCAATAGACCTCCGAACGTATAAAACCGGCTTCCATCGGTTCGAATCTAAAGTACACCGTAAAGGCGTTGGAAAATCTATAAATTCTTATAAAATAATTATCGGATTTTTTTTTTACTTCCATCTTTTTTTTTTACTTCCATCTTTATTTAGCAGTCGGCATTTCTGTGATGATGACCAGTGTGCACTCACGATTGAATCACAACGATAGTGGATAAATTAGTACGTGTAACTTACTAATAAACTCATTAAAAATTGCGATAAAATGAAATATCTTCGCAGAAATTTTTTCCAATAATCTCCATTGTGATTATTGATTTGCTGCATTCAAATAGATATATCTTCACCGTTCGAAGGTAAACTTCTCTGTCTTGAATTACAAACTGTTTATTTTCTCAATTATCAGCATGCCGAGTAACTATTCATCATTCAAAACATTTCGACGGTCTAGATAGTGGTCAAAAGCACGCTGAGCTTTATAGGACAAAGGCTGTGATGGGCGAAGTAAAATCACTCATTGTCACGGATCGGTTAGATAAAGCTAGTTTTTTTTCTAGCCTAATCAGAAGGGAGACTCTTTTATTAAAGCGAGACACCGTATTTTTCAAAACCGTCGGAAAACCAGTAGGTCCGCTCACGAATGTACAATAAAGCGTTTTTATCTCTTTCCCATATCAGAGAGTGGGCTTGTGCATGACCGGAAATCAAGGCACAACCGGAAGTTCATGCCTCCTGTTGTATTTTACAGATCTCGGAATCCCCTTTATGATAGCATCGGGTTACTAATCCAGGCGCAAATTAATTTTTCAAGCAGTACGTCAATATTGCCCTGATTAAATTTAGACGACCCTTGATTGTTTTGTTTTTATTTTCCACGAAAAAATTTCATCCGATTATATCTAGAAATATATTTAGAAAATATAATAGTTAGCACTATCTATAATCATGTTAGAAAAAACTCTAAGAACGAAAACTTGTAGTCGAAAATATCTATTATGTGTCGTATATCACTTTAATTGCAATAACGTATATTTTATCGACTATTTAAATTATTTCGATAGCAAGTGCAGTGCGGCGTGCTTTAAGCGAGAATTCGCGTGCTAATTACATCGAAAAACTGCGGTGACGACGGAAAATAAAATTGGCTAAATAATTCAACCAACATCGCGTTGGCGAACGAGCACCGTCATATACACTCTCTATAGTAAGTTGAATTCGCACGGGCGAAATTGTACCTCGGGGAAAAAACGAATTCGATAATGACCGTATATCTTCAGTTTCAACATTATGGCAACCGATTCGTGCACAATTTGCCCGCTGAATTATGGCACAATAGTATGCGGAAACAGTTTGAAACAGCGGTTATTGTGAACGCCGTAGGCGCCATATGCCGCGTCGTTTATTAAACCAGCGCAAACGTTGGCCCAACGTCGAACTGCTGTACGAGCCAGCGACAATATTAAAATATGTAATTGGTTCTCCGCTATTCGAATAGCAAATATTCGATGCAGCCCTGTAAATGCGAGTATCGGTTTTTTGACGTGTTCCAACCGCCAGATGTTGGTGGAATTGATTCGCTTGGGCGTATTATCGGTTCGCTGAAGAGTAAATTGAATAAATTAAATAGCGGGCGGAAATTGTTCGTAGTGGTTGGCCAGGCGAATTCATGCAAACGTAAACTAATGCGGTTGTATAATTTTTTGTACGATAATTTATTATTGGTTGGTCGTGTTTGTTAAATTTTTCTTGTTCAATTTTTCTGAATTTATTCCTAGTTCGCAAAGGCAACTAAGATAAAAAAAATAAAAAGATAAAAAAACCAAACTATTTTTCGCATATTCAAGTGCTATTATTGACCAAATTTTGGTTTCGAATCACCCAATATTTGTAAGTTGATGCATTTTAGGCGAAATTTTTTTTTTAGACAGTAACTGACATGACTAATGCAACAGTTCTTTTCAATTTTTACTTCTATTTCTACCAAGTAACGTGAATATAAAACTATTATCTTCTGATGTAATTACTGTCGTCACATCAAGAGACGCATCTCGTCCTATAATTGGAACCAGAACATCGAACGTTAGGGACGAATAGAAATCATCAAACGACTGAACTGTCCGTTAGTTAGTCTCGCATGACCGAACCTTCGTTCTCCGATAGGACATGAAAGTACCTCTAATTCTCGTCGCGGTTTTGCCTCCTTCCATTTGCCATTACAACCCTTCAATGTGCGGAACGGTTGGAGAGGAAATGCATTGAATACCTTCAGAGAACCGCAAATAGTTTCCTCTAGTCGGACTCAGGCGGACAAAGCTTCTGGCCTAGGATTCGATTCGGAAGCAGTTCGTTCGGAGGTTGACCAAGTCCAATATACCACCCTTGGCACAGCGGCGCAGTTGATCGAACTAAAGCTGAGATCAAAAGCGTAGGACGGAATTAAATTTATTTTTCTATAAACAATTTTAATGGAAAAATTGAAATCCGACGTTCGGCGGGAAATTCAAGACCCTACGAGGAATTTATACGTATTATTTCAGCTTTACAACATCGAGGAAAAGTCATACATGCCCTCGCGGTTCATTAAATGTGCAATCCCCATGTTTCGCCTAATAAGCTCTGCACGAATTACGGCTGGAGAAAATATGTGCTTGTACAACACCGAGGTTCAACGTACCAAGACCGAAAACATGCCGGTAGCAACGAGTTAGGAAAAAGAAAATGTCCTGAGGAAGGATGTTATTAATCTAGCGCGAAACAACAGTCTGAAGAAAAATGCTATAAACGAAGAGCTGCTCCATCTAGGAAGAACACAGAGAAGGAACACGATCATTTTCGACCCACGTTTCATCCGTCAAGGGAAAGAATGAGAGCTCGTCCGGAAAAACTTAATCAACTCGTTCGAGGTTGATGAAAACATGTGCGAAAACAAGCAATTCACTTAATTGAAAACTGAAGTTATAACAGGATGAAGAAATCTCCTATTGGAATTTAGCTTGGGGCCGATTTTCTCGTACTAGAGTGAGATTTGCCCATTAATATTTATCAACCATAGAAATGTTCTACTTTGACTGTAGTACCGGAAATTTTGGCGTACTACTACCTTTTGATGTAGAACGCTCTCGTCCTTTGTGATACCTTACGGTTATACAATAAACGATATTTCATTTAATTTTCATTTTATTTCAGAACGCTCTCGTATTTCGACAATATTTCATCAGCTGCAGTTTGCGTTTGCTCAAACGTCATTACCCCTGAAAAACGCCATTACTTGAATAAATTCGCTCGTCCCTCACTTGGGACGAGATGCTATTATATAAATTTTACAGCTTCGAGCTCAATCCTGGTGAAATGGCTACTAAAATGTAACATTCTTAACAAAAGCTTCATTAACAGTTCGCCCGTTTATCTCGCTAATTAAGGATCGTCAGAATCCTAGTATTGTAAATTTGGAGGCAGTGTAGAGAGACTCGTTGCCCCTCGTCGAGAATAAATTACGACGCTTTTGTCTTAGTTTTGTTTTCAAGACAATAAGACAAGCTAGCGATTGGCCTAAAATGCTCCTTTTATGCCGGATTTCGCATCTTATAAAGAGGAGTGTTCAAAATTGGATCGTATAATTCTCTTTTTCTCTTTTGAAAGCTCCCGATAAAAGCGAAGGAAGGTTGAAAGCTTTGGAGATAACAAGAGCTTAGTTATGATTAGTCACTTCAGTTCCAACTGTAGGTTCAGTTTATTGTCACAGCAAGCATTTCAGGAGGGTCGTAAGGGCTGGTCGTAAAAGCGAACACTTTACCTTGAATCGCTTGGCCATGTTTAAGCAATGTGTTCCAGTATGATTGCATACACTGTCACCGGGCGTTAAAAACGCTACAAATGATTGTACATTGGATTGTTATATCACATAATTCTTGCTAAAATTACGATTTTAACGTAGTATAGTGATAGTTTTCGTCTTAAATATATCAAGACAAATGGTAGGTACACTTATTATATTAATTTTTAACCAAACTTAGCTCTTTACATAAATATACGTGAAAACAATAATTGGTGTGCATAGATCACACAGTACTAACATTTAAAGACCTCCAACTCTGAAATATATTCATTTTTGCAGTCTGTAAAAAGCAAAATACAGTCAATATGCTAGAATACTGAGAAATCATCATAAGGCGGAAGTACGGTGTGTGACACCAATAATAATAATAATAAAAATAATAATAATAATAATAATCAAGCGACATTTAGCTGGCATGAAGATAAATTCCAGGTCTCCCAGCGTTGAAATACAATCAAAATACAGAGCGAAAAACGAGGAAGTACAGTATGTGAGCCATGCGGTAAAAATCAGTCGTCATTGAATCGCCGTCTCGAACATTTCAATACCTTGAGCGTTGGATATATATTTATTTTTGCAGTCTGCGGGTACAAAATATGCGCTAGTAATTTAGTGCAAAAGCTCGTAACGTGGAAGTACAATGTGCTAGCCAATAGAAAAAAAATCAACCGTCATCTGCTCTTCATAACAAACATTTTGAGAATATGTGTTATCTAAAATTCAATAAAAGCTAATTTTGGAGATATAAGGATTTATGTTACTTTTTGACCACAGACACTTGTTCAGAAACTGATTCTGAGTATGAAATTTTCTTCCAGATTTGCGAAATTGACTTTTCAGACAATTACAAAACTTGCATTTACTATGTAAACACGGAAGTAATAATATGGAAAATAAATTAGGACAGTTATGTAAAAATGCTCGTTCTGAATATTGCTAAAGTCCTTTTTTCACCCTTATACATTGTGTAAAAAATAAAGGTTACATGTGGAACTTAGATAGGGAAATCTCTCTCACGACTTGTGCAGCTGATAACTGTAGGCGACGCAAAAGCTATTCCGACTTTTGCTTCTCAGCTGCGTTAAAGGACCCTTCTCAATAAGAAAGAATGGGTTCGTCTTGACAAAATAAGCATCTAATACTTGAGACGTGGCTGGCCATCAGTTTGGTCGAGACGACATTATTGGGAAGACGATATTCTCGTTCAGCGGAATAGCCGAGACCAGAGGGGATGAAGTTCTTATTCGCTTAGAATGCAGAGCTCCGCTGTCCGCAGTAGTTTACAATTTAACCTCTTCCTATACAGCTGGGCTGCCAGTAGCCTTAGCATCTTCTCTGGTAGTCTTTTTCCACAAATATATTGTAGATAACCACGCTAATGCTGAAGACGGTGTATTAACACGGCTACGTGATCTAATATCGCATGCAGCCTGCGACTTGGAGCTTCTATCCCGTGTTACTGTCGTTCTGGAAAATTAAACTTCTTTTTTCCCATAAGACGAACAGGGGTAGAGTGAACTCTTGGATTCTTTTGTCTCGACGGACGGGTTAGAATTGCAAACCCGTGTCGACTTTTTTAGTGTCTTTTTTTTAAAGCTATACACGTTCGGAATATTAAAATTGAATCCGCCTGCACAGTGAGATCATCTCGCGCGCCTGCAGCGATTTAAACACCGCTGTTTTTCTTCTCTCTAGTGCAGTACATTCGAGCTACGTAAAACATTCCGTTAGCTCTCGACGCTTGCATGTTTCACATCGATAAAAAATAATACCCCAGCTGAGATAGTTGTTTCAAATAAAGACAGCTTGTTTCTTAAAAACGAGGTCATTGAAAAAGAAACCAAAACTCAAATCAGGAATTATTGGTTTTCTGTGTAAGTGTTGAAATTTAAATTTAAATTCTAACGCTTCAAACCCCCCCCCCCCCCCCCCCCCGAGGATTTTTGTTACTTCGGGTACAAACTATCGTAAATTCCTGGCCATCTTGAAGGTACGCTGGTTTTTCGGAAATTCAAATTTCAAGACGTTGAATAAAGCTACAAAAAAAGAATTTCCCGACAATTAAGCGGGTTCGTCTCATCGCCTCGAACTCAATTCAAAAGTTACGTAATTGTCCGTCCTTTATCGGCGTTTCAAGTTTTACCTTTAAGTTACCGACGGAAGCGCACCAAGTGAGAGAACTCCTAACAAAGGAGGAACGGAGCATTGCAAACGTACTTCGCCCCGAATCCCTCGATAATGTAACTTTCCTTTCCACCAGCTTAATATTGAACTCTACCCGACCGAGTATCTTAACTTTATCGCCCGAGTCTTAACTTACTCGAGATAATCTTCCCGTTGAACGTAGACGATGAAGGAAGAGAGGATGAACTGGAGGCAACATCTTGTCTGCTAAGCTCTTAACTTCGTAGCCGAACACCGAGAGCAAAAGGAGAAAAAAACATACGGAAAAGCGCTTCTCTCTTTCTGCTTTCGAAAAAGTAAGAAAAAAAAACAACTTTCAGAGGGTAGATGAGAGAGCCTGAAGCTGGTTTCGGATGAGGGAAAAAAATGGTAATCAACTCGAACGAGGGTTAAGAGTCTAGTGGTTTCAAAGACTTTCCCTGCGAGGGACCAGGAAGTCGAACTAACAAATCTACAACTTATCTTGACTTTTAGAGGACTGAACTGCGTTCCTCAAGAAGTAGGAGTCGAAAGAAAAGTGTTACAAATGATTGAGCTTTTGTGTGTTTTTTTCTCATTACAATAAGAAATTTTGAATGGCATCGGTAGATTTGATGTTATTGTTCATCAAATAAATTATAGAAAATTCAATTAATGACTAGTTTTACCGAAAGTTTCAATTCCACAGTTCAAATCTAAGATTTAAATGTGGCAATGGATCTTTCTCCACACCTAATAAACTTAATTCTTTTACTCAGGGACAAAAACCGTTTCACACCATTCTTTGCTTCAAACGCCGCCAAATTATTTAGCGCTGATTCCAACATTCCGTTTGTAAGGTCGAAATTCCAGTGCATCGCATCTAGAAGAGAAAAAAAAAAAACGAAAAAATCTACAGGGAAAATGCGGTTCGCTGTGTGCCCCTATGCATTTAATGGCATTCAAACATGCAGATAGCGTACCGTGGGGGAGTGCACCCTTTCGTTGAAGAGCTAAATGCACCTTTGGTCGATGCTGTAAATGGAGAGTGCACGGCCGTTGCATACACTTCAACGACCTCGCCAAAGATCATTAAGGCTCATTGTGGATTCCATGTCGGTCGCTGGTCTTTAAAAATCCCCCACCTTTTTCAACAGCCCGCCTATTTTCATGTGTCAACCCTTCTTTTGCGCCGCAGGCAATTCACTCTTGTGAGAACCCGACCACCCCCTGATTATATCGAATTCGAACAAGCTACTGTTTAACAAAGAAACGAGTTCCACTGGAATATACCCGTTGACAATTGGCCCAGCCGGGCACCGGATCGATGCTTGCGTTGGTTGTCACCTTACACAGCGAAGTACGTGAGAAAGGATGTGGGCCGGGGTGAATGATGAATGTTAAATGGACCGATGAGAAGGTGTTATCACGCGTAAACGTTTTAGCGCAAAGGGCGAGGTAAATGCGAGCCGTTTCTATAGTAAAACCAATATTCGCCAAAGAAGTGCTTTATTGATCCCTACAGGTTCAAAGAAGCTTTTCAATTGTAGAGGTACCCTTTGTAAATTAGAGGTGTCAAATGGAGCGTGAAATCTTCATTGCGCGTTGAGCACTGTTTACTCGATTCGAGGAGGAATGGCAGCCGATTGAGAACGTACAATTTGAAGAGTATCAAATCATCCTTCGAAACCCATGAGACTAAAATGCAATTTTTACATTCCCCACGTTGAGAAAGGCCGTCTTTAAGAATTTAAAAGATGCATAAAAGACACATGGGTTCGTAAACTGTAGAAACTGTAGAGTGAAGAGTCAAACTCTTTATCAACGAGATCGTGACCACACTACTTTAAGGTTTTTTTTGGGTATTAAGAGAGGGGGAATTCACACTTCTCGAACATGGCTATTGGAATCGTGTAAAAGGTACTTATAAGCTTCCAGCGGTAACTTAAGCGTATTTAAATTTAGACAAGTGCCAGCCGTAGCTTCCCATATTGCCATAACAGCGTCTCAGCTTGACATTAACGGCCGAAACAGCGGTTGAAACTTGCGGTGTAAAAAAAAACATGAAAGCATATAAGAGCGGTTATCGACTTATTCATCGTAAATTCAATACTATTCGCTCCGGGAAAGCGTGTAATCTTTTTTTACGGTGCATAATCAATTTATGAAGCCATCCAAAGACCAGGGTCATAAAAGGGCCGGGTTATCCCGAAAGGTTTATTTTAGCCTTATTTTATTTTTCCATTAAAAATTAATGAGCCCACTTCGAATGGGATTTCCATAAAAGCCTTGTCTTTACCAGAGGGAGCTCCAGTTCGCTTTTAAGAGGGAAGAGCTTTCGGGTGAAGCCCTTTAAAACCGCCTTATGCAAACAAGTTCAGGCTCCGGGCGACACGCGGCGAGCAAACTCGACTTGACAATGGAAACCTTATCACGGACAACCTCTTCCGGTTGGAAATCTACAACGAAACGTAACCCTTCACTGCCAATTAAAATTGCACAATTACCCGGTCAAACTTTAGAGCCGAGTAATTGAAGAGTTTCCAAAGCTTTTCACGCACATTTTCAAAATTGAGTTTTGATCGCCGTTACGGACGGACGCGTCGGTCAAAAGGATAAACAATTTTTTCGACTGCGAATAAATGCACGAGGCCTTCCGAGCGGGGGAAATTGAATGGCCATTTAGCGTCGCCGATCCGCACCGTAATTGCTGTGGCATTCGGGTAAATCCATTCTTTTATCATACATCGCTCCGATAACCGCAGAGTGATTAGGCTTAATTGAATGGGAATTTATATTTTCAGCGAGCTCGCCTCCAATAAAATGGTTCATTTTGTCGAATATATTCGTTATTCAAGCGTGCACGCCCGTTTCGCTCTTTTCCTTCGAATTCGCGTAGAAGGTTCGTTTGAATTATGATAATGTAAACACCCAGAGCGAATTCAGTCGTTCTAAATTTATTTCCGTAGATTTTCTAAATGTAGATTCGACTCAAATATATTTCGATTTGAACTTCAATGATTCTGTTGCAACTAACTCGTGATCGTTGACAAAGAAATAAGTGAGTTTTAGTGCTTTTTTTTTTTTTTGAAAACTTAAAAGTAGAATTTTTGGTTACTTTGTTAAATCATAAGTCTCTTTTGGTCAACACAATACGCCATTTGCTACGCGGTAATCATAAGAAACGCATGATTCAACAATGTAACCAAAACTTCTACGTTAAAGTTTTCAAAAAACACGAAATGCACTAAAACTCTCTATAGTGTGGCAGTGGCAGAAGACACGAAGAAACTGGAGAGAAAACATACCCAAGCATTAGAGCTATTTAGAGTTATTGTTGTTCGCTTTTGTCTCATTAAATTCATATCGTAAATAATTGCTCAATAAAGCGTACAAAGCGGTTCAGGAAAAAGTTTACCAGTCGATAACGTTAATTTCTGGGTGAAATCGGTTGAGTTTTATGAAACCGCGTCATGAAAAATTGAGAGTTCACTCGTTTCATGTTTTTCTCAATTACTATTTTTTAGTTGATAAATTTGCTGCGAATAAGTTAGCCGTACGACTTGAATATTGACCCAAAACGAACTTAGTTAATTTGTAACGAAATTAGTTTTTCCAAATTTTTCTTTTTCCGAGTTTCAAAATTCGTGTTTGGAAATCGGCCTAAAAGGATGAACCGTCGTACAATAATTTACAGTGTTTTGTACATAAAGCAGCAGAATGTATCGAATGGATAATAAATATTTACATTGATTTCAACGAGCCGAGAGCAGTTTATTTACTTGGTACGCTCTGGAAAGGGCTGTGTGCTGAGCTAATAAGGGCACTCAAATCGGTCAACACCGGAGTTGATTATTTGTTGACCGAGCAAGTTATGGGCCGAGTAGGCTCCAAGTGATTCATAATTGCACACTCAATAAAGGTGGAACGAATCGTAAATTTAATAGAATTTCAGTTCCGAACGCTGCTCGCTGTGCTTGTGTTTCATTCAGAGAGGACGGCAGAGCTTTCGAAATGGAGACAAATGTAGTCAAATTTATTTAGCGCTCCCTTTGTTGCGGAAGACGGCCCTCTGAAGCGTATCCTTAACTCGAGATGAAATGGAAGCTCGGTCGCTGTTCGCAGAGCAAGAAACGACCGACTTGTCCCGTGCTCTTCTGCACTGCTGTTCGCCTCTTTTCATTCGAAGTACTCTCATGCCCGCATTGACGTTTTTTCACAAGCCATTGTCAGTCAGAAGAGCGGGCGAGCGTGTGCGTTGAGTGAGACATAGGCGAGCGAGCGCAGTTAGCAGTGGAAGGCTTGGCCCCGTATACTCCGCTATTATTGTCTGCTTTAGTGTGCGAGTGTGTTTGACTGTGAGGGAAAGCGCTTGTCAGAGCGAAAATCGGCCTGCGTATTGTTCAGGTCGGCTCAAATTGATTCCGGACGGGGAAAAAAGCAACGAGACTGAAAGGGTTTTCAAACTATCACCGATTCCAACGGGAGAGGTCATCTTCTTTTGTACGATCGAAATTTCTCCTTCCTTGATTATACCGTTCAAGAGGTTGATCTCGATTGCCAGTAAGGCCGCAAAGCTGGCTCCAGATTACCGGTTACGATTTTGTCAAATTACAGGTTCCGTGAAGATGGCTCTATTTCGACTTGGTATCGAGGATTGCTTGGCGATGGCCGATACGAAGATTGGAATTGAAGGGGGCTGAAGGAAAATATTTAAAATCCTAAGATGAATCCATCATTATTAAATATATCTTTACGCTTATATAGGTAATTTGAAAATTCAAAAGCGGCTTGAAGAGTTCATACTACTATACGAATATGAATTGAAGATAAAGTGGACAACTTACTGCCTCTGCACGAGTCAATTGACTCTTTATAAACATTAATACGCATTCACGTTAGTTGATGTTAATTGATTGTAGGGACAGCTGTTGTAATTACTTTCTCCCATCTCTGGACTAATTACCGTTAGCGGCCCAAATGGATTTCAGGCGGTTCTACGGGCTGTTGATGATAAATAATAACAATGAATCTTCAGGCTGGTTAATGCTTCACTGATGTCATCATAATGAAATGTGAAGCTTGCGCCCTAAAATGATTTTTTAAACAACGTGTAACCAGCATAAAACAACAATCAATTAATTAAGCCTACAGAAAATGGAAATTATCCTGTGTAGAGTGGCTGAGGCATCTGCTCCAAAATATTTTCATCTACCTCCCTTATCAAACGAGCGCCACTCACTCTTTATTTGTCTTTCATTACCTTCTTGCCTGAAAGAAATCGGCTTGTCCGTAATGCAATACATTTTCCGCACCGTTTGGAAATAACCGTCAAATGTTCTACTTAATTAGTTGTTACGGGATGTTGCAGCGTTTCCGAGGAATAATCGCAGCGGTTACGAACACTGAGCGGATCTTTACGAAATAGGAGTCCCCTTTTGCCGATACTTCTCTCGTTTTCTGTCGGTTTGCGAGCAAAGTTTTACCGTTTCAGAGGGGAGAGTGAACGGAATTGTTTCCCATCAAATCGGATTAACGGGTGCAAACACCGTAAACGTAGAAGTGCTACTCCGTGGGTACCATTGTCAAAACTCGCTTGCCCATTTTACGTTTATTCCCTCGGGAATAACGCCTTTAGTATCCAACGGAGCTCTCTGAAATTTATTGTTTAACCAAAGATGCTAAAGTGATTAAAACGCAACGTTGAACGAAGAGCATTGCAGAGCCATCGAACTCCGCGTTTCGAGTGAGTGCTGTTTGTGTATTTATGCCGTAAAACGTTATCAGCCGGTTAAAATACAGAACTTCGGAATTTGATAAATACCTCTTAAACAGATTAGCGAAATTCAATATTTTGTTTCTACGAGCTCGTAGCAATATTTTGTTTCTCGTAGCTCGATTAAATAAATTGAACTAGGATTTGGTTCAAACCGTGCGCAGCTGCTCCAATTTAATTATCCATTGTAAAAAAATACTGCGTTTTATTTTTTGCCACTTGGTTTTTCGCTTTTGTTTAACTCCTGTTGAAAAATGTCTTAATCAAGTTCCAGTTCAATGTCCGCGTAGCTGCTGCGTTTATTCATATGTGTTCGCTGTGAGAATAATTACAATGAGTTCAAATCCCCATTGTTGTGGGCTACGAGTATCCAACTTGGAATGGAGGTAGACGGGTCGTATACAAAGCTAGACGTAGTCATGAACGAATACTGTATTCAACTGAACTATTATCTTCTGTCAAGCTAGCACACATCACACATACATAATCTCCGATTAGGTAGTGGGAGAGACTGCTCTTCGTTCGGATCGTGCTAACTTGAATTGTTACATCAAACACCACAATTCCTCCCTTCTTAAATTTCGGTGATATAATAAATTAATGTCATCTACTATAATATCGATGCATGAAATGCAAAATACAAATAAAACAAATATTCATCATATTGCCAAACTGTTACAAATTTCAATTTTCAGAACGATTTTTATTTTTCAATCGTTCAGATCTGCGAGTACCTAGTTCTTCTTCCTGATACTCTAAAATCTGGTCGACATGCCGTTTCCACAGATTACCGTCATCTAACTGTATTTCATAAGTAACAGGTGTCAACTGCTTGACCACCTTCCCTTTCACCCGATTGTTTTCCCTTCGGGGTCGATAATCCCTTACATACACCTGATCTCCTACTGTGAAGTTTCGTACATGTTTGCGAGATAGGTTAACAGTCTTTTTAATCTGTTTATCCTCTACAGTTCTGGAAAGACTGGGCAACATGAGGTCAAATGTGCTTTTCATTTCTCGACGATATAAAAGGAACGCTGGAGACCTATCGGTCGAACAATGTGGCGAAAAACGATAGTCATGTAAGAATAAATTAACAGCTTGTTCTAATGACTTTCCAGACTTAACAATTTTATCGACATGGTCTTTAAATATGCCTACAAAATTTTCAGCGGCTCCATTAGTTGCCGGATGTTTGCATGGAGAAAACGAGTGTTTAACTCCATTTGACAATAAGAAATTTTTAAATAGTTCGCTAGAAAATTGCGGACCAAGATCTGACACTACATGATCTGGAAGACCAAATCTTACAAAAAGCTTTTCAAAGGCTGACACAACTTTCTCCGCCTTTGTATTATTCTTCATATCAAAAACCTCAGGCCATTTGGAATAACTATCCAGAACAATTAAAAACATATGACCATAAAAAGGACCGAGGAAGTCGGTATGAATGCGCGACCATGATCGGCTTGGTGTAGGCCAAGTCATGTGCGAAGTTTTGGGAGGATCTTTACGACCTTCCAAGCATATTTTGCATGCTTTAGTAATTAATTCAATTTCCCGGTCGATACCTGGCCACCAAAAAAATGAACGAGCTAACCTTTTCATTCGAACGATCCCCATGTGCGATCGGTGAAGATTTTTCAGAACCTGGCTTCTAAGAATTTCTGGAACTACAACGCGCAAGCCATACAAAATACAACCCTGGTCAGTAGACAATTCATGGCGATGTATAAAATAATTTTTCTCTTCGTCAGCTAAGCCTCGAGAAACCTCAGGCCAACCGCGCAAAATATACTGTAGAATTTTTTGTAAGTTTTTATCTTTTTGAGTAGCTTTTGCAATATCTTTGTAATCGAGAACATCTGACTCTTCGGCCATAAAATTCATGGTTGAAAATTCCGACTCAAAAACCGGAGTGTTATCGTTGCATGGTAATCTTGACAATGCATCACAATTGCCATTTGCTTTTGATTTAACTATTTCTATGTTGTAACGAAACCCAGAAAGAAAATACGCCCATCGTTGTAAACGATTTTGAATAGTCAAGGACAAAGTCTTATGAGACCCAAAAATAAATTTTAACGGTTCATGATCGGTTTTCAAAATTACTTCATTACCTACTAGAAAGTAGTAAAATTTCTTAAATCCAAACACAATAGCTGCTGCCTCTTTATCTAGGATCGCACGGTGTCGTTCGTGATCAGGTATGATTTTTGAAGCGTACGCGATAGGGCGTTCGCTCCCATCAGGGTAACGGTGCGATAATATTGCCGACAACCCATGATGACTAGCGTCACAGGCTAGAAC
This sequence comes from Tupiocoris notatus, assembly GCA_037159825.1. Taxonomy (NCBI): domain Eukaryota; kingdom Metazoa; phylum Arthropoda; class Insecta; order Hemiptera; family Miridae; genus Tupiocoris; species Tupiocoris notatus. The sequence continues at coordinate 472,899 of JASJUZ010000019.1, read as the reverse complement.
AAGTTGTTCGTTAGGATCGTACAACGTGAGAACTTGATCTGACGACAATTGATCTTTTAACCATCTAAGAGCGCGATCACAATCCATAGTCCATCTCCAAACACCTGAATTTACTAGATTGTACAAAGGTTTCAAATAATCCGCTCGATTTGGCAAAAAATTTTCATAAAAATTTACCAATCCTAAAAATGATCGTAACTCCTTTGCATTACGAGGGATGGGTGCTTCAACAATTGCTTTTACTTTTGACTCAGCAGGTTTTAATCCCTTTGAATCAAGTTGAAACCCAAATATTTCAATTTTATCTCTGAAAAATTCGCATTTTTTCCTATTGACTCTAAGACCCACGTCAGTCAAACGTTTTAGAACTGCCTCAAGAACATCAAAATGTTCGCGATCTGAGGGCCCTGTACAGTAAATATTATCAATATAAACTTTAACGAAGGGAATATCTTTCAAAACATCTTCAAGAATTTCTTGGCATTCACCGGGACTCGACGCAATTCCTTCGGGAATATTTACATAACGATATAAACCCTGCTCTGTAATTATTGTGAGGGCATCTCTACATTCTTCCCTAACCTCAAATTGCATAAATGCATGTTTGAGATCAATTTGTGACCATTTTGACCCAACCTGTAATATCTGAAAGATATGCTCTTTTAACGGAATCGGATACTTTTTTATGATCAAACATGGGTTAACCGTCAATTTAAAATTTCCACACAACCTAACTTCCCCATTTGATTTAATCACAGGTATAACAGGCGTTGACCACGCACTAATGCTAACTTTTTCAATGTGTCCTAATTCAAGCAATCTATCTAGCTCCTTAGATACTTTCGATTTCAGTGCGAATGGTACGTGATACGGTTTGAATTGAACGGGTTTAGTTCCCTCTTTAAATTCCAAGCGAATCTGTTTGCCCTTGAATTTGCCAGGTTTATCCGAAAATAAAGAACTATATTTTTCAAACAATAATTTTACGTCGTCGTCTTGCTTAACTTCATGACTTTCAATTTTATTAAGAGAACATCTTCTGTTCGAAATATTCAATGGCCATAAGCCAAACGCTTTTAACCATTGCCTACCAATTAAGTTAGGGCTTTTCTTCAAAACGTAAAGGGGTAACACTTGTTTTGTTCCCATGAATATGACGTCTACTATTAACATCCCTATCGGATATATTTTTACATTATCACACGAGCCCAAATTCAAGTCAGATTTTCTAATCGGCACTTCAGACAAATAATTTAATCTAACCTCATCTGAAATTACAGTCACATACGTGCCAGAGTCTACTTCCATTTTTAAAGAAATATCGTTTACAGTCACGTCTACAATTTCTGGTTCAGCTCGAATTTTGAACCCTAAATCATGTTGAATTTTAGTAAAATTAAGAGGAGACGTCTCAGTACCTTTTTCCGTACATTTGTCACTTTCGATTGCGCTCAGAGTGAAAAAATCATTTTCGCCGTCCTCTCCGTCGGTACAGTCAACGTCGTCCTGGTCCAAGTGGTGAAGTTTTGTTTTCCGGTTTTTCTGACGATCAATTGGACGGTGGTTGTTTTTCTTAAGGCAAGCTGCTTCAATATGCCCTTTCGTTTTGCAAAACTTGCAGGTTTCCCAGCGAAGACTGCAGTATTTGGCGTAGTGATATTTTCCTCCACAACAATAACAAACAATCGCCTCGTTAGAGACGCATCGCTCCGTTCCGCTCCCGATCGAAGACTGAATTCGGCTGGATTTTGACCGCCAAGAACCAGATGAATTTTGAATGTTGTTCGGACCCGGGTGAGAACGCGGCTGTCGATTAGACGATGAACTGTTGGTGGAGAACCTTCGCGTTGCGAAATGATGAACGTCACGATAAGTGCCGGTTTGGACGGACGAAATTTTATTCGCCTGTTCTACGTTTTTACGCGCTGCTTCTTGAGCCTCAGCGATAGAAACAGCGTCCGAATATTTCAGGTTCGCTTTGCGCAAAAGTTCGATTCGGGTGTCCTCATCACGAATTCCGCACACAAGTTGATCTCGTAGAGATGTATCTAGATTCGTGAAATTGCAGGTCAATGACAGCTGTTTCAGACGAGCAATATAATCTCTAATCGATTCCGTTCGATGTTGCGTCGCCTGTTGGAACTTCCATCTTTCCATAGATTCGGAGGGGGTTGGTGCGAGATGATTAGTCATGAGGTCGACCAATTCACTGTACGATTTGTCCATTGGCTTTGCAGGAGCGCACAAACTCCGCACTAATGTGTACGCGTCCGCACTGAGCCTGGTTAGGAGTTCCACGCCATGCTTTGGTTTGGGAATATCTTCCTTTTGGCAATATAGCTCCAAACGCTCAATAAAAATATTCCAGTCATCTTTACCCAGATGGAACTCGATGCGAATACCACCGTCGGTCATTTTCTTGCGGCCGGTTGGTCGCTCAGATAGTGGAAAAATTGCCGGTTTTTCTATAAATTCGGCGATGACAGTTTCGCTAAATTCGGGTACGAAATCACGTTGCGGTACTGCCGTAGGATCTGCTCGAATCAACTCGACTAACGCCTTCCGTAACTTGTCGATCGATTGCTCTTGCGGGCTAATTTCTTCTCCCGTAATTTCTTCTATAAGTTCGATTACCTGGGGTTTTGTTAGCTGGTACACCCACGAAACTTTTATCTTCTTTTCCTCACTCGACATTCGTGTGAAAAGAACAAAAAAATCAACAATACGAAAGAAAAATTTACCGAATACGAGCGAGTGACTCGATAATTCACTGAAACGATGAGGTTTCACACGCGATACAGTTCGAAAAAATTATCCTCGTCGCCAATTGGAATGGAGGTAGACGGGTCGTATACAAAGCTAGACGTAGTCATGAACGAATACTGTATTCAACTGAACTATTATCTTCTGTCAAGCTAGCACACATCACACATACATAATCTCCGATTAGGTAGTGGGAGAGACTGCTCTTCGTTCGGATCGTGCTAACTTGAATTGTTACATCAAACACCACACAACTAAACAAAGCTGGCATATTTCGCACTACATCCAAACAAGTTGACGGCAGGATGACCGAATCAACGTTTGTGCAAATTGGCGTTAGTAGACGAGACTCTGAATCAGATTAACAGTGAGGCTTAAGTCGTTAGAAAATCATTCCAATTATTTACCACTATGGTTTCAATCCATGGTATACTATTGATTGAGGAACTGGGCGGAGGGATTCAGACGAAAAAAATAGGGTATTCTTAAAATTTAAGGCCACCGTCTGAAAAACGTTCAGAATTATTTTTAATTTTCGCCCTTGAAATTAAAAAAAAAAAAAAAATACGAAATGTAATGAAAAACGTCGTTTTTGGGAAAGTCGCTTTTCAGGTTTTCGGTGTTCGCGGCCCAGCCGCTAAAATAACGGTTTTCGTATGTACTAAGTGAATTGCAAAGTTGTTTATAAATTTTTTACCTCGTATCCTGCCATTATCGCTCTTTTAGTAATTAATAATCAAGCACGAGCTTATACAAACGACAAACTTCTCGTTGATCATAATAATCGAGAGCCGAATGAATTTCTCATTTTGACTCATCCTCCCAATCCAGAATCGCGCACCACGAGCACCTAAGCACCAGAAGATCCAGGAGAAACGATCCCAGCCGTCGACCGGCTTGCCATCCTACGCTTTCAAACTTACCGTCAACTTAAACCTTGGTTGAAACCTAGGCGACGAATCAAGAGAAGGGTGGTTTTCCCGGCAAAGGAGAGAGGTTGAGGCTTTACGTTCGCAGGCTTTAATTGAGATTTGCCTCGGCTCTTGGCTGCCTTCTCTAAATTAAACAGGAAGCCCCGGCTCATCCCAACACGCACCTAATGCGCTTCATATTGCCGCAATAGAGTTCCTGAACTGAACCTCTGCAACCCCTTTAGCTGACGAAGACTTCACGCGATGCCGTTGAGAGTGAAAACTGGAGTTTTGCGCGCGGAAGCCGCGAGTTTCGGCTGTTCTATTATGTAAATCCGCTCCCAGTTCCTCCTGCCATTTTCGGCAGTTTCTACTTAACTTCTCACTTCTAAAGCGGCATCAACTTGTGGGCGAAATGTCTCCCCCCGCCATAGCTAAGCTCAGTTTGGAACAGCATTGGTACGGAGGAATCTTTACTTGAAGTGGAATGGCGTTAATTTTTTACCATCAAGAGCCGAAGTGGGTTGATAAATAAAGGACTTCCTCGGCAGAATGACCTACTAGAGCGAATTTACGCTGAACAACAGAACAGTCAGCGAATTTAGGCTAAAAATGATTCGGTGCTAATATCCGAAACTATAATCCAGTTCAGGAGATTTGTGGGGATACGTGGAGCTTCCAAGCTTGCAAAACTGCCTTGTAATAGCATCACCATTTTTCGTCACCAATCATTTATGACTCATAATATTTGTCTCGAAATGACTTGCGCTGTTTAATATTTGTCTCGAAATGACTTGCGCTGTTTGTCTGGCTCCAACAATTCCAAACGAACACTTTTCCAATAGCTGGAAAGGGACCGTCTTGGGAAAAATTATGGGGCATTCTAATGTTGCCAAATAGGAAAAATTCTGGAGGGCAAGGATAATAGGATAGCGGGAAATACAGGCACGTTCTTTCCCTTGGTGTTTTCTACTCATGTTTCAACGTGCCATCATTTTTCAAGGAAAAATGCGCGTTTATCGATGCATTTTAAATGCATGGAGTTAAAACATTAAATTGTCGAATAGCGATTTTTCTAATTTTTAGAATAATGCTTTTATCTTCAGTACTACTGGCTCAAGAATCTGTAGCACACATACATTTTAAGCATCCACTTCGTAATGGGCATTACTCCTGTAGAATATTAAGGGGCCCCCTCACAATACTGCTTTGAACTACTTCGACCGAATTTTCTCCAAAATGCCGTCGGATCTCGGGCACAGCGATGCATGTGAAAGTCCTGTAATTGAACGCCAGAACTTAACTCGACGTCGTTAATTAAATTTTTCCCCATAAAATTGATAATGGCCGAGAAAAATGGAAGTCCAAGGGAATTCATTCTTCCTTCGCCACGGTCGCCTTGCACCTTTTTACTTTGATAACAAGATTAAACCGTCCCTCGGCTTAACGTCGTTAACCCGGGGCCCTTTTCTCGTTGAAAACCGCTCCTTGCCACGTAGGGCCCGTTCTAAACATCGTTCGTTCTCGCTGGTATATGAGACCGTAGTGCTGGGTGTTCCTGACCAAAGACTGTAGTTTTAATAGGCATGCCGTGTTTAATACTTGGCAGCTAAATTAGTCACGTATTAGCGCACCAGTTTACATCAGCCACCACACCCGCTCTTCCCGCTATACCTCCATCAAAAATGAGTTAGCCCAAATTGAAGTTTCATAGAAGATTAGAACTATAACGTCACGTTCGCAGGGCTTCCCTTCTCGGCACTTTACAACGAAGTCGAATCGTTGGAAATACACGTTCCTCCGGACGGGTAGCTGAAACGGCGATAATTTCGCATGTCGAATGTTTCCAGATGGTGAAAGTAATTTCTACGATGTTGGCAACCGATCGCGATTATATTGAAAACGTGAGGATCTTTAAAATTGCCGGGTGGTCCGGCTCGATATTATTTTCAACGATGGATGAAAACTTTCTCGCTAAATTTGTTTGACTAGACTCGTCCTCAATTCGAACCTCGTCCATCTCAATATTCAAATGGAGGGACCCTAAATTGACAAACGGACGTGTTTGTTTTGAGAAAAGTTTTTATTTCGATAGCATTATCCCGGGTAGATTGTTGTAAACCTTCTGAGAACGTCCACGGGGAAGGATGATCTTATCTCTTGCTCCCTAGTCCATTCCAGCCAGTGTCAACAGACGTCAGAGGGCCCAAGTTGAAGAGGCCTGAGTAATGAATTGTCAACAGTTTTCGCTGCTCGCCTCTCCGTTTCATTAGTCAAATCCAAAGCTGTTTTTCCAACGTTATCTCCTCGACCTGTCTGCCCCATATCGTGTCCCAAGTGCCTGGCTCTGGCTGTGAAGTACCTGAAGCAATCTAACTATAAGTTTACTGATTTACAAAAAAGAAGAAAAATTAAGTGTTTTGAGTTCATTATCAAAATCGTGAGTTTTATTTCGATTTTTTACTTATATTTTGGAATCATGGATAATTTTTAAATTAAGGTATCCACCTATGTGAATCGTGACCGATTTTAGTTGACGATTTTGAACTGAATTCTGAATTTGGACTGATAATAAATAGACCAAACTCTTCCAAACTAGTCAGGGATTACCTTTCGGTTGTTCTAACGATGCGATTAACATTTCACTGAAATTGGCCCTTATGTTTGTTAAATGCTGGTTGACAAACTTTCTACAACCAGCTCTTCATCCCACCTGTTCGTATAATAGCTTGTGCGGTACTTAAATGTGTATTGCCGCCGATAGCTGAGTCATTACTGAGCACGCTGATGAGTTAAGTTACCAGCAAACGTCCGATACTACCGTTAAGATAACGAGAAGTCGTTCGACGTTTATCAGAAACTTTGAGCATCGCTAACATGCGTGTGCGATTACACGATCGTCGTTGTTAATTAGGCGGAGCATTCGAGCATAAACCACCTGCGCCGAAGGTTATTGGCACACGCTCGTTGTATTTTCGTTTCGAGTTTTGAATTGAAAATTCCGAAATAAATATTGCGAAGTCACGATCGTACGTTTTTTTGCCCCATAGGAAATATGCCGCGTTGTATTTTCACGTTTTCCGCTTCCATTATTCAACCGACATTTTTCGTATAACGAATGAAAATTAATACAGCACGCGAAACGTAGTAAAGGAGGAAATGAAAAAAAAACAAACAATTTTCTGCCTTCTGTTGTTTTTCTCAGCTAGCCAGATGCGCGCTTCCCGGAGGCGTTGAATTTTCCAGGAACGAATGCGTTACAGTGCTACGCGAGAAACGTGCTGCCAAAGGGTCTTGCCTTGTTAATAGGACACAGGTCCATCCGATTCTATCCCTGTCTCTCCAATTTGTCTGCACTTTTACAACGAGGCAGTTCAACTTCATTGTCATTGTCTATCGGCGAACGACAGCCGAATTCGACCGTTGGCAGCTGTGAAGGGTGTTAACAATGAGTTAGGTGTCCCACCGGTTGGCAAGTTGATTTGAACCGACTGGCGAAGTCACCATGCGCTCGACCTCGTACCTGGCAAGGCTTCCTGAGTTTTTCAATCTCTGGCGGGTGGCGATTCGGCGCTTGTACAATAAAATGTGAAATAAATTAAACTCCTGCGCATGTAGCAGATGGTGTGTGTTCTCCATCTAGTGTGGAGAAGTTAGGTTTAACTGTGGGAGGTGGTCGGTTCGAAAAGAGTGACCAACGCTGGCAATATTGACCAGTTGGATGTGCAAATCGACATAAACTAATCAAAATATTGCTGTTTATAGATAGCCGCGGAAATTAAAAATCAGTCCAGGAGGTGAGAGGGAGAAGAAAAACCAAAAGACTCATTATCCGATTCTTTATTGGCTGGCCGAGCACTTTCGCCCATTCGGGCATCCTCAGGGAGACGTGGAGCCATGGGTCAACGGGTAAAACCACCTCGCTTGAGCCACGCTGTGGACCCAATATAGATTCATGAAAAAATGCGAAGACAAGGGAAGAAAATGAAAAATCAGGTTATGGGGAAACCACTGCAAATGATTTTACAGATCTTTGCTTCGATAACGATTTAAGAATACCATCTACCTCTGTCCCGAAAATTGGGGAACGTCTACCTGTAAACGGTTGGGTAACTATAACAGCAAACTCCTTAGCAAAATATCGTTATTTTTAATTAACTTTAATTATTTCGGCAACCTGATTTAAAGTTGAATTGATCATAATTATAACACAGCTGAAGAGAGTGTTCGAAGACCATTCCAACGAGTATAGATTGATATTCATAGCTCCACAAAAGATTACCATATTTCTCAAAATCTCTTAAGTTCTTGACAAAAGCTGAGACAAATCGAGAACCATTAAAGCTATCAACCTTGTTTAGTCTCATTTCGAGGCCGATTTTGCGTAATAAAATCTGCATAAATTGATAACGAACACACGTATATCTCAAAAACATTACCCCCTAAATACCCCAAAAATTGACCTATCTATAAGGCTAAAGATTTGAGCAATTGTCAGGCTCAAGAATGGTTTAAGAATAATTTTTGGCAGAAATTCGAAGCATTTAGTTTCTTCAGAAGTATTGACGGCGGACGGACAGAATTGTTCTTTTAGAATATTTAGATACTACGTCCCTTGAAAAGTAAAATATCAAATTTTGGTGCGGCTAGGATTTTTTTCAATGAACGATTACAACGGTTTATTATCAATAATGCGATTTCATTATATAATATAAAATTATTAAACTTTTCTGTAACAATATTCGTCGCTGAAATAACTTCTTTTTCTTTTTTCAATGAAAATTTGCTAGTGCAGGCAAAATTCACGAGTCAAGATTTGATATACAATCGCAGTTAACCAGTTTGCAGTATCCAATAGCGGTTAACGGGGTTCGCTTTGTTTTCGATTAATTTCCGCTCCTTTTCGATAACTCTGCGTGTCGACGAGGAAATTGTTCGCTATCGTTTTCGATAATCACCAACGCGTTTGGCTTCTTACGTCGTCTTGAAAAGCTCATTGACGGCGCAATAACAGAGGCTTTTCAGACTTTCGCCGGGGGAAATTGAAATAAGATATATCGCATCGCTTATTGTGAAGACTTCGATTTCCCACTTTGAACAAGACGTTAACAGGGTTTCTTTTTTCTATGCGCTCGGCTTACAAAGTGTAAAACAAAATGAACCCTAGTGAAACAAAAAGAGCCTTCTCCATGGGCGAGACGGCGGAAAATTAATGATGCGAGACAACTTTATTCTCGCCGTAACCGGCAGCTGATACGAAATCTATAACAAAGACGAAGCTGTGAAAGACTATGCTCCGTTTTTCCATCCAATTTATCACGTTCGGAGCAAAAGGAAACTCATTTTCCAGGTACGATGAGATAGGGGAGATATTTTCATTGTATCGCCGCGCCAGCTAAAAACGCCCCGCGATGGAAAAAGAGATGACCTGCGAGTGTTGAGAGAAAATGAACTGACAGGTAATGGAATTGAAAGAATTCTGAAGGTAACCTGCTATAACGGAAATTCGATAGCTTCAGTAGCTCAAATCGGCTCGCCGAATAGAATGCAGTAAGTAGGAATGAAATATTTTGTTACAGGTATCGAAAATTGTGATTTTTCCACGAGTTAGACTTGATACTGAAAAGTTGATATTGATCAACTTCATTTTTTCCTTGTTTTTGTAGCGACAATTACTTCCTTTATTTCCAAAAACACATAGTTTAACTGCACGATTTTAAGCGTATTCTTAGGTTATAGGTAGGGCGAGTGAGGTTACAATTCACGTCAGTTCTAGCCCCATAAATTTTATGATTTAATTTTCGTCGCTTCTATGTAATCGAATGTAGAAAATCCAAAAAGAATTTTACTTAATGGATTTTTTTTCAAATTAATTAATTTTTTTATATATATTTTTTTAGCAAATTGGCTTAATACTTAGGCCTGATCGCTAATTCAGATTTACGGCTATTTCTTAGGGATATGAATTAGGAAAAATGAAAATGTCCCAATCCAATGTATGATTGGAATCAATTTCAATTAATTCCTGGACAGTATATCAAATGAGACCATAGCAAGGTTGATGCCTTTAATGGCTCTCAATTCACAGTTTTTTTTTTTAACGCAATTAAGGCTTTAATTATTACGTCACGTGGGATTCTAAATTTAATCGAACCGACCCTAAAAGTGAGGTAGAGATGAGATTATTTATGATTTATTCGTATTATCTCGACTGTCGCAGTAGGCATACTGCAGAACTCGCGCGTCATAATCTTTCAAGCTACACGCTAAATCTTGTCCTACCTTTGTACGGATGTCATACTTTAACCTACTCGTACCCAGTTTTCGCATTTTTTCACCCCTTTTCAGGCCCGTCGTTAATCATCGTGATATCTGGCCCGAGCTTCCCTCTGTTCAATTTTTTACACGTAGAATTTCCACACACTCGGACTTGCTCTGTGTAAAGATAGGACTTAACCCTTCTATGCATTTATACTGCCGTTTTACCGCGACTGAGTCCCTTAGCGATCATTATTAAAACTTGTGACAACGTTGAATCCGAGACAACCGGATCGTGAACATTTTCTTGTTGAAATTCTAGAGGGATATTTATAAAATTATTACTCCCTTTTCTCAGTTCAAGAATTTCGTTTAGGAGTATAATATTATGTTACTCTTCTCCCCCCGGACACTAGAAATAATTATAACACATCAAATCTTCGTGCTAATGCGGTTTCCATTTCGACGCGTTTTTACAAATAACGAAACAGGCGAAACAATGACCGGTCGAAACGCAAACGTTTTTCAATCAGCGGTGGAGTCGTTTCGGAAACTAAGGTAAACTGACTCCAACATATTGTTAGACCGTTGGACCTCGGTTTGGCAGAACTTCTACAGCTGTTTTAACATTTAAAACCCCTCGTCATCGTAGGTTGGTTTTTGCTGGAGACCGCAAAAAGGTGATCCGTTTCGGATATCGTATTATTGTCAAGGCGCCCAGGCAAGTATAGTCGAACTGTGGTATTAGTTCTGCGGCTACAGCACCCGCCAGCTGACGGAGATTTCCTAGAAGGTCTCTTCTTATTCGGTGTCATCATCAAGGGAGGTCCCTTTAAACCTGCCGGGTCCCTTTCTCTAATACTCGGAGACCCTTTCGAAGCGCCGAGCCACTTCCGTAGCACATATTGGGGTCGGTTTTTATAGTTGAAAGACAATATGATATAGCCAACTCCAGTTTCGAAGCAAGGATTTTCTTTCATGAATTAACAACATATTTGAACTGAACTATTGGCTAATTCCACTACACTTATAGCCCAAAAGAGAGGAAAAACGTGATTTCTAAATCGTTACCGTTCTAAATCGTCAGTGAAGGTTATAGATGGAAATAAAAATATCTTGCATATTCAACTTATTTTTGGTTTTTTATTCAATCAATTGTAATCGCTAGAGAAAAAAAACGCACGAAATTTTTTCCAAACCCCTCAAAATGTGATGTTTTACGTTTCAAGGCATCTAGAAACCGAATATTATCCAAAACAATTAGCTGTACATTCTTACTATCCTTTCCAAAAATCATTCTGAGGTTAACAATGGCTCCATTCTTTAGCCAAATCACTACCTCAATTTTAAGGGTATTTTTGGCTGGTTATAGCTTTTACGTGTAATTTTCGAAATTTGTAGACATTTTCCATGACCAATTTATCAAAATATCATGATAAATCAATCATTATGATTTATGCTTTTAAATTGATCACTTGTGGAGCTATAAAAATCGTTCTATAATCGTTAGAATGCTCGTCAAACTCTAAATAGCTGTTTCGTTAGGTTGTAAATTCGACTTTAAATTGAGTAATTCGGAAAAATAAAGATATACGTAAAATTACGTTTTTTACCAATGAGTTGGCCTTGAGTTATTATTATGTTATTAAGTGGAAACGTTCACAACAGTTTGGGTTGTTAGGAGCGATACAACCGCAGTTGTCTTTTCAAATAATTCCTGAAGCAAAGTAATAATTAACATTTTTTTGTACAATCAAAATCAAATCAAATCAATTTGTGCGATCATTTGTGCGTTTGTATTTAATTTCACTTCCATGTTTATGTAGTTAATTAAAGTATTGTGATCATCTGATAAGTCGAATTAGGAACGGAGACGAATTTGAAAAAAATTTCCCAGTATATATAAACACTTCCTGAATTATAAGTGTCTGCATGTTTGATTATACCTTTTGCCGATGCTAACATTTAAGTGTTGTGTGATCCATGCACCCTACTGTTTTTTTCTTTTTTTTTCTCTCTTGGTTATAAGTACTATAAAGTACCTATTATTTATCTTTAGCAAAACTATGAATTCTCATCGTTACTTCAGCGCTTCTTCGGACTCTGTTCAAATTTCGAATCTGGCTTTCTTCTGACAAGTACCTCTGAAAATAATTTTGCTTAGGAAGCAGCCTGGGGGCTTTAGCGATGAGACTAAAGGCCCTAGATGTTTCCCCTTACTGAAGGTGTTGCACGAACCCGGATCCGTAGGCCTGTGACTGAACGAAGAGGGCTCAGTCGGAACAGGAAAAAGTTAGAGGTGGTTCCTGCTTTGCAGGCCGTAGATAAATCTGAACGGTGATGCATGCCGCTGAAAAAACGACCGTACTATATTTCCACCTATCTCAATATTTTACGAATTCTGTACGTGCCGTTACTCTTGTTACTTCTGAATGGCTATCGGATCCTTTCGAGTGGAAAGAATGGAGTCGGTAAATAATTCGACGGGTACTTGAGGGCCCCTGTACAGCACCCCTGCCCTGCCCTGCGTTTTAAAGTAAATTTATCGTATAGAGAAGGACACTCTTATCACCAAAGCTGGGGGTAAATTTGTTCCTCACAAAGCATTATAAATATTTGAGTCAAGGATAAAAAATGCATACTTCAAAATTTTATTATTATTATTATTTTTTAAATTATTTAAACGCTACTTATACAATTTCCTGTAATTTCCTTTAGCAAAAATAAAGCGAGTTTTAAAAATCGCTAGAGCTATTTCAGCCTTTGTTTCCCTCTAAAAAAAAGTGCAAATTCATTTTTGAAATAACAAATTTCATTCGAAGTTCTTCCCGCCCTTCAGCGAGTATCAATGAAGTCGGAATCAATAGAGACGGAACGATGAATAATTCAAAACCAACCACGCCGCCGGATTTCTAAAACAGAAACATTTTTCTCGAAGACAATGGTTTCTTTCAGAAGACACTTAGCAGCAGGCTTTATTTTCGGCTTCCCATTATAAAATGTTTGCGCTCACCAGCGTAAAATGAGGCATAAAAATGGGCGAGTTTTTCTTTCGCGCGAACTGTTTCCAAGAGTATTATTCTTCGCAATCTCTCCTCTCGCGTTGATTTATGCGGGGTCACGATGTTGATTGTTAGTTCCGAACTTTTTTCAGTTCGAGTTCATTTTTTCGTTGTTGGGAAAGCGAAATGGACGGAGATATGAATCTACATGTTTTCGAAGTAAGCCGCGACGAGTATAAATTATTACGATACGATGAATCCTGATTAATACCGTAGCGTGAGATACATTCTAATAATGCTCTCGAGAATTCATTACGCAACTCGAAAGACGAAGTGATTGCATAATTAATGTATTTCCTTATATACATAATGAGAATCGCGACTTTCGAAATCTTTTAACGTCAAAATTACTAGAATCAAAGCGGTGATGTAATATAAATTCGATATCGGAAACTTCACAAGGTTAGCGATTATTTATTATTTATTAACGGCGATCGCGAATTTAATTTTGTTCACTCCTTTTCATGAATAAAATTTCAATATTGTTTGGTGGAAGTGGCCCTCAGAGCATTAATATCCACCGTTCATAGTGATACAAACTCTTGAATGCTTTATCCCTGAATTCAATTCGGGAAACCCGAATGAAACTTGTTGGTTTAGAAAGTACTACAGCGTTTATTAATAATGATAGATCGTTTTTATTCTTGCCCATTTGTTTGTCCCAGATAAAAGACAACGTTTTTGAAATATTGACTTGGCACGTGAATACAAATGTATGACCACGGAAACGTGGAAATGAAAAGTATCTCTTGCGTTTCTCTAGTAAAATTTCGCAAACGTGGATAGAAGTTGAATTTCCACGCGTCCAGAATTACAACGAAGAGATCTTCCCATAGCTGTGTATCCGGTGCTGTTTTCAACTTCTATCAAAGTTGAGGGGTGGATATTCCTCAATAGCTTCTGTTAGGACTTTCATTTCCTAATGGGAGACGAGGCTTTCGCCGTGCTTTGTCAGAAATCCCTTATTGTAGCTCAGTCGGACCGTAGGTATTGGAAAGAGGAGTTGAAGTGGGGTTGCTTTGTGAATCTAAAAGAATATTCATAACGCACCTCCCTTTTCAGTCCAGCCTATTCTTGGCGTTTTCTCTTTTTCCACCCGCCAGAAATCTTTATTATTATTTTTATATTTTCGTCTGAAGCAAAAAAAAAGGGAGAATGGCTCCGGACGGACGAATAATTCACGTGATGAGAAAAAGGGAAAACGAGACCAAAAGGCACCAATTCTGTCGCTTCAATCAGAATAAACTAGGCTTCTATTGTTCACTCTCCTTTGGAAGAAAATTGAAAAAAAACCTCATCTAGCATACCCTGTCGGAGAAATCGAGATGACAATAATTTAATAATGATCTCTTGAGCCTGTAAATGAGTTTTCCTTTTACCTTTGCTCTTTGCTCGAACGATGAAAAATGAGAGGCGAAAAGAGCGATGGCATTTTACGTCAAAAATACATAATAAAATTCTTTCACGACAGATTCCAGTTTTTGTGAAGATGGAAATATTTTTGGCTCCTTTATTAGAATGGGGTTCCGTTCTTTTTGTAATGAGGAGCGAAACAATTCGAAGAACTCGCAATTAGACCTTTGGAGTATGAAATTAAGTTTGCAATCCTAGCATAACTGAATTAAGTAGTTCGGCCGAGCAAGAATCAAACTGACATTATCATATTACGGCGCAATTTTCCAAATAACATTAGCAACTGGAGAGGAACAATGATAATCATTACTTGGAAATGATTCGGCAGCATAAGAGGCGTCCGTGAACGATAACATAATTTGATGTTACCTACCTTGAAATAATACTATAACAAAGAATGTTGTAGCTTTTATTTAAAAAATTCTCTTCTATTTCAGGATCTCCCCAGAAGTTCGTCACGTTCCGGGAGAGAAATTTTCCAGCAAAACTTGCGGGCGAAAAGGAACCGTCAAGTCGATTGCGGTTCGTGCTAATAAACCGACGTTCATCAACTGCAGAGGGATTGATACGAAAAGGGCTTATTCCGCCTGACGATTTCTTAGTCAACCATGATTTTCCCGTTATGAGGATAAATCTAGTAACAGTCAGTTTCCAAGATTGATTGCAAAAGATTATTATAAGTAAAGCCCGAAATCCAAGTCAAATATAGATATAACGTAATAATTCAATTTTCATTATAGAGATATTGCAATTATATCAAAATGTCGAAAGAAGTCGTCGATAAATGGATAAATCTCGGAGGAATCCTATCTGCCTCAATACGTTGGTGGCTGTATCGGATTTTTCGATGTTTTTCTCCCTTCGCTTTCATTCGAATTTCGAGCTGTTATTCGGCCATGCGTTCCTAAGCTTTTGTTTTCCTTCAATCTCTTTCAGTCGGTACGTTTGAATATTTTATTTTATCAATGTTACGTGGGAGGTGTCCTGCAATTTTTGGCTTCCAAAGAGTAGGTACCTACGTGTTTTGTTTAGGAAAAATATTCCGTTTATTTATCATGGGCATATGATTATTATTGCACACGCGTTTAGTAACTCTAAATTAATGAGCTGAGCACTATGGTATTAATTTTTGGTTTATTATTCAATAATAAACCATTGTAATCGCCCAAGAAAAAAAATTTTATAACCCCCCCTCAAAATTTGATGTTTTACGTTTCAAGGCATGTAGAATCCGAATATCCAATAAAAAAAATTCTGTCTGTCCGCCGTACGCCGTACGCCGTACGCCGTACGCCGTACGCCGTACGCCGTACGCCGTACGCCGTCAACACTTTTCCGGCCAAACCATAATAGCTAAATTTTGGAAATTTTCACCAAAAATCAATCTCGGTCCTACGACGGCCCAATTCTTGAACCAACTTGCTAGCTCAATTCTAAGGGTATTTTTGGGGGGTTTTGAGGGGGAGAAAATTCATATTTTCCAAGGTTTTTCAGAAAAAGGTGTACGTGGTATCAAATTGTATAGATTTTTGGACGCTGAATCGAATGAGACCATTGCCGGGTCGATAGCTTCATTGGTTCTCGAGTTATCGCAGCTTTTGTGCCGAATTTGGGAGATTTTCAGAAATTTGACATGAGGGTATAACTCGAGAGTTCTTAGAGCTATAAAAATCGTTCTATACTCATTGGAATGGTCGTCAAACACTCTCTCCAGCTGTACCGTTAGGCTAAAAATTTAGTTTTTAATTTGGAAATTAAGAAAAATAAAATAGATTAAAATTACAATAGTTGCTACGGAATTTTCCCCGATAGTTACCAATCTGTTTTTCGGTTGAAATGTTCACACATGTTCTGAATAATGACTATCTGAAATGGATAGTCTTCTGAAATTTTATTTGAAGCGAAGGAATAATAAACCACTGTACAATCATTTGCAGCGTTTTCCATCTTGTACGTTAGCGTTTGAACGATCAGTTCTGACATTCCGTGAATAATCGATAACCAAAAATAGCATCCGTGTTATCGAGCATTTAAATATCTGACTTCTTCCGACAAATGTTGTTCTTGTTCCGAAAGCTGATTATTCACTCAGCGAGCGCGGTTGCTCCGAGTTTCAGAACATGAAGCGACCTTGGGTGAAAATGGCTCGGTATCGCATTTCAATTACAACGGCCTAAAATACGACGCTCGTCCTGCTCAGGAAAATGATCCAATTATACGTTTCGTTCATCCAGTTTTCACACAAAAGACTGACTCCGTCCTCTAGCTATTACTTCCAGTTTAGCGCATGTTTCTGACAGTTATCACTCATATCCATTAGGCGAGCATGCGGTAACACGCATCCATCACCTTGGCAGCAACTTCCTCGGATCACCCTTTCCATCTCGACCTGCCCTTCGCCGTTGTTGTAGCTTGAATCCGGTTTCGTTGGCGGTCGTAAGTTTCCAGGATGTGGCGGGGAATCAGGAATGAATAATGTCACGTGACGTGACGTACCTGCGCAGGATGGCGGGACTAATGAAACGAGAGTTGAGGGAGCGCGAATTCGAGAAATTAGCCTCGGTAACTACACCTGCGAGGTCCCGAATTAAAGCTTTTACCATCGCGAAGTTCGCATGACAGTGGCCTCAGGAAGGAACCGGTCTGGTAAGAAGTTTGTGACTTTAATAGGCGGCCGTCGCTTTTAAAATTCACCCTTCAGAGAGCGCGAAACTGTGCGAACGCATTGTTCACACTAGCTTCTTTTCTTTCATGTACTCTCTTGCATTCTCGGTATATTCAAATAAAATATGATTTGTGACTGTTTTATTTTAATATCGACGAATTTCCTTTTCGTTGTCTAACGGCCCTAATTAATTAAAATACTCTTTTTTATCAATTTTGCTAGGTTTTTGCCATTTTTTTTCACCAAGTTCAGAAATAATCGTCGATTTTATTTCTATGCTAGCGTGTGCTCCTCGTATTCTAAAAGTGCAAGATGGATGGAAGAAAGAGGTGGAAGAAAAAACATCGGACTTGTACTTGTTGCCTTTAACCACGCAATCGCATCGTCTGCCGACTTGTTGAAAGTTCCATTACCGAAATGAGACCCCCCCCATTGTCTGCTTTTCCACTGACATCCTACTCTATACACTGAATATTCGGGAAAAGCTGGAAACCCCGGAAGAATAGCGAACGCACGAAAGCGGAAAAGTTGATTCGGAAAAGGGAGAGACGAAAAACACGACTCTAATTTGATAGTTGATGAGGTAAATGGGGAAGTAAATGGTAGAGATGGATTAGAGGCGGCTTAGCTATGCCTAGAAGAGCTGAAAGCTGACGTAGTACGGGAACATTAGTGCTCGTGGGTTATACCTACCTGCACGCAAACTTGACGTTAAGGGACTTGAAGTTCTACGGCTTGGTTAGAGTTGAGCCACGCCCTGAGACTCCATCACTGATCCCAGATACTCTCAAGTTCGACGGCTATTGCTGCTAAATTATTTTCCCGCTGCGAAAGAAAAATTTCTCTCCTGACGAGCCCACATTTGCGAGAAACTCAAGTTTCCCCAGGCTAACTTTACTCCAACAATGGAAGAGTCTTATCAAAGACGTCCATATAGCGTGATCTGAAAGAACCCTATGAAAATCTTTTCTCCTATGTTTGAGATCACAACTTGAGTCCAATTGGTTTAAAACTGGTGAAAAAATTTCCACAGTAGCTAAACAAAATGCACAAAAAAATGATGATTTTTTGAGAAATGCATTAAAAAAAATTACGCCGAAAATGCGACAGGTTTTTTTTATGACAAAACTTGAATGGGCTTTGGGTTTGAAGTTTCGGAAAAAATGGACGGGGCGTGTTATAATAAAAGCAAAAAAATAAAAAGCGCGGTCTCGACGTAGTTTATTCTGATTACTTCATTAAGGCTGCTCGTTCTCTCCTTCTCTCGCCGCCTTCACTTCATTAATATGCTCCCAAATGAAAATGAAAGCTAGCTAGGAAAGACGTAGGAAAAAGGATGAAAAGAAGGAAAGCTCAGGGGAGAAAAAAGTACGGGAAAAAAGAGGGAATAATTGCTCAGTGAAAGCTTCGGGTAAATCTCTTGGCCGGTTTGAGTCGTTTGCTCCTCTCGAAGGCCGACAGACATTCTCTCCGCAGAACGACCTCTAGCTATCTCTTCTCTTTCTCGCTGATATTCTCTCCTTCTCTATTTCGCCTGCGCCGGTAAACTCTCAGGAAATTAAACGCTGATTGGAGGATTGGATGGTGATGAGGACGCGGTCGATGGTGACGGACGGAGGGGAAAATGGAATGAGGGGGGCCTTAATTGAGTTGTGAATTTGGAACTTCAACGATTAAACCCCCTTCTTCGCCGCGCAGTTCTCTTTCAGATTTTGTGTCTTTTAGACAGTATACGTCTTATTTCCTTCGTCAACACCAGCTCCCACTCTTCATTGTACTAATAGCGTCTTAGCAGCGCCAATAGGATAAAAAAAAATTGTCAACTTTCTCTATCTAGAATCAATAATAAAAGTGAAGTAATCAATAATAAAAGCAATTGAATTTGTTTCATCGGGGTAAATTCCTAATTGGGATCAGCTCTACATTGCAAAGGAATGAAAGATATATTTTTTATTTTGGCTCTTAATTGCTTCAGTTCTCTCACGTCGTCAGGAGCGTACCATTTTGCCAAAAAAATATATGCCTCCGTTGAGAACCACCGAATGAGGACAGTTGCCGAAATTTAATTTCACTCGAGAAAAAAAAAGAGATATTTCATAGTTGTATACAATCACTGTTGCATGATGATGAATTCAAGGACCCTCTTAGAGGTAGGATGGACCAAAGATAATAAATCCGAAGGAACAATGTGATTATAGAAGACAATGGCTGGAGGGAGGCTGACATTAGTGGAGGCTTAGTCTTGAATTATGCATGAGGACAGAGTTGCGGCGAGGCGAGGGTTTCTGAGGCCTGTGTGCGTTCTAAAGTACCTTCTCTCGCATTATAGGTTGAGATACCTGAGGGCTGAACAGAGAGCATAAGAGATACATAATATGAAGAAAGAAGAAAGGAATACAGATGAAGGAATCATCGCCGCAGTTATTTATGAATAAACTCGGACCACGCCTATGGATTAAAAAAGCGCAGAGGAAAGATATTGAGATCCAATAATTACGAGGATTTTAATTCGAGGGAAATTCGATCAACTGACCATTTCAACAGATGAATTACCTATGTTTCCGGTTAAATGCCACCAACAGCAGAATATAAACTTTCGTTCCCCAGGTGAAATAATTCGAATTATTACGTACAAGTCTAAATTTATTTATCTATTAAACTCCCACCAGACGGTGTTTAATTGGGTGTCATACCTAATTATATTTATCAACTGAATCATGAAAGCTGTGTTACTTGAAGTTTAATACAAGCTAATCGATAAAAAGTATAAATTTTAATTCTATTGCCGATTGTTTTTGCGACTCGATCAGGAAATGTGCTTTCGGATTGCATAAAGGGCGAAATGCCAACCTGTTAAACAATGATCATCAGTTAAACAGCTCGATAAAAATTTCCTGTTTTCAACACGTCTTTAAACACGAGATAACAGATAATCACTGCTCGAAGTTAAACAATCAATGAAGTCCGTTTGAACATCCAATCCAATACTAACTTCTCATTTTATTGAACGGATCGTTAATGTGTTTACGTAAAAAAATGCGAATATGGTTTCTTTTTTGCGAAAAATTCAAGAAATGGTCCAAACAACGTACCAAAATATCAAGTGTGCGATTTTTACTGCTTGCGTTTTGCGGTTTCTGCGAGGCGAGAGGTGCTAGCGATTTAGTCTGCGTTTGGTGGTAAGGACTTGTACATCAGATAATCCACGACTCTCTGTTGAACAGGAGAGTGCGTTTAACCTCTGGTAAGGCGATCCTCTGTTCAAACGGAGAATTGTACACTTGACTATTGTGCCGTAATATTAATAATATAAAAATATACCTCCAAGAAAATTAGTTAGAATACATTACATCGACACCATATTAACCTATGCACGTCACTGCACGTAATATTATTGTTATGCATTTGGAACTATGTAATTTCTGTAATTTATTACAAAATCACCTTCAATAATAAAATGTAAATCAGTTAAAAAATAAGGCAGATCGTTTTCTACACGTTGATTTTATTTACCTGTGTGCATTCAATTGGCTAAAGTGTCTATAATACGTGAGAATGTAGAAAAATAAAATGTAAACGAATTTGAATATCTTTTTCCAAGACCCTCGAATAATTATCAACATCTCTACCTGCGTGTCATTTCTACAGCGACGAAGTTTTCCCTTTTATTTCCCAAAGGACTCCCCTTCACGGACGATTCCCTTCAAATTTAGTATTCGCCTTTGCGCACCTTTGCATCCGAAATGAACCCGAAGAAGGGCGGAAAAAAGAATATTGGGACAACTCGTTGCGCCACCTGATTCTTTTGATTGTATTTCGAGCCCTCAGGTGTTTCCATTTCTCGAGGGAATTCCTTAAAACGTTTATACCGCCCGTATAAATTATTTCGAAATTCCGAACCGAAGGAAATCCCCATTGTAATGTAGATGATTTACTTACAACACTGTCATTTTAATATCCATTTATATTTATGCGGAGAACTTCTTACCCATTGGAAGACCGTGGATTTTCGCTATTCTCACGAAAATCTAATAGAGCCCAAGGTTTATTCAACTACCTATTATTGAAGCTCGTGTCGAAAATCCTAAAAGTAAGTTAACTCATTATAAAATATTCGAGAGGTGCTAAATTTTGTTTAGCCCTTCGTGATGACGTGTAGATAGAAAACTAGTTTTTACCGTTTGGATCATATACCGAACAGATCTTTTACTTCAACTGGTAATAAAAATAGAGAGGAGTTGTGCATGAAATGCTCATCACATAAATATATAATTATGATTACATTTTGATTACAACAATGAACAACCATGAAACGTTTGTCTTCGAGTCGCAAACACATATTTAAATGGAGCAAACTTTTAAGAAGGGCCTTCGGGACTATGAATCAAAAAATGGTTTCTGCATGAGTAGGAAGAGCTGAATTTATCAAAGAATAATTTATTATCTAAGTGCATTCCAACTTCAAAATTTCTATTCTAACTTTATTCTTTGCCGCTCCATTGGACTAGAAATTATTGAGCGATATTACCTGAAAAAAGTGGTCAAATACAATAATCAAATGCGAATTTTCCTGGAGGTTTTTTTTTCTTGGAAAAATATGATCCGTTATTGAATGCCCCGAGCAGGAGAAAATCCGTTCATTCACCCTCACGAATATCGTTTCAATAAAAATCGAATCGGGCGATAAACCGTTCTACGTGAAAGTAGCTTCGATTTGGTTCGTTATTTGATTCTAGAGCAAGCACCGCATAAGTTAGCATCAGTGACGCTCACTAGTGATGCTCAAGTTGGGGAAAAATAGTGGTCGGTGATTGCCCGCGGGAGGAGACGTCGTTTGCGACAAGACATTCGAATCCGAAGGTAGTTCGAGAAGGAAGAAGAACTAAACAATAGCATGGGGAGGGGAGAGGCACGATCGCGTTGTAAAACTGCAAAGGATGCGATGAAACCGGTTTGAAAACACAAGAGCCCTTCAGAGTCCTCAAATAGTAAAACGGATTTAGGACGTTCCGTGTCAGCGGATTCGCCCTCCGCCTCGCTCGTGTTGCACAGTAGAAGTGTCTGAGTTTCCCTCTGAACCCTTTCAGTTTAGCTTTGGACTGGATGAAGAAACTGCACAAGTCTGTTTTCTTCTTTTCAGCAACGAACAGCGGAAAAATAGGATCGTAAAGACGGGAGCTAAAGCGATAGCTAAAAGATAAAATGCCGCTTCTCCAACTTCAGGGAGCCCTATCGGGTGAAGTTTCTTCTCTTGTTTATATTCGACTGGGTTGTAACAGAAACTGTACACAACAGATAAGCTGTTCGACAGGAGCGAAGAACCAGTTCGGTTATGGCCGTGTGCAAAAATACAATCTGAAACATCGTAGAAGTTGTAAGTAGGTTAGACACCGCATGGTTATGGCGACACTCGGAGCCTTATTCGCCCGAGTTTAATGCTCGCTATGGAAGTAGCAGAACTTCACAACAACAATAGCTATTGACGATTTTTCAAAGCAATGTCATTTTCGGTATGAACTACCAACATGCTTTTCCCAAAGTAAGTAAGCTCAAACCGAAATAAATTTATGCTATATTAATGGATTCGTTATATCTGTTTTGGCCGAGTTTTCTGATTATCGGACTGAAAAATTATTTATCCTTTCACTACGACGCTATAAACCTAGTAATTATTTAACTTGACCTGTGAAAAATTGCGATTCTGGCGATCCAATCAATTGAAACAGAAAGCCATCGAGCGGTTTCTGTTACTCCTAAATGCGTACTAAGCGCTCCAATAAATTTTCAAATACTTTTTCGACTAAGTACATGAAGCAGGAATTTTGAACGGTGTCGAAACGCAGTTTGCCTTATCATAATACTGACGTAATTCAAGCAACCGTACTGCGGAGGCTCGAATCCGAGACCCTTCTATTAGGGATGGAGAAGTACAACGTACATCACGAGAAGAGCCTTCATACATAAATTACCAACCATCTACCTACACGGACCTGGTTAGGTCACATCTCCCTTTATGCAAAATAGCTAGTCATAAAGCGTGCCCTGGGCAACTTTTCTGCCTTGTATGTTGTGCCTTCGTACGAAAACAACAAGAAGCTTATCAATGTTTCATGCGTTGATACTTCAGAGTCGGAATTTTAGCGTCGCACTCTCTTGAGAAACGTTGTACGAATGTAAATACGATTACGAGGGGCCTAATATCAATACAGAAACATGACTATTTATACACAATGACTCCACCGAGTTGAATAGTCCAATTTGCAAAATTGGAAATTTGCAAAAATCAATTCATTCGCGACTTGCCGTCTATTCGAAGGACATTACGCGAAATATTGCTCGAACCGATGCCGAAAATGAAATTGTGCCGTCGTGTGTATAAGGATGTATTTTTTAAATCTAATATACTAGTTGCTAAGCGATCCCATTGTTAGTATAATTATGTTGTTTGCTGATGGTGAATAATGACATGAGATTTGGTGATATCTATTGAAGCTACGAGTCCATAAATCTTGTGATATATTATCATCTGCAGTGTTTTTTTTTCGCGTTTAGAATAATAAATATTCTTTTCCCACCTAATATTTTCAGGTATATTACGTTCAATTATGTAACCGAATTGAGCATTCTTGAACAAATTTTCCCAGCCACCCTGCGAATGACATCACTACATTAAACCGGACAAATTTTGCGCCTGCCTGTGGCACATTAGAAATGGCAGGTCGTTACATGCTGAACAGAATGCGCATAAAGCAAGGTTACGTACTCCTAGAAGCTGAAAGGATTACAAGGAAGGATGTTCAGTTGTATAGTAGCAGAGGAAGCGGAGAACGGTGGTCTTATACCGCGTAGTTTATCTCTTTCTCGAGCCGGGACATTATTTTGTACCCGGTAGCTGAAGGCTTGAATCCACCAACAATGGGCGCTTTGTCCCGCCTCGCGCGCAAAGGGTCGAAAGCGTTGTTGCTACCGCGCGCACGGCCAACAAGACAACACGCGCCTTCTATGGGCTCTTACTTGCACACAATACACAATAGACGACATGAAGGTGGAAGGACCTTCTCCATAGCACATTTCATATATTTGAGATTGCCTTTCCGAAGCCCTTCCCAGCATCCGTTGCTTCGTATTCACCGAACTTGCCATTGCGTAATTTAATCGCTCCAATTTCAAAATACTTTCCAAGGGTTCATCATATCACAAACCGTCGCACGTGCTATCAGCAATGATCAGCTTGTATAACGTGGCTAGCCATCAGTTGAAAGGTTTGAAATTGAATATCATAAATTGTTATCGTGCATGAGGTTTACATAAAATTTCTGACTATCAAATGGTGACATTATTATACCTACCTTGGCTACGTAGCAAAAATGGATTTATCAATAAACTAGCAATTCCTATTCGCCAAAAAAATATATATTTGGTCGAGACTTCCTCCTCCGCGTGAGACATGAGGAAATAAGTGAGGAAATACTTTTTGAAAACGAGGACGAATTAAACTTTACTAAACGCAAACTAGAATTGTACACAATAAACACGACACCAAAAACCGCCCGAAAAACTAATCTCCCGGCTTTCGTTATCTCTCCTTTTTTTAGTCCAAATCTTGATGTGTCTCACTAGTGCGCTGCGGCGGACAAATAACTATTCGTACGTTTCTGGGTTGTCGGCGACCACATAATATATTTACTATAGTCTACTCAAATGCTCGTTATATTACGATAAAGACTTAGCACTGAGCATAATGGTAATACCGTTTTCAGCTCGAGACAAATGAGCTGCTAAAAGGGAGTGCGAAGGGAGAAACTCGCTCTTGTAATGGTTAGCATAACGGGATCAAACGATTCTCTTCCAGAACTAGAAGTTCAAATGAAAGGAGGCGATAGGGTCGGCGGCTCAATTACATTTTTTCAGTCGCGCATCCGGCTCGAGAAGCCTTGTGAAGCTTTGAGTTCGCCAAGGGAAGGGGGCCGGATTGAGAATCATTTTCCAAAAGTAAAAAAAGAGCGCCATAGCAAGACACTACGGAAAAAAATTCTTTTCGGCGCCTTCAACCGAAGGGGAAAAGGCCGGCTCGAAAAAGTCCCCCCGACCATTACTTAGCTAGATGAGGCCGAGTAAAAGGAGTTGGAAAGAGTCGAGTGAGAAATAGCAATAAGAGATCTAGAAGCAACCGGAGTGAAATATAGATATGAACTCTCCGGTAAGAGCCTTGGGACTAACTGCTCTTTTCAAAGGGAGAACCTTCTTCGGTTAAATTTATACCATTGACACTGTTTCACTTCTACGTATCTACTTTTTTCGTTTACGTCGCATCCTCCGAAAACGACCCGCTATAGTCAATAGATGATAGCTTCGAGCTTCGTTTCCGCACGCAAAGACTATAAAGCGAGCAATATGCTAAATGGAGAGGTGGGGCATTCAAAAGAAAGTGGGTTACACGGTGAAACGCGATGGTACCATCATAGCAGAGACACCAATGAGGAATCGGTAATTTTTAGTGGATGAAAGAAATGATACGCAGCTACATTAACGAACCGTGCTACAGCAGGGAGACCTGAGGTGGTGCAGCTTTTGTGAAGAATCTAAATTAACTAATAGTGCCCGAGAGGTGCGAGGGGGAGTGAAACCAGGCGACTCATTCTCCGATTCTTAATTTATTGGCCTTTAATAGTACTTTAATTAACTGATAGTGTGTGTAAGTCGTTTTTTGTTTTGACAGTCATATAGAAACCGTTTCCATTTTCTTTTGCAACGAAGAAACGATTTTCAGCAATGCTAGTACTTTTTATTAAAATAAATTGCAAAAGTTTAATATACCTATTAAATAAATATCAATATTATCCTCTCTTTGATAGGTACAAAATTACGATCGGATTTTTTCGATCTGAAAAATTCGGACATAAAAATGAAAATAAAAATAAATAGTTTTCGTCCTTTTTTGCGAATACTTTGGTAAGTACGAGTCTTCCGTAAAACCAGGATTTCACCTCTAGCTTATAACAGAGTCTAGTGCGACAACAGCGAGCTTTCTTCAATAGCTTTGCAAGTTCGGTAAGCACATGTTATAAACAGTATAGTACCCCAGCACATATCTCTTCCTCCCGACTATAAAAAAATATTGTCCCGTCTCCCAATATTTTCCTCCTGCGAAACGGCTGTTGTTTTTACTTCCATTCGAACCGCTTTTGGCTCAAGCAGTAAAAACCCGTTGTCAACGGACGAAATTAACGCAGTAAAAACTGTTCTCCCGGTCTCGAATTGTCCCTAAACGTTTTTACAGCCGTTTCATGGCGAGATTCAATCAAGACCCTTTTGATTTTATATCCAAAAATGACTGTGGGTTTTGACGACCGTCGCAGCCTTGACCGATGTTGAATTTACAGAGCTGAAGCATCGCTTGACAAATACAATACTATTATAAACAATGAAAGCGAAGAATTATTATTGTACGACTAATCTCTGCCCTAAATCCTTTTCGCGTGCTACAACGTGCTATACATTTTTCACGAACGCGACATTGCAACGGTAAATAATTTTGTAATTATAAATACCGTTAATATCCTAAACCCTTAAATAAATACACATACCGACACCTACAGTATTCAATACTGATGAGACTGCACTCGTTTGTGATAATAAAATTAATCTGACCTCTCTCGTCACGAAATGCGAATTACAAACGCGATTTATTCAAGGTTATTCATATTTTTTGTTGTGATTTTCCGTCGAGATGACCGCGAATATGAGTCCAAGGAAATATACTTGAAAATGGATGAGTAGAAAATAATGCAAGATGTCACTATTTTTACAGTTTGACCTATAATTTCTTTCTCTTCCTGCACAGAGGATTTTTCTCCTTTACTTGCAGGCCTATATACTTCTAAGCTCGCTCCTGTTTTCGAGATCTACATCTACAAGCTAGTCGCGTGTTAATTTCCGATGACCCCTTCATCAGAAAAAAACAACTGTTGGACTTCGTGTACTCGAATCTGCTGCTACTACCCCTCATAACCTAACAGCGTTGAGTATTGTGCATTGGGAATCGTTCTCCGAACCGGACGAACCTGTCTTGGGATAAAGAACTTTGGAACAGTGCCACTTAACAATACAAAAACTGGCACGGAATTCAAAATCATTGTTTTCTCTTTAGAAAAAATCGAATCGATGAAATAGAATTTAAGAGCCACAATTACACGATTTGTATTCGGAGAAGAAGCCTAAAGGATAAAAATGCAGAGTTGAGTGATTTATTATTAAACACATTTATAAACTCTTCAGTAAATATTCACTCAGTCGTGCCAATTAGACTTTTTCGGATTTTGAAACAGACTCCTCGTACATCCTTGCTCGATGTGTTTCACATTTTGATTCCTGCTGACTGCAAAAACGCAATTGTGACTGCGGTGGTCGTCAAGTTTTTGGAGGGGAAATCGACTTGCGCAAAAATTGGCCCCGGATTTGAGCTAGCTATTCCCAGAAGAGAATCCCTCCACTCACGTAATCCTTTCGACCAATCTCTCATCTCCTTCTTCACTCGGGCAAACCGTCTTCCATCCCGAGCTAACGATGCCGCCTCGCTCTTCGGAAGAAGATTGAAGATGTTCATGGGGAAGATTGAAGAGCCTCCGTGCTCCGAACCCATTCACCGTCTAGGAAAGGATGGAAGCTCAAGTGTCGGCTGAGCCGAGAGAGAAACGAAGAGGGAGGGCAGACGGTTAATTGCAATCCGATGGAGAGGATGAGTTTGCACCAGAGCCGAGTGGGAGACCTGGACCAATATAAACTCTCAAGATTAAACGATGGATGGGGAAGTTTTGGCGGTCGGAAATAAAGTTGGCACCCCTTCGAGAGGGTGTTGTTAAGTGGAAATAAAAATACAAACTCGTTCCCTACGATTGGAGCATTTGCGGCAGTAACGAATCCAACTCATTGCTCTTTGGCGTCTCGACTTTTGGTAAACCGGAGCTAACCAACATTTTCTTGAGGTTACAGAAAGAAGAGATGAAGGAGAACAGGAGAAGGGGATACAGCACTGAGAAGGAGGGGTGCGGAGAAAGAGAAGTGATTGGAAGGATGGCGATAAGATCGATTGATGGGGTTTATCTATTTACCACTTCGGAAAAAGATAATGTTGTTCCTCGATTGGTCAGACATCAGTAAAATCAAGTGGTGAGCATAGATTACGCATTATTTTTATGTATTGGTTGACGAAAAGGTATAGGTACCTAAAATATCGAAAAATTCATATGAGGGCAAATTGAAGAAGATGAACTAAAAATATATAATTATATTAATAATAATATTAAATGTGTAAGAAAAATAAACCATAGAAATAATTTCGAGGGGTCTTCTTCCCTTAAAAATTAGAACGGTCATGAAAAATCCGTCCCTCAATAATATCCTCATAAGAAAATAATTTGAATCTTATGAAAATTAGAGACCCAAAAACAGAAAAACGCAGGATGATAACGCCGACAGTGTGTCAGCCTAGCGGTACAATACATATTTCCCAAAATGGAATCATGTTTGTATCAAGGAGATCCAAAAATTTAAAAAAAACAAAAAAAAAAAAAGGTATAAATCAAATTACGTGGGAGTATGGCGTGTGACACTTAAGATGAAAATCATGCATCATTTACAGCGGTGAAAACATTTCGAGTTCAAATATGTCAATTTTCTCGGCCTGTAAAAATCAAAATACAAAATACGCGCTCATGTAACAGCGAAGACAACACATAATGGTAAAGTACGGTGTGTGAGTTAATCGAAAAAAAAATCAAGGTTCATCAAATTGCCATAAGTAACATTTTAAGACCTTGAATTTCCTGTGAAAATCAAAATAGAAAAAGCTTTGAACTTGGAACGTATTAGGAACCTGAAAAATTTCCCTTCTGATCAAATTTTTTTCAACCCCCTTACGCTTTAACATTTTTTTACGAATCAAATTTATTCAAAATGTGAGTTGTCGAAATCGTCAGTTTTCCTTCAGGTTCTCAAGTTGGGAGTTAATTTATGAGACGGACAGCTTCTCTCGTTCAGGCGGTTTTTAGAGTCACGTGACCATCACGATTCAAGTGTGCTCGATAAACGTAAGGAAATAAGAAGAGGTTCCTAATAGGAGGAGCGTGGGCGATATGACCGGTTCTGTTTCAAGCTTAGCATCCCATCACACTTCATCACTATCACACGCTGCCCACGTTCAAGCCTGTTACGATAGGTTTTACAACACAAACAACTTCTCTTGCATCATTCATCGTGAAGATGTTGCGCTCCTTCTGGACTCATTGAAATTATTCAATGATGTTGGTTAAAATAGATAGATAATAAGATTGTGTTCATATTAAATTTCCGTTTTTGCTCGAGTCTTAACGAAAGAGAACATTGGAACGATGTAGTAGAATGTTAAGTGTTTAATTATTCCTCATAGCATTTGCATCAATTACGATCATACTATTACCTCGCTTTTCCTATTAATACAGTAATTATTGATACTATTCTCCAGAATTAGATTGTTTTTAATACGTACTGTTGCAGAATATTTAAGATTATTTAGACTCATTCAGAAATTCGTGGCTCTATTTTTTCTCATTTTTCCCATTTTTTTTTTTTTTTTTTTTTTTTTTTTTAAAGAATTGGAGAATGAGTCGCCTGGTTTTTCTCCACCTCACAACCCCTGGATATTTTTTCTCAGTTTAAACTTTATGACATGTTATATTCTCAATAATGCAAACGGCTTGCAACTTCAAAGTAAAAGTAAAAACGGTTATTTACTCCCTAGTTGTAGTCGAATTATCAACAATAAATAATGTCAAATATATGCCACGTTCGCGATAGTAATTTTATCGCTTCGAATGAGCAACGAAGTCGTGCCGATAGCCGGATGGATTTTTCTCAGCCTTTATAGCCTACCATTCGCTGACCCTGAACCAATTCTTCTCCTGAGGCAAATACAACGCAAGGCAAAGAAGGAAGGGAGCGCCCTAACAAGCGAGGATTGTCATTTACATCCAAATGGCCATCGACAATACGTATATCTTCGAGCCTGACAGTCTAAATCACCATTGGCTCCCTGTTTTTCCTCCTTATTCGTTTTTTTCCCTAGCTTTTTCAAGCGAGGATTTGAAGCTGAGGGTATTCAGAGGTCTCCGGTTGAAGGAAGGAAAAGGCATCGGGGTTAATCTACTTACATTTGTATTGGAATCCCATTTATTGCTTCGTTATAAATAAAATTCAACATGTTAAGCCCGAGGATGGTGCTTTGTCGAAATAATGTATTCCGAGCGCTCAGCGGAGTGGAACGAAAAACACAGCCATGAACGCCAGCATTATATGGAATAATCTAGAGAAATAAATAAGATGTTCAATTACCGATGGAGAGTTGAAAAACTTGGCAGGATAGACGAATAAGGCGAGAGAAGAAAATAAGAAGGTTTTCAGTCGGGAGTCATTATATGTGATTCGTTCGATTTTCTCAGAAGATATTGATATTACGTCTTAATTCAATCGAATACCCGACACGATCAAATAATAATAGGAAGGATTGATACAATATTTTAATCACTGTAAACCTTCAGCAGTAAGCGAAATAAGGTTCTACTTCCGCGAAAATCCCTTTAAAAATATCTTCGTTCTAGCCTCAAAAAAGGGTATTATTCGATATCAAAGTTGAAAGCTGAAGCTTGAAATTGAGAATGAAATTGGTTCAATTGGATTTCAGAATGAAATTGGTTCAGATGTCTCCGGAATTGTGCCAACGTCCAGTCGCCACCATTTCCTTGAATCTCCTTGTTTTTATTTCCAACCCTGGAGTTTATTTTTGACGGCAAAAAACAGAGAACGGAAACCAACTCCGACGATATGAAGCATTTCATTTGAAAGCTTGAAATAAATCCATCCGTAATATCTTTTCGATTTTTCAGAATATCAATTAGTAAGGACTTTAATTTCCATTTAGGAAATTATCAATACAACTAATTCCACCACAATTGTATAAATAGATATATCTAAATAGATGATAATGAATAAATTATTATTCGAGCGTCAGAAAATACTATGCGATGAGAGTGTACAATAAAGACAGCTTCACCTTGGAGTAAATCTCGATTCGTGTTAAACGGCGAATTCGTATTCAAGGAATTTATTTCATTGTAATCCCGTCAATATCAAAATGCACTCCCAGAGGAAATTCTGTTGAAACGAGCGAGCTGAAACGAATGAAACAGCCAGTCGCTTGAAATTCGAAATTATTGGACTGTATATTTTTAAACATTAAACGGTCGAGACTACGATAGCTTCGATCGAAGTTTCTATAATATCTTTGTCGACGGAAGACGACAGAGGCGCGATAAATTATTTCACGTTACACAAGGCTCTTTTTCGTTTCTCCGGCTATTATAAGACTGGAGGCTTAAGGCGTTGGGGCCTCTTGGGGCTTCAAAACAAAGCCGTTTGCCTCCGAATAGGTCATAAGCAAGGCAGAAGGAGAATGGTTTTGCACATTCGAACAAGGAGCCTTTCCGTGTAAACAGCGTTCAGATGTCTCCGGAATTGTGCCAACGTCCAGTCGCCACCATTTCCTTGAATCTCCTTGTTTTTATTTCCAACCCTGGAGTTTATTTTTGACGGCAAAAAACAGAGAACGGAAACCAACTCCGACGATATGAAGCATTTCATTTGAAAAAGTTGAATAATTAGTGACGACCCGCGAGGGAACGAATTTTTTATTGGATATAATTCCTAATTTGCTATTCATTGATGGTTCCGTTCTGCAGTTTCGGGATAGGATCGGTTTTTCCACCTCAGAATAACAAAAATGTGATGATCAATTGAAAGGCGTTTTCTAACCTAACGCTGAAATGCTAATACGTGAAGTGCGCATAATTATTATGTTTAAAAAGTGGAGTTAAAATTATTCCGATACAGAAATTGTGCAGGATAGCACAGGATTGTACAGCAGTAATTAATAGATATTATTATTAGTAGTTGCTATAATTTGGTATATAGGTGGTGGGTATTGCATTGTACTTAGTATCATAAAGTATTGGGTTTTTCAACTTGCGCAAAGTTTTAGCCGAGGCAGGCAGTCCAATTTTTAACTTTTCCAAGATTTGTAACTTGCACAGTGGATACCTCGAACAAAAAGTCGTCAATTCAGGTGTTTAAATATACCAAAAGATAGGTAATTCAACTGTCCACATTTTCTCAATGTAATGTACCTATCCATATTTCAACCGTTTATGCGTTATTCATTAATATTAGTCGATTATACACGAAAACATCACATTTTTCAACTTTGAACGTTCTTTTCATCTATTTAGTGCAAAAGAAACAAAGAATGAACCATATATTATTGATATACACATCATCAACTATCATTATGCTGAATTTGAGCGAAATCTATTTCAATAAATTTTTCGCGAAAAATCCAAGGGGTACCCCTGCGATTTTTTTCAACCGAACAGTTAACGAATTTTTACTCCTCTCTCAATACAGATAAAAACCTGAAATTTTCAGGGAAGTCGTGTCTTGCCAAGATGTATTTATGTGATTTTTTTCAATTCTCGGAAAAATCTGCAACTGGTCCAAAAAAATCAGTTTTTGAAAAGTCGGAAATTGGACTTTAACTGTGTTTTTCGGGGTCAAAATTAATGCGAATCAATTGTTTTATTATGCAGGAGTCTTCATTTGAACGCCTTAAACACGTGCATAGCAAAAAATTTGGTGAAAAAAACTTTAACAGCGCCATAGAAATTATTTTCCGTAAATCGAGTTTTTCACCGGCAGTAATGGTGAAAAATTAAATTTTCGTTTTCGAACGAATTTGAATGCTATTTTTATCGGAAAATTAACGCAGAATCCGAATTTGACATCAAAACGGCGAAAATTTGTCGACAACTTTTAGTTTTTCATATTTTTAGCATTACACTACTTGTTCGTTTTCTACTTTGAAAATTCGTTGCAAATACTTACAGTGCCTTTAAATTTTTAATTAATAAATGATTCGAGAAATTAGACGTAGAATTCGAATTTAAAGTGAAAACAATCAAATTCTAACAAATAATAATACTTTTGATTTTTTCGATTTTCATACTTTTGGAGTTTCAACTTAAGAATTTTTTTTCGCTACGTTCGCAAATTTTGAAAAAATAATTGCAGTCCAAGTAAATTGAGGAAATTTAATTTAGAATCGATTAAAAATAGAAGATTGATTATTTTTTGTTTTCGAGATGTATTCCACTTTTTGGTAAAAAATGTGTTTTCGATGTTCTTCAAGAGCAATTAGCTCCGCGGGGACATAACATAAAAATATAACTAAATACACCAAATTGTAGGATTTTGATAGCTATTTCTCGCCTCTGAGTAATATACCTATGTAAGAGTAGTCGGTTTGGAATTCACCTATGGCCATAAGTACCCTTGGTCCTATAATGCCCTGAAGAAGGCCGAACGGGCGAAAGTACTCGGCTGAATAATAAAAAATGGAGAAGAGGTCGCCTCGTTTTTCTCCCCCTCAACCTACAAAAAAAAGTACTAGGTTATCATATATAATATAGATATGTATTGGAATCGAGGTTCTATGTACTATCTGCGAATGCATTGCAATCGAAGTTCTATTCCCTTTTGATCTCTACGATAAAAGAAACACTCGATTGCCTAACGTGCGGAATAGCCTCACGAAGGACTTCGAGATAAAGAAAATTAGACAAGAAATCGTATATACTCTGGTCGTCTCATTGCCTTTATCCAAACCACCCACTCTACCTGAAGTCTCCTGAGGCTCTTTGGGCTTGAGAGCCACTCGGATTCGGCTCAGATGGTAATCGAAAAACCGGTCTCGAGAGCTTCACCGAGGTCATCTTAGCCTCACCGATCTCCTTTTTGTTTTCAACTTGTGCCCTCCGCGATTGTTTCCTCTCCTTCATCGATCTGAAGTCCCCTGTCCTTTCTCGTATATCTGCCAACGATCGGGTTGTCAATTTCGGAACCGAATATAACACCGGTAAATCTATAAAACACAACGCAGAATTGACATCCAGTTGTCATATTATTTATATAAATTAGCATTGATTAGTGGTCTTTAATATTCAGTAATAAAATATTGTAATCGCCAAGAAAAAAAAATATAAAAATATAGAATCTTCCACAAAATGTGATGTCTTACATTTCAAACCTTTAGTGGTTCCTTAGCTGAAATTATGATTTGAGAAGAGCATCAAATTGTGATAATAACTATCCTGAACAATAAATTGTTAACTGAATGAGACTATAACGAGGTCGAAGCTATATCGCAGCCGTTCCTTTGAATTTTCGAGATTTTGATAAATTTAGCATGATGATAATTATAACTCAAAACTTTCGAGAGCTATAAAAATCGTTCTATACTCGTTGGAATGATCGTCAAACACTCTCTAAAGCTCTCATTAGGCAAAAAAATAATTTGACAGTAATTATGAAATGTTATTTATTCTTAGTTAGGTGAAACGATTACGATTGCTCGTGATAATAGCCATCTCAAGTGAATCATCTTCAATCTTCTTACCTAAATCATGATTGAAGCAATCGAATAATCATCTGCAGCGTTTTTTTTTTCTGAAAAACTTATTTAAGTGTGGATCATACAATGAATTAATTTCATACGGGAATCGCAATTATATCGGACCGTTTAGCTCATTAAATCCGAGATGAGGATAATATTTATTATTCATAAAAAATATTCTGAAAATGAAAAAAAAAATAATTTTTGGTTTTCGGATTATTGAATAATATACATTTCAAGGCAAATAGAATCCAAAAATCCAAAAAATTTAAAAAGTTCTGTTGCAAAAAAGTTATTTAAAAAAAAAAAGAAAAAAAAGCTGTTAGTCCGCCGACCGTTGTTAACACTTTTCTGAGGAAAATATTATAGGTCCTAAGTATTTGAAGTTTTCACCTAAAATCATTCTCATCAAATACCAAACTGCCAAATGGCCAAATTGGTTCCTCAATTTCAAGGGTATTTTTTAGGGATTTCAAGGGAGAGATTTGAATTTTCTAAGGTTTTTTCAAGCATAAATTAATGTGTTTGATATCCATTTATATAGATTTTTTGACGCTGAATTGAACGAGACCCTGACGGAGTCGAGCTCTAATATGGTACTCATGTTAGCGTAGCTTTCATATAAATATTTTGTTAGATTTTGAGAAATTAGATAAGGTACAACTAGATCATTTGCGGAGCTGTTACGATTTGTCAATTATGTGATAGAGAAAAAATAAATGTTTAAAATTCTGACAGCTGTCAATATGTTTGTAGATGGAACGTTCACAAGAATTGGGAATAGGTACTATAACAAGTGGATGGTCTTCCCTAATCATGAATCCAGCATAGGAATAATAAACACTGTTCAATCGTTTTTACCAAGAAAAAAATCAAGTGATGATGGTAAAATTAAGTTTTCTCTTTATTGCTCTTGTTTTTTCCTAAATTTATCATCAGCGATTTCGGTAAGACGTTCTTATAAAAATCTCATCTATTCTACCCACGGAACTCTAACCAAATTGCTGGCGAATATCGAAAACCAATGTCGGTTAACAACTGTTGTCAAAAATTAAGAACCTGTTGCTGTGTAGTGGAATATCATGGCCGAAGCAAGCAGAAAGCGTTGCCAAACAAAGCACGGAGAAAGAACAAGGGGAAAAAATAAGAAAACGACTGGCTTTCAAGCGTAGAAGGTGGTGCGGTCGTAAAGTATATTGTTCGACCCCACCAAATTCGGTAGCTCGGAGAAATAAGAAGAACTGTGGCTATTATGGAGTGTCGAAGAAGGAAAGTGAGGAGGTCGATGGTGAGGTGATTACAGGTGGAAGAGACAAAGGAGAAGCATTGGAAGTAAATAAAAATGAACTTGAAAGACGAAGAAAAAGAACAAGAACATCACGAGGGGTCACAACAAAAAGAGCTCTGGGATCTCTGATGTTGTAAACCGGTTCTGACTTAGGTGGCCCGGCCCCGACCCCTTGGAGTCGTCACATCTTTGCACTGCTGTTTCCACGCAATCACGTGAGCGACTTGAAAGGAACCACAAAAAAATTTCGGGGACAAAAACTGGAAAGCTTGATATCGCAATACTATACGATCAACTTTTCCGCTATCAAACGCCAATTATTTCAATAAATAATGCGTTTTAGTATATATAAATTTCATATGAATTACCTATAATTTTTTTTTTACTTTTTATTACTATTAGTTCACAACACAATTATAGTTAAAAATAATAATTTCCTGCGATAAAAGACCTTTCGGATTGCTAAGATTAAACAAACTATCTTCCAACAGTCTGCCATTTTGAACTTTCCCTCGATAAACATCTGAGCGATTATAGTTTCAAACGAGCGGATAGGAGGTAAATGAGGAGAGGAAAAAATTCTTAAAGTTGGAGGACGAAAAAATTAATGATCCTCTGCAATTAGAAAGAGCGTTCAAAGTTGCTAATATTTCGCTTGCTAAATCTCTTGCCTCTAATTGCGAGCAGTCTTTGAGCATGGGCAAAAACCTTTGGCAAAAAAAAAAAAACTTACTTCAGTAATGTGCGCAATTAGTGAACCCGAGGTCATTTCCAGAAAGTAAAAAGCCTTTATTCGAGCGCCGGCCTTTCAGAGAAAAAGCCATCAACGGTACTCAAGCCCAAAGTTAAATCAGATGGCGTGAATTGGCGATTCTGAACGACGGAATGATTTGACTTTGAAATGAAGCGACGGAGCGAATAAATGATAACTAATCGTGACAGCAGTTGATTTTCATGAGAGTTCAAATCGCCTCGTTCGGTAATTTGAGAGTTTTTAGAAATAAAGTAATCGCAGTTTACTGAGGTTTATAGCGTTAAAGTTATAGAAACCATCGAGGCACTATGTAGAGCTAGAAACACTTGAGAACCTCGTGGACAGCGAATGGAACAGTTCTTGCAACGTAAGATAACATTGTCTCTTCATTCGGTGGCATTTTATAGGATAAGCCTGATTAAGAACGTCAACGGGAGATCTCAGTAAAAGAAATATGATAACTCTGCAAATTATTATACAGCGGTTTATTATTTCTTAGCTTCAATTATTATTTAAGAAGATTGAGATGGAGAGTTGTATAAAGAATCGAGCCATTGCCAGTCCAAGAATAATTTTTGGTGAAAATTTGAAGAATTCAGCAGTTATAATTTCGTCAGAAAAGTTTGGACGGCGTACGAACAGATTTTTTTATTTTTGGATTTTACATACTTTGAAACTTAAAATATCACATTCATAGGAGGAGTTAGACAATTTTTTTTCTTTAGCGATCACGATCATTTATTGTTGAATAATAAACCAAAAATCGAAAAACACTATAGTAACAGAAAGCGATGCTTAAATAAGGGCAAACTAGAACTCGGGACGTTCTGGTTCTTTCGTGAGCTCAACGTTCCATTTCCGTTCACGCGATGCAACAATGTTTGTATGTGATAATGTGTTAAGCATCATTGTCGCTCCTCGTGGAACAAAAGAGAAGAAGCGTGATATCCCTTGTTGGAACAGTCGCTTCGCACGCGAAGTTTCGCTCGCTCGAACACGTATAGGTATAGCGACTGTGTCGGCTTGGCAGTCCGAAATGATAACATCGCTAGTATCAGCAGAGCTTAGAGTTCAAGGTTGAGCTAATGATACATTGGGATACATCACTTGGATGGCATAATATACTTGCGACGTTAAAAATTTATCTCTTTTCAAGACATTTTTTTGCCCATTACATTGCTCCGATAATGTGTTCCAAATCAAATCATGTTGATCGCCGATGAATTCATATTCGTGGTTATCCTACCATAAAAAAATTGACTCGTTTTTTTCAACCTGCTACTTTTAATGAGGACTCGGGCTTGTATATTCTCACGAAACCTTGCAAGCTGAGCTACTTGCAAGGAGCTCCATTTTCGTTGTTGACGAGGAGCACCAATTATTCCGAAGGCTTGGCGAGTTTATTCCATTCTTCCTCGGCAACAGAAGTTTCTCGTTTTGGTTTTTTGCCTAATCAACGACCTCAAAAGGTCCACTAATGCAAAATCGTTTTAAACTCTAATTTGTACCTGCGGTGACCTCTCACTCTGACTACATGCGGCCATTATCCGGCCATTACGCTCAATGGACATGATAACTTTTTTCCCCGGCTTTTTGGTAGGTTGAGCAAATGGGTGTGTTGTAAAAGCAGGACGAGCGTTCGCCATTAGTTTTTTTCGTTTTCTGACAATCATGTAGTTACTTTAGGACTTACCGTTTCCCATGCGTTTTATTTGAGTTCTTCGCTATTCTACGGGTACGCTAATGACGTAGGGGATTTCAGCAACTTCAAACGTTTTTCGAATGTGGCAAGCCAAGCAGTAAATGCAAAGGCTTTGTCGTACATTAGCTATAGCGACGAGCTCTGCACGTTTCAGAATCTGTTGGAAATAATATAAAATAAAATTCAAGAACAATAAAAAATCAAAGATCAAAATGGTTAAATAGAAAATTAATTAGAAAAATTATATTACGGCAAAAAAAAATTTCAACACTGTATTTCAATGGTTTTTAGAAATCATTCCCTCTCTTGGCACTTCTAGGTCATGTTCTTTCTTGACCGAAAAAAACCTTCTCCATTTCACGATGGTAGCGTTCCAAAAGCAGACAGGATCGGGTTAAGGTCGTGACGATCTTTCTTGATCAGAAATGATAAACGTTCGTTCTCCCTCGGGCTCTGAATGGTACATAACAGTTTATCACAAGCGACGTCCAATTAGTTTTATAATACGACCGTTCCGAGGTAATAATCTTTAAAGCATGAGGTTTCTACTTGCGCTGCTCGGAGAGTAGCGAATTTGAAATTGAAATTATTGGCATTACGATAAAACACCGGCTCGTTTGACACTTGGAAGGTTGTACGATTGTAAAAATACGTATATACAGCTCGAGTAGGTAGTGCACGTATATCTGAAGAGAGCGGCTGAGGTCAACTTCGTGCCACCTTTTCTTCCAACTGTATAATAAAGCCTACAAATTCGATACAGTGCCTCACCCACTTCAAGGCTTCTGACGTCTGACTTGAATGTGCTATTATGCATTGTCTCGTTTTGACCCAATGTTGAAGAATGATCGTATCTAAAATGCACAAGTGCCTACTTTTTCAATAATATAAATTCTGTACAATCATTTGTGGAGCTCTATTAATTTTTTACTCGGTCTTGTGTCATTTTTTTTAAAAAATTCGATACACACACAGAATAATGTCTCAAGTGGTTGCTACAGAATTTGGTGAGAGTTAGAACGTGAAAATTGTGAACAAAAAACTGTAACAATTAGTCATCGATATAATAAAAATTATAGAATTTCGGATTTTCTATTAAAATAAAGTACAACAATCCTTATATGCTCGTACAACGAGCATTATGGTTAGTTCATAGTAATACCAATAAAAACAATATCAAATAATACACAATTTTTTCATTTAACATGGTATGAATGGATGAAAAAATGTTTCCAGTTCGTAACTGTCGTTTATTTTCATCTATTCAACAATATCTCCAATGACATCAAATTAGTCTTACAAAGCATGATAATTTACGGAATTAAAATATTTACATTAATCGCATGCTTATTTATTCGAGCGCTTATTTCGTCCTGACAGTTTATGTAAAAGTTCTGTTCACCTTTCAAAAGTCATTCGACGCTCTTGAAAATAATTTCTTCTAATTATGCACTTTCGTGCTATAATTCTACCGTTTTGAACCTCACTTAGCGATGCACATTTCACACGTTCCTCAACACCCGTCGAGTCGTTAATCTTTCCTCACGAAAGTTTTACTACTTGTTCGTTACGTCTCCAACGTTACGTTCCTTTGGCAGATGAGTCTCCTCTTTCTTCTCAGATGTTATCCGTGTAATGAGAAAACACCCCCAAGGCCTATAGGCCAACAGGAAGGTGGAAATTCCGTTTGCTAATTATGGCGACTTGTGGGAGATTTGTGAAGGCAATAGAAACGTACCTCGCTACATTCGAAAGAGGGGCAGAGTTTGGGTAATGAAACAAGAGAATAATTAAAAAGGAAATGAATAATTAAAAGTACAAAAAGATAATGTAAGAACCCTGGGGAGATTCAAATTAAGATTTAGATAAAACGTGAGAGGATTTGAGACTCAAGTTTAATTTCGAAAGACACGGAACGGGGAAACTTTTTTTTTAAGGGAGAATTATTATTTTTCCATCAAAAGTATAAAATTAGCTCTG
Source organism: Tupiocoris notatus (assembly GCA_037159825.1). Classification (NCBI taxonomy): domain Eukaryota; kingdom Metazoa; phylum Arthropoda; class Insecta; order Hemiptera; family Miridae; genus Tupiocoris; species Tupiocoris notatus. The sequence goes on along the minus strand of JASJUZ010000019.1, from coordinate 432,567 downwards.
CCTTCAAACAGGCAGAGAAGCGCTAGCGCTTAAGCAACAATTTCGAAAACAAATATTTTGATATCGAAATTTCGACCAGAGTATATTTTTTGTCAGATTTATTGGATCGTTCTCAGAGCCCGCATCGGACGGTGATATCCATTGGTACAGATGTATTGATGAAAGTCAAACGTAATTTTTTTTCCAAAGCGAATAACCATTTTTTATACAGCCTGTACGATCTTCAAAGAACGTGCCAACGGTAGAACCGTCGTGTAACCCGTTGTACTGAGAAAATCATGTTGCCTGATGAAAGCGCCGCATTTCTCTGACAGTTAAATAATACTCGTATATTTGTTTCACCAACATTTACATGGTAATGGCGGCACCGTTCGAAATGAAAAAACCTCCCTCGGAAGCGGGCTTTCGTCCGATTCCGAAACGTATTCGGAGCGATTCTAAAATCGGACGACTTCCGTGCCCTCCGTTTTAATTAATAAACTGAAAAGTCCCATCAATTTAATGGCCACCAACTTCGTCTGAGCTGCGGTTTTAATTAATCTACTTCCACCCCGGCTTTGTTATTAGCTATCAAAATCGGTTGGTATAATCTTGAGCCGGGTACATCGGGAAGGGGTCGTCGGCGCTTTAATATCACCGGCACCTGCGCCTAGCCGTTAATGTCGACCAGGCAGCCATAAAGGGGCCCAACTCCGAACTAAGATGGGAGAGGAAGCTATAGTTTGGCGGTTCAACCGCAAATTGTCAAATGGCGCGAAGGGGACTCCAATCACGCCGAGTATAAAGCCGGAGGTCCTTAATACTCGCAGACCTTGTTCAGCTAGGTTCGGCTGCGGCTGCTATTGTTCGCGGATTTTCATCGTCTGTTCGAAGGTCTCTTGAAAACATCTAGAGTGTATAGGGCGAACCGCCACCAATTAGAACCGCTGTATGTGTACTTCTTCCTCTGCAAACCCCTTAATTGGTTGAGGAGTTTCGGACGAGAACAAACACCTTATTGGTCAAGTACCAACTTGAGCTTGTTTTCCCGGCCTTCGGGTACCTAAGCGTGATCCGGCCTTAATGAAGCCTGTAGAGAAGGAAACCTATAGAGGGTCTTTACTTGCCACTTGTTACACGAATGTAGTGAACCGGGAAGCCATCGTGACCTCGAGGTATTTTCGTTGGCCGTAATAAGGCAAATAAAAAGAAAAGTTACTTTGTTTTTTCTACTCGCTCATTTCCTCTCATATGAGTCGCCACTAGTTCTAAGGTTCCCAGCGATAAAGCAAATTTATATCCTTATTTGGTCAGGTCGATTTGCGTATTTGTTCATCAATTATATTAACCCTATGGCTCCACGTCGCCCTGAGGATGCCCGAATGGGCGAAAGTGCTCGGCCAGCTAATAAAGAATTGGAGAATGAGTCGCCTGGTTTTTCTCCACCTCACAACCCCCGGACATCAATTATATTAACGGAAAACTTAAATTAACGTCGCCTTGAACGTCTACTCGGCTCGGCAAGATCCGATCCGATTTTGTTGAAGAGAATGAACAGGAAATAAGAAACCGCGGCCTCATTTTTCAAAGAGCTTCTTCACAGACGAGTATTTGGACAACACTTCAAGGCGATAAAAGGAACGGGAAGAGCTCTGATTGGATTTCGCGGTACTCGGCGTATCCGTAAAAAAGTTCGAGATGGTGGAAAAAACACACGGTGAAAAAAAGACGGAGAACGTCACTGTTGTTACTGAGTCGAGTTGGCGTGGCCTGCCACTTAGAAAGGAAGGCGTTTCAAAAGAAATAAAGTTGATAAGAAATACATTGGGAGCGACGCCGCGCCGACTAGAAACGTAAGGTAGAAACGGCTTTCAGAAGATGGCGGTAGTTCGCAATCTACTTTGAGGTGCGAGGAGAAAAAAAATTTTAAAAGGAGTGCTTTTTTCACCCGCAAGGAAGGAAATCTTTCCTTCTACATTCGGCCATGTTGGCTCCCATATTCGCTACACATCATATCTATATATATAAAACTGCACAACGAGGAGGAGGAGAGGGATACTATTGATTGAAGAACTGGCCGGAGGGATTTGGATGAAAAAAATAGGGGTTGCTTAGAATTTAAGGCCACCGTCTGAAAAAATCTTGGAATTTCGATTTTTGCCCCCTGTTTTGAAAAAAAATTCGAAATGTGTCGAAAAACGTCGTTTTGGTGAAAATTTGAAATCGCGGAATTTTTTCTATCGGGAGCTGTAGCGGCTTAAATATCGATTTTCGTACGTACCATGTGCATTACAGATCTGTTGTGCGGGAAATTCTAAACATTTTCGTCATTTGGATCGATCGGATCGGAGTCACCTCCGCGAAGCTACAGCGATTCAAAGTCGAAACTTTGTTTTTCCGTTTTGAAAAAACTCTCACGGATGGAGCAAAATTGTGAAACGATAAAAATTTTTTGACAACATATTCGTCAATTAAATCGAAATTCCTGACCCCGTTTTTTTCATTTTTTCGATTTTCGACTTGGTTTTCTCGTGAGCTAAGATTATGTAAAAATTTGACGTTTTCCGAAACCACGTTTTTCCGCAGTTGATCGCGATTTTCTCGAAAAATTCTCACAACGCGATTAAATTTTATGAGCGCATTTTGTTCATGGTTAAATTCTTTAAACGAAAAAGTACAAGAATTCGTTCGTAGGTTGATTTTAGCCGGAGCTAGAGCGGCCCGAAGCCAAGGTCAAAAAATCTTGGGTATCCAATTGATTGAGAAACTGGGAATAGGTAATCAAATTTTGGTCATAGTGCCGTTCAATTGAGACAAACTGATCGTGTGAAAAAATCTTCTTTTTTTTAATTAGGCCTCTGTTCAAATTTTATTGCACTTTAAACTTTTATAACCCGGTTTTTCGCGTTTTTTTGCATGTTTTTCGCAAATAACTTTTGAACCGATTACTTTTACATAGGTATATTACTCAGAGGCGAGAAAGAGCTATCAAAATCCTACAATTTGGTGTATTTAATTATATTTTTATGTTATGTCCCCGCGGAGCTATTAACGTTCAAAGAAAAGTCAAAACACGTTTTTTGACATAAAGTGGAATATTCCTCGAGAGCTATCATATACGCTAGCCATTTTCGTATTTTTAATGGATTCTACGTTAAATTTCCTACATTTTCTTCCACAGCACCTAATCTGTCCCGTTTCGGGAACGTGATGAAAAAAAATCCCAAAGTTGAAACTTCAAAAGTATGAAAAACGAAAAAAATTCGAAAAATATTATTAATCGTTCGATTTTAATTTTTTTCACTTTAAATTCGAATTCTACGTCTAATTTCCTGTAAGAATCATTAGTTAATCAAATTTGAACAGTACTGTAAGTATTTGCAACGGAATTTCAAAGTTGAAAAACGTAGGAGTGGCGTAGTATTAAACCTGGAAAAACTGATAGTTGTCGTTAAATTTCCGCCATTTTGACGTCATATTCGGATTCAGCGTTAAATTTCCTATAAGAATAGCTTTCAAAATCGCTTTAAAACGAAAATTTAATTTTTCACTATTACCGATGCCTGCGGAGCTCGGAATTTCGGCCGGCGAAAAACTCGATTTACGGAAAATAATTTCTCTGGCTCTGTTTAAATTTTTTTCGCCAAATTTTTTGCTATGTACGTGTGTAAGGCGTTCAAATGAAGACTCCTGCATAATAAAACAATTGATTCGCATTTATTTTGACCCCGAAAATCACGGTTAAAGTCCAATTTTTGAGCTTTCAAAAACCGATTTTTTTGGACCACTTGCAGATTTTTCCGAGAAATAAAAAAAATCACAAAAATACATCATGGTAAGACACAACTTTCCTAAAAATTTCAGATTTTTATCTGTATTGAGAGAGGAGTAAAAATTCGTTAACTGTTCGGTTGAAAAAAATCGCAGGGGTACCCCTTGGATTTTTCGCGAAAAATTTTTTGAAATAGATTTTGCTCAAATTCAGCATAATGATAGTTGATGATGTGTATATCAATAATATATGGTTCATTCTTTGTTTCTTTCGCACTAAATAGATGAAAATAACGTTTAAAGTTGAAAAATGTCATTTTTTCGTGTATATTCTACTAATATTGTTGAATAACGCAAAAACGGTTGAAAAATGGATAGGTACATTACATTAGGAAAATGTGGACAGTTAAATTACCTATCTTTTGGTATATTCAAACCTCTGAATTGACGACTTTTTGTTTGAGTTATCCACTGTGCAAGTTACAAATCTTGGAAAACTTACAGTTTTTATGTCTAATTTTGCTCCTACTTTGCTCCAGTTGAAAAACCCAATACTTTATGATACTAAGTACGATACAATCCCCACCACCAACATACCAAATTATAGCAACTACTATACTATGTACTACCTACTGATAACAATACCTATCGATTCCCACTCTCCATACACAAATGATTAACTACTAAACCCATACCTATACTTATACCTTTACCTATACCTATACCTATATACCATATACTATATACTATACTATATACTATATTTATATACTATACTATACTATATATAGTACTACTATATATAGTACTACTATATATTGGAGTGAAAAGGACACTACCTCCGCGAAGCTATATGTAAGGCCCGAGAGGAGGGGCGCAGCCCCTCCGACGGGCCGACCGCGCGCGATAGCTGAGGGGGGCGAAGCCCCCCTCTGAGGGGGTTGGGCGGCGGCAGCCGCCAGGGGCGCTCAGCCCCTAGTCTATATATATAAAACTACACAACCAGGAGGAGGAGAGGGTATACTATTGATTGAGGAACTGGCCGGAGGGATTTGGTTGAAAAAAATAGGGTATGCTTAGAATTTAAGGCCATCGGCTGAAAAACCTTCAGAATTTCGATTTTTGACTTCGTTTTTTTTAAAAAATTCGAAATGTATCGAAAAACGTCGTTTTTTGGAAAAGTCGGTTTTCAGGAATTTCGGCTTTCGGGCGATCTGGCGGCCAAACCATAAGCTTTTACATATACTAAATGAATTGCAAAGTTGTAGTCAGTTAAATTTCCTACATTTTTGTAATTACAAATGTTAGGTTTGGTTCAACCCCCGCGGAGCTATAGCGATTCAAAGTCGGCACTTGATGTTTTTGATACACAAAAAACGCTCTCGACTCGACGCCGCATTTCGGAAGATAAAATTAATTTGGCACTATATTCGTTTAGCATTTTGAAAATGATACGGCAAAAAACCCTTGAAATTTTGATTTAGGACCTTGATTTTCCTCGGGGGAGGTCTATGTACGTTTTTGAGCTTTTCCGCAACCACGTTTTTCCGCAGTCGATCGCGATTTTCTCGAAAAATTCCCACAACGCGATAAAATTTTATGAGCGCATTTTGTTCATGGATAAATTCTTTAAACGAAAAAGTACAAGAATTCGTTCGTAGGTTGATTTTAGGCCGAGCTAGAGTGGCCCGAAGGGGACGTAAAAAAATCTTGGGTATCCAATTGATTGAGAAACTGGGAATAGGTAATCAAATTTTGGTCATAGTGCCGTTCAATTGAGACAAACCCATCGTGTGAAAAAATCTTCTTTTTTTTAATTAGGCCTCTGTTCAAATTTTATTGCACTTTAAAGTTTTATGACACGATTTTTTGCGTTTTTTTGCATGTTTTTCGCATATAACTTTTGAACCGACTACTTTTACATAGGTATATTACTCAGAGGCGAGAAAGAGCTATCAAAAACCTACAATTTGGTGTATTTAATTATATTTTTATGTTATGTCCCCGCGGAGCTATTAACGTTTGAAGAAAAGTCAAAACACGTTTTTTGACATAAAGTGGAATATTCCTCGAGAGCTATCATATACGCTAGCCATTTTCGTATTTTTAATGGATTCTACGTTAAATTTCCTACATTTTCTTCCACAGCACCTAATCTGTTCCGTTTCGGGAACGTGATGAAAAAAAATCCCAAAGTTGAAACTTCAAAAGTATGAAAAACGAAAAAAATTCGAAAAATATTATTAATCGTTCGAATTTGATTTTTTTCACTTTAAATTCGAATTCTACGTCTAATTTCCTGTAGGAATCATCAAATAATCAAATTTGAACAGTACTGTAAGTATTTGCAACGGATTTTCAAAGTTGAAAAACATGAAACCGCGTAGTAGTAAACCTGGATAAACTGATAGTTGTCGTGAAATTTCCTCCGTTTTGACGTCATATTCGGATTCAGCGTTCAATTTCCTATAAGAATAGCTTTCAAAATCGCTTTAAAACGAAAATTTAATTTTTCACTATTACCGATGCCAGCGGAGCTCGGAATTTCGGCCGGCGAAAAACTCGATTTACGGAAAATAATTTCTCTGGCTCTGTTTAAATTTTTTTCACCAAATTTTTTGCTATGTACGTGTGTAAGGCGTTCAAATGAAGACTCCTGCATAATAAAACAATTGATTCGCATTTATTTTGACCCCGAAAATCACAGTTAAAGGTCAATTTTTGAGCTTTCAAAAACCGATTTTTTTGGACCACTTGCAGGTTTTTCCGAGAAATAAAAAAAATACCAAAAATACATCATGGCAAGTCACAACTTTCCTAAAAATTTCAGATTTTTATCTGTATTGAGAGACGAGTAAAAATTCGTTAACTGTTCGGTTGAAAAAAATCGCAGGGTACCCCTTGGATTTTTCGCGAAAAATTTTTTTGAAATAGATTTTGCTCAAATTCAACATAATGATAGTTGATGATGTGTATATCAATAATATATGGCTCATTCTTTGTTTCTTTCGCACTAAATAGATGAAAATAACGTTTAAAGTTGAAAAATGTCATTTTTTCGTGTATAGTCTACTAATATTGTTGAATAACGCAAAAACGGTTGAAAAATTGATAGGTACATTACATTGGGAAAATGTGGACAGTTAAATTACCTATCTATTGGTATATTCAAACATCTAAATTGACTACTTTTTGTTTGAGTTATCCACCGTGCAAGTTACAAATCAAGGAAAACTTACAGTTGTTATGTCTAATTTTGCTCCTACTTTGCTCCAGTTGAAAAATCCAATATTTTATGATACAAAGTACGTTCGAACTCCACCACCAACATACCAAATTATAGCAACTACTACTAAGTACTACCTACTAATCATGATACCTATAGATTCCCACTCTCCATACACAAATAATTAACTACTAAACCCCTACCCATACCTATACCTATACCTTCCTACCTATACCTATATACCATATACTATATACTATACTATATATACTATATACTATACTATATACAGTACTACTATATATAGGAGTGAAAAGGACACTACCTCCGCGAAGCTATATGTAAGGCCCGAGAGGAGGGGCGCAGCCCCTCCGACGGGCCGACCGCGCGCGATAGCTGAGGGGGGCGAAGCCCCCCTCTGAGGGGGTTGGGCGGCGGCAGCCGCCAGGGGCGCTCAGCCCCTAGTCTATATATATAAAACTACACAACGAGGAGGAGGAGAGGGATACGATTGATTGAAGAACTGGCTGGAAGGATTTGAATGAAAAAAATAGGGGGTGCTTAGAATTTAAGGCCATCGGCTGAAAAACCTTCGGATTTTCGATTTTCGGCCCCACTTTTTTGAAAAAATTCGAAATGTATCGAAAAACGTCGTTTTTGCAAAATCTTCGGATCGCGGAATTTTTTCTATCGGGAGCTGTAGCGGCTTAAATATCGATTTTCGTACGTACCATGTGCATTACAGATCTGTTGTGCGGGAAATTCTAAACATTTTCGTCATTTGGATCGATCGGATCCGACTCACCTCCGCGGAGCTATAGCCGTCCAAAGTCGGAAATTCAAAAATTTTTTTTGAAAAATCGTCATGCATTTAAAAAAAATTGTGCGGAGATAAAAAATTTTTGACACTATATTCGTTTAGCATTTTGAAAATGATACGGTGAAAAACCTTTGAAATTTTGATTTAGGACCTTGACTTTTCGAGAGGGAGGAAAATGTCGAAATTTGAGCTTTTTCGAAACCACGTTTTTTCGCAGTTTTTCGCGTTTTTCTCGAAAAATTCTCACAACGCGATTAAATTTTATGAGCGCATTTTGTTCATGGATAAATTCTTTAAACGAAGAAGTACAGGAATTAGTTCGTTGATCGATTTTTGCCGGAGCTAGAGCGGCCCGAAGGGGACGTAAAAAAATCTTGGGTATCCAATTGATTGAGAAACTGGGAATAGGTAATCAAATTTTGGTCATAGTGCCGTTCAATTGAGACAAACTGATCGTGTGAAAAAATCTTCTTTTTTTTAATTAGGCCTCTGTTCAAATTTTATTGCACTTTGAAATTTTATAACCCGGTTTTTCGCGTTTTTTCGCATGTTTTTCGCAAATAACTTTTGAACCGGTTACTTTTACATAGGTAAAATACTCAGAGCCGAGAAAGTGCTATCAAAATCCTACAATTTGGTATATTTAATTATATTTTTATGTTATGTCCCCGCGGAGCTGTTAACGTTTGAAGAAAAGTCAAAACACGTTTTTTGACATAAAGTGGAATATTCCTCGAAAGCTATCATATACGCTAGCCATTTTCGTATTTTTACTGGATTCTACGTTAAATTTTCTACATTTTCTTCCACAGCACCTAATCTGTCCCATTTCCGGAACGTGACGAAAAAAAATCCCAAAGTTGAAACTTCAAAAGTATGAAAAACGAAAAAAATTCGAGAAATATTATTAATCGTTCGAATTTGATTGTTTTCACTTTAAATTCGAATTCTACGTCTAATTTCCTGTAGGAACCATTAAATAATCAAATTTAATCCGTACTGTAAGTATTTGCAACGGATTTTCAAAGTTGAAAAACATGAAACCGCGTAGTACTAAACCTGGATAAACTGATAGTTGTCGTCAAATTTCCGCCGTTTTAACGTCATATTCGGATTCAGCGTTAAATTTCCTATAAGAATAACTTTCAAAATCGCTTTAAAACGAAAATTTAATTTTTCACTATTACCGATGCCAGCGGAGCTCGGAATTTCGGCCGGCGAAAAAGTCGATTTACGGAAAATAATTTCTCTGGCTCTGTTTAAATTTTTTTCACCAAATTTTTTGCTATGTACGTGTGTAAGGCGTTCAAATGAAGACTCCTGCATAATAAAAGAATTGATTCGCATTTATTTTGACCCCGAAAAGCACGGTTAAAGGTCAATTTTTGAGCTTTCAAAAACCGATTTTTTTGGACCACTTGCAGATTTTTCCGAGAAATTAAAAAAATACCAAAAATACATCTTGGTAAGACACAACTTTCCTAAAAATTTCAGATTTTTATCTGTATTGAGAGACGAGTAAAAATTCGTTAACTGTTCGGTTGAAAAAAATCGCAGGGGTACCCCTTGGATTTTTCGCGAAAAATTTTTTGAAATGGATTTCGCTCAAATTCAGCATAATGATAGTTGATGATGTGTACATCAATAATATATGGTTCATTCTTTGTTTCTTTTGCACTAAATAGATGAAAAGAACGTTTAAAGTTGAAAAATGTCATTTTTTCGTGTATAGTCTACTAATATTGTTGAATAACGCAGAAACGGTTGAAAAATGGATAGGTACATTACATTGGGAAAATGTGGACAGTTAAATTACCTATCTTTTGGTATATTCAAACCTTTGAATTGACGACTTTTTGTTTGAGTTATCCACTGTGCAAGTTACAAATCTTGGAAAACTTACAGTTGCTATGTCTAATTTTGCTCCTACTTTGCTCCAGTTGAAAAACACAATACTTTATGATACTAAGTACGATACAATCCCCACCACCAACATACCAAATTATAGCAACTACTACCAAGTACTTTCTACTATAAAAATACCTATAGATTCCCACTCTCCATACACAAATAATAAACTACTACTACCTACCCATACCCATACCTATACCTATACCTACCTACCTATACCTATATACCATATACTATATACTATACTATATATGCTATATACTATACTATATACTATATATACTATATAGTATACTATATATAGGAGTGATAAGGACTACACCCCGAGTTATTTATGTAAGGCCCGAGAGGAGGGGCGGAGCCCCTCCGACGGGCCGACCGTGCGCGATAGCTGAGGGGGGCGAAGCCCCCCTCTGAGGGGGTTGGGCGGCGGCAGCCGCCAGGGGCGCTCAGCCCCTAGTCTATATATATAAAACTACACAACCAGGAGGAGGAGAGGGTATACTATTGATTGAGGAACTGGCCGGAGGGATTTGGTTGAAAAAAATAGGGTATGCTTAGAATTTAAGGCCATCGGCTGAAAAACCTTCAGAATTTCGATTTTTGACTTCGTTTTTTTTAAAAAATTCGAAATGTATCGAAAAACGTCGTTTTTTGGAAAAGTCGGTTTTCAGGAATTTCGGCTTTCGGGCGATCTGGCGGCCAAACCATAAGCTTTTACATATACTAAATGAATTGCAAAGTTGTAGTCAGTTAAATTTCCTACATTTTTGTAATTACAAATGTTAGGTTTGGTTCAACCCCCGCGGAGCTATAGCGATTCAAAGTCGGCACTTGATGTTTTTGATACACAAAAAACGCTCTCGACTCGACGCCGCATTTCGGAAGATAAAATTAATTTGGCACTATATTCGTTTAGCATTTTGAAAATGATACGGCAAAAAACCCTTGAAATTTTGATTTAGGACCTTGATTTTCCTCGGGGGAGGTCTATGTACGTTTTTGAGCTTTTCCGCAACCACGTTTTTCCGCAGTCGATCGCGATTTTCTCGAAAAATTCCCACAACGCGATAAAATTTTATGAGCGCATTTTGTTCATGGATAAATTCTTTAAACGAAAAAGTACAAGAATTCGTTCGTAGGTTGATTTTAGGCCGAGCTAGAGTGGCCCGAAGGGGACGTAAAAAAATCTTGGGTATCCAATTGATTGAGAAACTGGGAATAGGTAATCAAATTTTGGTCATAGTGCCGTTCAATTGAGACAAACCCATCGTGTGAAAAAATCTTCTTTTTTTTAATTAGGCCTCTGTTCAAATTTTATTGCACTTTAAAGTTTTATGACACGATTTTTTGCGTTTTTTTGCATGTTTTTCGCATATAACTTTTGAACCGACTACTTTTACATAGGTATATTACTCAGAGGCGAGAAAGAGCTATCAAAAACCTACAATTTGGTGTATTTAATTATATTTTTATGTTATGTCCCCGCGGAGCTATTAACGTTTGAAGAAAAGTCAAAACACGTTTTTTGACATAAAGTGGAATATTCCTCGAGAGCTATCATATACGCTAGCCATTTTCGTATTTTTAATGGATTCTACGTTAAATTTCCTACATTTTCTTCCACAGCACCTAATCTGTTCCGTTTCGGGAACGTGATGAAAAAAAATCCCAAAGTTGAAACTTCAAAAGTATGAAAAACGAAAAAAATTCGAAAAATATTATTAATCGTTCGAATTTGATTTTTTTCACTTTAAATTCGAATTCTACGTCTAATTTCCTGTAGGAATCATCAAATAATCAAATTTGAACAGTACTGTAAGTATTTGCAACGGATTTTCAAAGTTGAAAAACATGAAACCGCGTAGTAGTAAACCTGGATAAACTGATAGTTGTCGTGAAATTTCCTCCGTTTTGACGTCATATTCGGATTCAGCGTTCAATTTCCTATAAGAATAGCTTTCAAAATCGCTTTAAAACGAAAATTTAATTTTTCACTATTACCGATGCCAGCGGAGCTCGGAATTTCGGCCGGCGAAAAACTCGATTTACGGAAAATAATTTCTCTGGCTCTGTTTAAATTTTTTTCACCAAATTTTTTGCTATGTACGTGTGTAAGGCGTTCAAATGAAGACTCCTGCATAATAAAACAATTGATTCGCATTTATTTTGACCCCGAAAATCACAGTTAAAGGTCAATTTTTGAGCTTTCAAAAACCGATTTTTTTGGACCACTTGCAGGTTTTTCCGAGAAATAAAAAAAATACCAAAAATACATCATGGCAAGTCACAACTTTCCTAAAAATTTCAGATTTTTATCTGTATTGAGAGACGAGTAAAAATTCGTTAACTGTTCGGTTGAAAAAAATCGCAGGGTACCCCTTGGATTTTTCGCGAAAAATTTTTTTGAAATAGATTTTGCTCAAATTCAACATAATGATAGTTGATGATGTGTATATCAATAATATATGGCTCATTCTTTGTTTCTTTCGCACTAAATAGATGAAAATAACGTTTAAAGTTGAAAAATGTCATTTTTTCGTGTATAGTCTACTAATATTGTTGAATAACGCAAAAACGGTTGAAAAATTGATAGGTACATTACATTGGGAAAATGTGGACAGTTAAATTACCTATCTATTGGTATATTCAAACATCTAAATTGACTACTTTTTGTTTGAGTTATCCACCGTGCAAGTTACAAATCAAGGAAAACTTACAGTTGTTATGTCTAATTTTGCTCCTACTTTGCTCCAGTTGAAAAATCCAATATTTTATGATACAAAGTACGTTCGAACTCCACCACCAACATACCAAATTATAGCAACTACTACTAAGTACTACCTACTAATCATGATACCTATAGATTCCCACTCTCCATACACAAATAATTAACTACTAAACCCCTACCCATACCTATACCTATACCTTCCTACCTATACCTATATACCATATACTATATACTATACTATATATACTATATACTATACTATATACAGTACTACTATATATAGGAGTGAAAAGGACACTACCTCCGCGAAGCTATATGTAAGGCCCGAGAGGAGGGGCGCAGCCCCTCCGACGGGCCGACCGCGCGCGATAGCTGAGGGGGGCGAAGCCCCCCTCTGAGGGGGTTGGGCGGCGGCAGCCGCCAGGGGCGCTCAGCCCCTAGTCGTGTATAATGTCACGGCTTATTTTTATTTTTTCCCTTCTCTCGCAGTTTAATTTCGTAAGTTCTATGTTTTAAATTATAAAGTTCATAATTTTCACCATTGCGAATGCCAAACAATGCAGTACGAGCAAACGCATCTCGAGCATTTAGAAAGAGTAATCAACGAGAAAATGACGCAGCCCAGATTGCACCAGGCGGTAGTGACAATTACACGAAGTTAGCACGAAATGGGGAAACGTGGCCATTAGCGAGTCGAGGCTATCTTTCGCTTTCTGGTAGAACTACGTAGCTTGTGGAAGAAGGATCCCATGATGAAGCAGATTGAAGAGATTGTCCTTACCACTCACTTGATGTCTCTATTATCTCTTGCTGGTGTCTGGAGGAAAGCGGCTGGTACTCAGTGAATCGAGTGCGGAGTAACGAGATCTTCTTGTGAAATCGGTATTTTTTCCAATTAAAATCCACTTAACCGTTTTTCAGCCGTGAAATAATTTTCAAGGAGAGCGAAATGCTTGCCGAACTCTTCGAAGAATTACATAGTTCTGCGGTAATTGCAAAACCGGGCTGTGGAGTTAGTAGATAAGGGATTATAGAAAAACCTTGCAAAGAACATAACTGTTATTTTAGCGTAGTATGATTCAAAGCGTTTTCACATTTGAATGTTTTCTTGCAAAGAGTCGCCTTTTTTCCGAAAAAGTTTCAAAAGTTGGACATGCTGCATTTTCCACTTTCTTATCAAGCAAATATAATTCTACTCATCAACGACCTTTCAAGTTGTTAAAATAAGTGTGTACTTTGGGGATTTATAGCAGCGATTAGTTTGCCAGCACGGGTATACAGAATATTCTTGGAGAGATGCTTCAAAAACCCGTTTCCTAAAGTTTCTAATGTTATAAAACTGGTGTGAAATTCGCTCAAGAGTGATCTGAGCCACCCTGGTATGTAAGAAGGGCTGATGAAAATTTAATCACGAGAAAGCCATCGTTTTCCTTGATGATTCCAAATGCCAAAATAAAAATTCACACGATGATATTAACAGGTTGTGAAAACATCGTGTTTGGGAGTCTTTGCCCGTTCAATAAGATTTCATAAATGCGAGGTGGCTAATTTTAAATTCGATTTTTCGCAAACTTGAACGAATGCAACGCTTCAAAGACGAATCGCCCGGAGCGATTGCGGTTGCAGGGTCTCAAAGCTGATGTCGAGGGAACGGCTCGTTACTTCTACGGCGAAGGTAAAGGCCATGCCGTACGCTTAGCATGCAAATGCTAAGGCCCTGTGTCGAGGTGTCAAATTAATGCCGCGTACCGACAGAGCGTGACCGACCGCTGGCCCTGCAAACAGCACAAACCGATGGCTCTCCGAGCGTCTCAAGGTGACCTCGGGACACGTGCGCTTGCGTGGGCGGATACGGACGAACTAGCAGCTCAGTTTGCACTAGTCGGCTGAATATTCCTGCGCAGGCGATGAAACACCTCATCATCGCCGTGGTTGAGAAATTTGAAGTGAAAAAACTCAGAGAACCGCAACTGGAAAAAGCACATTTTACGGAATACCATAATATATATTTTCACGATTGTAAATTTATCGACGATAATCTAATTTCAGACTGTGTTAATAACGGAGAGACTAATAATAGAATCGAGTTATTCTGTTCTGAAACGTAAAGCATCAAGATTGGATAGGGATTGAAAATTTTTCCTATGACGGATTACAGGAAAATCGTTTATTATGTAAAAAAAAAATTATTTTCCACGTTGTACTTCTATATTTGCGAGGTTTTCCCTTCCACGTGAAAGGAGTAAATTATTCCCGCAATGTAACTCATTCTTTACCTCGCACGTTGTCCTGTATAACGTTCCTTGACTTAACTCGAGTCAACCGCACGGTTCCTCGGTGGCAGTAATGCGTTAACATCTGACAACATCGCTGGGAAACTTGCCAGGCTGAATGTCGCCCGGATAACCCACGCATTCTACCCCTTCAGACTTATAATACCCTGAGCTCCAGGGTTGGCTGACTTGGGCGAAACGGAAGGGAATACGAAATGTGAACAACTTCCAATATTTTTGTACCTCGGTGTCACACCGGGGCGAAGCAATTCTTTACTTGAAGTGACGCTTTATGTGTAATCCATTCAACCTATTCGTCGTCTCATTTTAATTCCCATAGGAAGTAGACCTTTTCTCTCTCGCGAACGCACCGCAATTTTCATGCTCTTTTATGAATGGCCGTGTTTCTAAATCATCCGGCAAACTTCGCCCTTTTTCTCCCACGACTTAGTATCCTCGACAAAGATTTATTAGCTGCAGGGTGAAATATTCGTTTTAAAAGACGCCGAACGGGGAAGATGTATTGAAACAAAATCAGGGCAAAAGCCATGGCTGAGCAGTGTTTATCGGCGCGATGTCCTATGCTTATGTTCAGCGTACGAGTATTAGTCAGTTGGCACCGGTTCAAAAACGTTCTGCCTTGATAAATGAAAACAATAGCGAATAAAGCGCAGCGAAATTAAAGCGGATGCAACATTAGCATGTATTGTTAGAAAAACCCGAGCTAGGCTGCTAGATTTGAGAACAGCTTTTGCTTCACTACAGAAATAATAGTTATTTATTGTAGAAGCTCCAGGTCATATATTCACCATAACGTGGGTTATTTCTCGACTTGAAAGGATAGATATCTAATACAAAATAATTTTTTCCTTATTAATTATCCAAGTCACGTCCATGATGAAAATTTTCGAAATGATGTTTTAAGCAAAATTGCAGATGTTTGCGAGTTGGTGAACTGTCATATTCGCAGCAGTAGAGGCGTGCTCCTCTCCAAAATTTGTGTCCCCTTACTGCTCATGTTTACATTCACGTACTCCGCTTGTTGATGAATCAGGGAATTACTCTTTGTTCGCGATTGTGGAAAGCTCTCCGCGGGGTATTAATTTTGAGACTAACCATTCGTAACGAATCCTCTGAAAGCTTGAATAAAGCTTGAATTATGAAGTGTTTTCTGATTGGATTTTCCGTGAGAGTTCTCGGTCGACAGAATATGCGCGGTATTCCGCATTTGATGTTTTCAAATCTGATGTCCACGCTAACTTTCGCTTTCCCTGCTTCGATATGGAATCATCCAAATTGTAAATCCTTTCAACGCCTAAAAAGATCCTCTTTCTTAATTCGCAGCGCTTTGGAAAAAATACAGCTATATAAAATTAATTAGTATCTACTTTATATAAAATTACTCCGCGGCAATAATATTGGATTGAATTGATTATTTATGATTAAAAAAAATCTTATTTCGGCCTTCCAAGTTTTTAGCATTTTTCCCTCTTTGACTTTGGCAATTTACACAACGCTTTGCCAATGTAAGAACTCAATTTCAAGCATTAAATTAGTGGCTTGCGGAAGTCAACCGAACTTCGTTTGAATAAAGACGTGAGATTGTCTCATCATGACGTATAAAGGAAGTTTACAAAGAAACCTTATCTTGCGTTCTTCAGGTTCGAGGCAACTTCATTGCATAGTCAGATGCTTTATCGTTCCAGGGGAGCGAGATTAAAGCGCTTTTAAAGTTTGAGAGGGCCGCTTTACCTCGTTCCAATATGAATAATTGAGCCGTCTTTCCTTTTGTGACGAAACGGATGAAGAAGAAGCCGATGTCGGCGGTGCGGAAAGGTTGGTCTGACAGCTTGGGCTATTGCTAAGGCTTTGGTTAGCGAAGAGGTCTTGCATCTAACCACCGCATCTGAAAGGGAGCCCAATTAGTTCGCGCATCAAAGATTCTGATGAGCCATTCGCTCGGCTGCTGCACTTTTCATGGAGCTTCAAAAGTGTTTAGCCTTTAACGGCGAGATGGCTCTACGAACGGGAAGTGTTTTAGCGGAAAAAGCGAACTATACTACTTTACAACTGAAGGAGGAAGGTAAGGCCAAAACTGCATCCTAGGCATACGAGGCAATGCATATTGCAATGATTATCGTCTACCCCTGACGGAGAGTTTTGAGTGGATTTACAATTTGAAGACGGACGAGTGATGAAAAAATTGAAACCGTGCAACCTTCCGAACGGTTCCTAGTTTTTGTTGAATTGTAAATTATGTAGCATTGCTTCCAGGACACTGAGATTGTCGTAAAAATGACAAGGAAATTGATTGCCTGATTTTTGGCGCAGTGCGTTCGGAACGACTTTTCCTAGACAATTGTGTAGCATTAAAACGCAAGTCGAATATAATTTCTATTTTTGCTTCCCATCCCGTTTCTTGTCTTCATTTTACACTCACTATTGCAGAGGAAATCTCGAGATACGGAAAACTCACATTCTCGCTCTGAGAAGGCCTCAAGATTAAAACAAGGTAAAACGGTGGAAGGGGGCGACATTGTCAGGCGAACTGGAGGCCTTCGTGTGCCTATTGCAATCTCAGCCTGCAATCAGCGATGGAGAATTACAATACAAAGCGGTCGTAGTCATGCAAGCTCTGAACGGTTACACAGCTGAGATCGCCTTGTAACTGCGAGGGCACGGGGGCTCAAGAGAATATGAATACGCTGGCAAAACGCGACTTCAAGGTAGACAAGAAAGAATATAGTAGTAGGTCGCATTTTTCGGAACTACATCGGAAAGCCGCCTGACTTGAAGCTTGAATTCATTCAATCAATCACAATCGATGGTTGTTGAATATAGGGCATTTCAGATATTCCAAGGCATTAAAAAGGCTGTGTTGAGATTTAAGAAGTTGCTTCTTAAGAATGCAGGAACAGGAGAAAGCGCTCGATTGGGAATGAAGAAAAAAAATTTTATCACAGAACTTTATATTAGGCTAATTGGCATTTCAAATTCGATAGACCAATTTATGACACTATCGAAGAGCTTGACAACAATTGTATGAGATTTTCCATTGATTCGTTGGTACCTGAAGAGATCCTGAGATGTCACAATGGGTGAAAGTTCTTGCACAACAGATTATATCATGGAAAACAAGTCACCTTTTGTCTTCTCCTAGAAAAATGTTGTTCGTTAAAAAAAAAAAAAAAAAAAAACTCTGTAAGGGACCTTTTTCACTCCTGGTGTCAAAGGTTCAATACGACTCAATGTAATTCAACCAATGGTACAAGTCTCTAGGGTCTCTAGGTACAAGTTATACCTACCTCGTTCAAAACCCTTGACTGCTTCAGGGTGACGTCTATAAAGGCTCAAATAAACTTCTATACTTTTCCACTCTAGAGCATTCTTCCTGGCCAAAGCCCCTGACAAGAACTGCTAGCGTAAATGGAGCCTTTAGGCATTTTATAAATATTATAACCAGATTGAAAGAAGTTATTGCCTTGGATCATTAAACCAATGCATTAATCATCAGCTTGACTGACGCAGCAGTGCAATTTTTTATCGGTAGGTAAATCCATATATTGGATAAAACCTGAAAAAAACCAACCTTTAATTGTAAATTCATGGAAATAGATTCGTATCCTGAAATAACCTCTTAGAAAGTTCTCGACAATTTTCCGTCTCTAATACATGGCAGATGAAATAAGGCAATCCATTTACTCTCCCTCTGATATCGAATTAAACGGATTCTCTTTCATTTGTAGACAGTACGTTTCCTAATTGAGCGTTTATAAATGGGCGAAAGAGAATCGTAGAAACGACGTCGCAAAATATGTAATTAGAATTTATGTTTGAACTTCATCATTAGCGGATGAATCGCGGCTCATGAATAAGAGACGGTGAACCGGCCGAGAGATCAAAGTTTCCCTTTGAACCGCTTCATTGGGTCTCATCGCTTCGATTGGTTGATCCTGAAAGCGATACTGTAAACCGAAACCTACATTTCTGCTAAGAAACTTGGCGCTCGTTCCCATCAGTTCACTATTCGTACATCTCGTCAGTGCCTTCTATTGCTGACGAAATTGGTAACCCGAGTTCTGAAAGGCAGAAACAGCTGAGAGAGAAAGGAGGGAGAGATTCAATCTCAAAGTAAAAGCGAGTCCTCCCATCGTTATCCGACCATCTCATCAAAGATCTTCCTCGAAACCTAATCAAGAATTAAGACTAACGCCCTTCAGTCTTTGCTCGGGCGTTTAGCCTTCCGAATGAGACGGAAAAGATGAAGATTGAGCTGGAGATGCGAATGTAGGTCTCAAGCTACGTTTTGGGCGTGCTTTCATTTTCCCAGTCGTCAAAGAACCGTATTATCCTTCTTTCTTTTGTCACCTTCTCGTTCCCCTCTTGAAAAGCTCCTCGGTGTGCGTGAATAATATGAAAAGAATTTCCATTTTCATCCAGGCGTTCTGGAAGGTAAATCGCTCTGCTTGGGAAAACTGCTTGGTCGCCTCGACGGTTCCAACTTAGTGAATAAATTGATCAAAAGACAATGTTTACATTATGTACAGCCTGTTCTTGAGTTGTTATTACAGCAGCTCTTCTGCCTGCTGACGGATAATTTTTAAATAATACCATCACGACGGTTCAAGTATTTATTTTCGGTTAGTAGAACGAGCGACAGCATCGCCAAAAAATCACAAATATTATTAAGTTATATCATCTTATGTTGTTATACTAGTATTACTTCTTGAAGATTGGAGGGGATCCTGAAAAGGCGACTTGTTCTCCTCAATTCTCTTTGTTTGCTGTGCCCTTTCGCTCCTTCAGGCTTCTTCAGGGCTATATAGGTATTATCGAGTATTATATTTTCTAGACGTTCGCGATCATAATATCAAAAGGAATCATAACAGTATTAAATCATAATAATGCAAATATAAAATAATATAAATAATAATTTAGTAATATAAAATAATAATATAAATAATAATTTCGTAATATAAAATAATAATATAAATAATAATTTCGTAATATAAAATAATAATATAAATAATAATTTCGTAATATAAAATAATAATATAAATAACAATTTCGTAATATAAAATAATAATATAAATAATAATATTACAATAAAAGGGTCATAATATACTATCGAACGTAGGAAAAGAGACAAGTCAATAAAAAACTATACTAGCTTTTTTGGCAAGCGAATTGCAAGCGACTGGGCCCCCAAAAAAGGACGTCGAGAGGTCGCCTTTCAACGTCAGAAGTCAACCTGTGTCCCCTCTTGAATATAAACCTGTTTCTTAGCAGTTCTTCCTATTAAGCAGATCTGGGAGCAGATAGCGCACGCTCCGATGATGGTATCTTGCCAACGACTCTTTATTTCCACACCTTATAAACGAACGATAACTATTTTCTTATTTTCCACTAAAAAACGTAGACACCTGAGTATCTGAGACTATATTTTTTTACACCTTTGGAAGCTCATCGTTGAAACTGTCAAAATAGAGTCGTTTTTAAATATGGAAGCGCGGTAACGCAGTAATTCGGCTCTACGCGTAAAATATAAACAATATAGAAAATTAATAAAAAATTCATCACATATTGAAATCATAAGGATTGGTTCCTAGTTTTCGAATCATATCAAGCTGATTAGACAATGTTGTACCATCGCTTATTTCTTAATTATTTCAATACGTGTAATTACTTCAGAATTACGTTGCTTCAAGGCACATATGTGACATAGGTCAAATGTATGATTTTAAATTCGTCTCAGCGACTTTCTACCTATAGTTTGGCAAACCGCTTCATTATGAACGCTCGAGCTCAAGGACATCCTGAGAAAAACATTCTATATCGATATCAACAAACAAAGTGATGAAACCTCGGGCGATAGTATCATCAGAACTCTCATAATTATATGACTAGAATTGAATAGTTTTGTCCAAGGAGTGAATATTTTACCATCTCTTCTTTAGAGTTGCCATGATGCTATATTATATGTCACGATATGCTATTGTAAACAATCCCCTACATTTTCTGGTTTATTGTTCATGAAGCCCAATTGACAATATTTCAATCTCCTCAAACTCTTTTACGTTTCAAGGCATGTGGAACCCAAAAGTTCCAAATATCCAGAAAAAGAAAAAAGAGTTTCAAATGATTGTATAGTGGTTTGTTATTCCTTTGCTTCAATTATGATTTAAGATCTTCCACTTTTAGCAATAACTATCCAGAACATTTATTTGGACGAATCATTCACAAATGTTTTAGATAGTTACTACAAGCCGCGGATGTTCTTCTTAAATAATACTTGAAGCAAATGTAATAATAAACCACTATCATTTGCAGCGTTTTTATTTGAGCAGTAATTTTTCCGCGAGTTTTGGCAATTACTTATATCTACTGGAAGATCTTTTGTTAATCGATTTCAGAGATTTTAAATTATCCACTTATTATGTTTATTCAGTTAGTTTTCTTAATTTAATTAATTAATTTTTTGCTTCGTCACCTTTCATGGTGATTTTTATTAGTCCTCTCTTTTGCCTCGTCGATTTTTTCCAATTTTCTTTATTGTATTGTAAATAATTTCTTTTCATCTTCCTTCTTCTTCATGCTCGTTGACTTGAGCTCAAACAGCTTTCGTACTATTTTCTACATCCGCTCTCCCGGTATTATTTGTGTATGGTTTCATACTATTCAAGTTGCTTTCGCAAGTTGGGAGAAATCAATAACGGAACGGTATCCTAGGGGTGCGCCAATTATAAATTGGCGCTTAGCTTCAAGCACCCACTTGGTTTCCCAAGTTTGGCCGACCCTTCCTCCGCACTTCACTTCTATGAACTAGAACCATTCCCGTTCACTATGAAGCCTTTAAGCTCTCCCCGCCTGATCAGTGTAAAGGGCTCCTCGCCGTGAACTTTGAACTCGACCGATTTTGAGTGAGTAGACGAGAAGTCAAGATTGAAGAAACCCTCCTCGCTTCTGCGCTCCTTTCGCTTTGATCCGTCTTCATCCAGAATCGGCTTCCATGCTCTCACCCTCTAGTACACTTCGACTTAAGACCACGTTGCCATCAAAATAGCAAAAGTAAAACAGGAGGCGTCTCGGGAGTAATTTGTTGCCTTATGATGTGAGACCGAACGTGTTGAAGGAGTTTGGAATCGAGCAACTGAGCATCGTTTGATCTCACTAACCAAATGCATGTGTTTAGAATTAATGTATTGTTGCCTGGAGGCATCATTCTCCTGATGATTATCATACAATTGACGAGAGTCTGTTCGCTTCTGATCATTATTGAAATTTGTATCGCTCGTGATAATTACTGTTAAAGACAGGATTCGCGTGAACGCATTCAAAGGACTACAAAGACGCCATCTTCATCGTTCTGAAGGCATACTACTTACTTACATTAGGTCAAGTTAGAAAGGTGAGTCAATAAATCACCAGTTAGATGCGTGTTCGGAATGTGTTTCTACTGTGACAATATTTCCGATTCATCTCCAGTTCGTACTCGACAATCACACCATTCCCATTTACTGCATCAAGATAGAAGTAATCAGAAGAGAAAGACCGAGGCGTTTTAGAGTATAATAGTTATTTCACCTATTTCCAACTCAAAGGGTAACTAAGCATTCTATTTCTTTTCCTAAGCATCCGCCTCTCCTTCTGTCCCTTTTAAGAGAAATTTACGACGAAAAAATCCATTTACATAAAATCGAATCGTCTATCGCATGTAAGGTGAGCCTGGAAGCAAACGTGAGTTTTTTCTTCGAAGCCAAATACAGACTCAAAAGCGGCCGAGGGTGCTATTTTGATAAAAGGCCTTGTTAATGCGCGGTCACTACCTGCTTTTTCCTGAGTCCTGAAAAAAGGGTCTTTCAATTTTAACAAACGATCAGAACTTAGAAAAACAATAACAGCCTCCAATAGATTTAAATATGTTTTGTAGGAATTTTAAAAATCATACTCTTAAAAGAGAACCCCAAACTGTCTTTATATCAATTGAAAAATATCTACAAATTGATATGAAGTATATATGTCTGACGAAAGCTTTTCTTGAACAATCGTTCTTTACCTAAAGCTTAATATAATTATATGATATTATTATATGATAATTGATTATATGATAATTATATACAAATAATATTCTAATAATAATTATATATAATAATATTCTATATATAAATATATAACATTCTATTTGATTACAATTCGATTTGATTTTAATTTCGAACTGATTAAATGTTTCTGAAAATTCTCACTACAAAGGTATCAATTGATTTTCTTCAACCTGATAAACTCCCCTGGAGAGTTTTCGATCCTTTGAATAAGGATTTTCTAAATAAAATCGTTTCTCTTCAGAAAGGTAGACCGTTGACCCCATGTTTTTTATTACCAAAAGGTGTCGGTAGGGTCGGGCTTAGGGTTGAAACTGAGCAGAATACGTAATGAGGGACTGGGAGGATGACAGGGGACTTGGCAAAGAAAATGATTGGGTATTACGGCCTGAGCAAGGACGATAAATAAATTTATTGTTTCTTAAGCCGATTGTCTCTAAGCCTAGGCAACTTACTGTCCTTCATGCCCCGGCTGGGACAAGATTGGATTCCATATTTACTGCGTGCAAGAAAATAAAACCTAGGCCCTGTATCGGTTACGATTTCCAATTGAGAGCCAACCAATTTTTCCGCTGTTCTGCTCCCGATGGTACCGATCGGATATTTTCGTATCACACTTGCTATCGAGGAATGAAATCGTTGGTCTCTCTTATTCACCGGATTTGGAGCCAAAAATTACCGATTGCTTTTGATTTTGTACCGGCAAAACCATCAGGACGAATAGGAGCCAATAGACCGCCACGCATTTCACCCAATAAGGCATTAAAAACTTTCCATAATGCCCCAGAGGTTATCAATTATGCTCAGAACTTTTCACCTAGCAATTCTCTCCCTCGACTTTTGTGAATTTTTTCGACAGCGCCTCGCACATTTATCAGATCACGTAAAAAAAAACCTTTTTCCGCGCTTCGGATGAGTTCATTGATCGATCGGTGCTCAAAGCTCAATCGCCGCTCTTTTGTTGAATTTCTTCACCGAATCCTCCGTATCTCGAGTCACACTCGGTTATCCTTCAATGAATTGACGTCTGCTTGCCTATTGAAACTTTTGGGGGCAACTCACCCCCAGGATTCGCTTTCATCGCAAAACCAGAAGGGCTCGAAAAGGCGGAGGTCTCTTTTTTTCCTGAATAGAACTTTAATCGTTGTCGGGGTCAGATCCTGTGAACGGAGTGATTAACGCGGACCGATCGTCGTCGTCAGCTACGGTGGAAATCCCGTTCTTTTATCTCGGGCCCTCCCTCGCTCTGCTATTGGATCATCAATTGTGCCTGACGAAACAAAGTCTAACGAGGTGGCTTTGTGGGCTCAAGCTTTGTACGCCAAAGTGAGGTGATTTCTGCTCGGTGTGACTTTCGTTGCTATCGCGGCGAAAAAAACGCTGATGTTTCCCGATACCTTTCCTCTTATGGACGTTTGTGAAATCTAATTGCAACCTGTATTGCCGCAAATGACCTTTGTTCGCTTTTTTTGTTGATTCTGAAAGGAAATCTGACAGTAAGAGTGAACGAGGAAATGAAAATTGTGTATTGCTTTAGGTTGAACAACTTTGAAAGAGTCGTAAGAGATATATTGATGATATTTGGCAACAATATGCCATCTGATTTTACACCACGAGGGTGTTAGTTATTGTATCATCTGAACTTATATTCCAAAACTTCGACGGTTAGATTGTACTGACGGTTAAAAAATGTTTATTTCTACATGTAAGTAGCCATGGATTCTAATCTTATAAACAATAAATCAGCTCAACCGATTGGTGAATTAAGACCTGAAGATTCATCTCTTCAGAAAATAGGGCTCCGAATCACAATAGAGCATGCAAAAATATTTCCTAACATTGCTATCGGTTGACGGGTGAAAAATAAAATCGTGGCGGTCTCATCCAATTTTAGCACATTCTGATATTTCTGATTTCTGTTCTGATTTGTAACACTGCAAAAACGCCTTAATCTGTAGCTCGGTTCGAAATTGGAAATTTTTTCAAACGACTCTCCAGCGACGCTGTATGTTGTTTTCTACTAACAAGAAGATCAAAGGGTCGAATCGTGCTGGGCTGAACACCGGCACTTTGAGCGTCCTACTCAACGTTCATCAATATTATTACCGACGATGTGTCAAGTGTCGTGGCCCTGGATTCCGCAGAATTGAATAGGATGTACCGTGCGATTTCCCAGGCTCACTCGTGCACGTGTGCCTCATCGTCAGTGGTACTTCCTTTTGCTTTCCCTTGATTACAGGTGAGTCAGATATTGTGTACTAATGGCCTCTCCACGCTTGCGGATCCCCTAAGTCCCACAGTCCTCTTCAACTTTGCCAGCACCGCCGTTGGCTTGTCGCTTTGATCAACGTCGCTCCAATGTTTCCACCTCGTGGTTGGCAGATTCAAGAGAACAGCTGAGAGGTATGCGAGGCTTGAACCCAGCGATCCAGAACCACTAAAACCTTTCCTGGAACATTCGAATGATGATACTGATTACATTCCCGTTCACCGTTTTGTACGGCTCTTAATGTTAAGTTAACGAAAGACGAAATAGCCTTTGAAGTATTCCAAGAAGTGATCCTGATCACCAAAGCTCCTTTCCTAATTACTGTTGGAAGAGCTCGAGAATTTGAAACGGATAAAATGTTAGTGGTTTTGTCATCTAAAAAAACAAACTAGGTTGTTATAGTTTGGTTTGTATTTTAACAGCTCATAAAATCTGCTCGAAAACAGTAACGCCGTCAATTCCGTTATGGTCTCGTTCGATTCAGGGCCAACTCTGACGGGCTGATTACCTTGATGGAAGTTCAGTGATTATTTCTATGAATTCTCAATTTCTGATTATTCCAACGACGATTAACAAAATTGTAAAACCTGCAGTAAATACTGCAGCGCTTATCCATGCTTTGGAAAACAGTATTCACAGACATCCGTCAACGCGCTGGTGCGTACGGCATTCTATTGGCCCGATCATTTTGTTGATTCAGAATACAGGGGGCATCTATAAATGACGCATTGCAGAAAGCCTGCAAACCTTGCTTCTAGGTAAAACTCCACAGCTAAAATAACAGTTCACCACATATAAGCAAACGAAGCGCAAGTTATAATGTTCAAACGTTCAAACTATGCCCCTTCAGTTTTCGCTCTTTCAAGTTCAATTTCCGAAGTTCCCCTTTATAACGCGCGCCCTAATTTGAATTTCGGTCGAACGGCTCAATTAGGGTGAGCACATCATCGTCGCTCCCTGATGCTCCTTCAACTCTTCGGCATTACCGTCACTTTAAGCGCTTATCGTATTCAGCGTGGGTAGAACCTACGTGACGATTTGCCTACGGAAGGGATTCGAACTGGTGATAACATTATGCGGAGTGCAATATCAAAAATCTGCGCCGTTACCGTTCCCGCATGAGCTTTGCTTCGGCTCTCCAATCTACATTATGTTTGCTCAGCGCTCATGGTACTGAACCGAGATGAAAAGCACGCGCCCGAATGGGGATGAATACGAACGCAAAAAGCGATACATCGTTTGCCAGGGAAGCAGTGATGTACCAATATTTTCGTCGAATGTTTGCGCATTCAAGGAATGGGATCTCATACTAGACACAACACACGAGACAAAAGACAAAAATAGAAAAAAATTATAAACTCATATAATTAAGACATCATAATTCGAGCTTTATTTATTTATATTGTACGGGCGAGAACCCAATTGACATGAATACAAAGAGAAAAAAGAAAAAATTCCAGGCGAGCACAGCGCCATATGGGTATGATGAGTGGTGACAATAATTGTGGTAGAAAATGCACATAAATATAATTCTAGAATGAAGAAAAAACAACACAATTACACCATCTTTTTGACAAATATCGTTCAAACCGAAAAGAAGAGTCTCTTCTACGTAGATAGGTGCGTACTGAAAAAATCTACTTCTGGTTGAGACTAAGGAAAAAAAATTACTTGACTTTTATGAATTTAGCGTTGAGTCGATGATTTTCTCCAAAGAGAATCAATTAAGATATAATTTCCAGCTTAAATTATTGATCTAAGGGAAACCCTGGAAGTCAGTGGAAAATAAAGAGATAGGTAGGGCTGATGTATTGCTGATCAAGCGATGTCAAAAAATGATCTTGCGCCACAATTGCATACGTTTAAAATAGGTATAATATTTTGCAGGGGAATTAGAAAAAAATCTTTTCGGCGATTACAACTGTCGATTATTGAATAATAATCTAATCATTTCGTGCTTAAAATTTCCTAGTTCAGCCAGCGATACAAAGGTCTTGTAGCTTCTAGATGATTCTCCTCAGAAGGATTTTTCAACTCTGGCCTTGGCAAAACGAAGATCGTTGAACTCGTTCAACCTTTCATATCAATCGTCAAGTTGTCAATATGTGGCCTTCCTCGTCAAAAATTCGAATCGCCGTAGACATAATATTATCCCTGTTGCTCTTGTACGAGCCTCACTGCCTGGCTGAAGATGCTCGACGTGTTCCTAAGGACGAAAACAACTGTTTAGCATAACGTAAGATGAAATGTACCACTAACGTATAACATTCCTACGCACGCATCCATATCTCATGAACGCATGTGCGGCAGGAGCATGAATTACAAGAGAGCATCTTTTATTGAACGATTCCGATAAAGTCTATGTTTCCACCGATCGACCCTTGTTGAACAATCGATTTGAATCTCAAAGGTCCGAATACTACGGAACGACCAAAACAGAAATAAGTTCGGCTGCGGCTCTTTTTTCTCGGCCTTTCAACACGGAAAATCCGGATTCCCATTGATATGGAATATTCAGCTCTTTCGATTCCGCAGCTTCTGGGTTTCCTATTTCAGAAACTGGACCTTCGAAATTAATGTGTTTCGAGCTATTGAAACGGTCGACCTCTTTCTTAGCCTTGAACGGAATAGAAAGCGTATGCGAATAGGGATGAAACATCACTTTCAAAATTTTCCTGTCCTCTGTCGTTCCTCGAATCATGAATTTTATTTTAGAGGCATATTTTTGTTGAGCAGGCTGCTGAATATTGTATAGATAAGGGACTCCAAACTTCCATTCCTTGACGTGCGTTCGCATTGCAAAACAAAGTTTTTGACACTGCAAAGCTAAAAATAGGCGTTTTCAACGTATCCACGTTTATCAACAAAAATTGTTTTTAAGAATTTTATTCCTCTACGAAAATGATGAACCACAGGGCGCTGATCTTTTTCCATTTTTATTTATGTTATTTATTGAAACTTATCCTTTTCGCTCGAGTATTTTTTGCAATTTCCCTTATGAATACGGCTTACGTTCTTTGCGTGATAATAATTCAAATTTTCGTTGAAAACATTTTTTTTCTATAACGTGGACTAGGTTGACGTTTGCAACTATTGATTTCAATAACCTTTGCTTGGTTGTCGTCGCATCTATTGTCGTAGAGGGGTTGTGAGGGGGAGAAAAACTAGGCGACTTATTCTCCAGGTTTTTAATGGCTGGCCGAGCACTTTCGCCCATTCGGGCATCCTCAGGGCGACGTGGAACCATGAGGTCCACAGCCCCTCATGCTGTGGACCTCATGGTTCCACGTCGCCTGAGGATGCCCGAATGGGCGAAAGTGCTCGGCCAGCCATAAAAACCTGGAGAATAAGTCGCCTAGTTTTTCTCCCCCTTCACAACCCCTCTACGATTTCAATAACGTTCAACCATCATGAAATCGAGAGCCTTATCTATGGATCGATTTTATCGCCACCCAATTTCCTCCGTTTGGCCGTGTGATTTTATTCGTCAATTACTGTTATCCGTCAAACCGCCTGGCAAACGATTACGTAGAATAATGCCGGATAATTTATTGCGGCGGTTGCAGTGCCATGGCCTGAAGGGATGTAATAAACAGCTGTTCGCTGCACATGCACCTTGCCTTCGTAACCTACATCTTATGAGAACGAGACGACCTCGCAGTTTGCATATAATTTATACTTACGTTCTTTCGACGCGGCCGATAGACCCAACGCACCCGATGTTATCGCCGTAATAATGTCGGAGAGTGCATTTTTTATCGCCATTGTGTTGCCTGGTTTGAGTAAGAAATAAATCTCGCCCGACTAGAGCGAATCGGCCTTTTACAAAGAGGGAGAGTCTGTCAAGGAGACTAAAACTTCATGTTTTCATTTATGCTTCTTCAAGAAAACATAAGACTACGTGGGAGGTCACGACCGCGGTAATATAATGGAGAAGACATTTACTACTCTATAGGTTAACTAAGTTTCCAAAGGTCACACCGATCGATGGATTTCTGTACTTTGCACATAATACGTATCATCTTGCTCAGAATCAGTGTTGCCAGGTCCGAACCAGTGGTTTGGGGGAACCCTCGACAAGAAAAAGTGGAAATTGGTATATTTTTAAATGAAAAGACGGGAGCTTTGGGGGATTTTTAGCTCAAGTGAAGCAGGATTCTAGCGAGATCAAAATATACTCTGCTCATCAATATTGCGAGTGAGGGGATATATTGTGCGAAAAAATACTGTTCGATATTTTGCATTGTTTGGAAGAATTTCTGGGAACCGTACATTTTTTGCACATTGTTCGATATTTGGAGCGAAAATGTTAACTGGCGGCTGAATATAGGAATTTCTTGGCGTATATTAAAACTACTTTTCATGATGCAATAATGAAAAATATAATAATTAATCTTCTTTTCCTTCTCGTCGCGTCTCTTGATGTCCGGGGGTTGTGAGGTGGAGAAAAAACCAGGCGACTCATTCTCCAATTCTTTATTAGCTGGCCGAGCACTTTCGCCCATTCAGGCATCCTCAGGGCGACGTGGAGCCATAGGGGGTCCACAAAAGGGTAATAATTAATAGCAAATAAAACAACCTAATAAAGAAGTAATGAATATTAAACAAATAAATGAATGAGAATGACGGAGGATTTGGGTAAAGGGGAAAGAGTAATTGTGTCTCCCTCAGAAAGGGGAGACCTGGCAACACTGTTCAGAATCAAGGCTTATTGAAGCTGGGGTTGGGTGGGGAGTGTAGGCGGATTGAAGTACGGCGGTGGTCATAGTCAAAATAGTCGAGCATAAAGGAAAACGAAATCAGGCGAGTTAAATTTTTTTAGAGTCAAAACAACTTTTTTCTCTATAGTCATTCTCTTAACAACTGTGCCACTCTATCTTGAGAAAAGTTCATAGGGCTGAATGCCAAGCCATTTCCTCTTTCATTTTCGAACTATTATACACTTACCGAACTCCTTTCGCCTACGGGTGAGTTCTTCTCTTACAAGAATAACACTGTAGATACGTCTGAACACGAAATATTCGACTAGAGCGTCTGGATGGAATATTTCGTGCGAAAAATAATACAATAATCCGTATGACAGATGAATTGCAGATTTTCGAGAAAATGCCTACCCAAGAAGAAACGAATTCGGCAAATAATATTTCCGAATCCTTTCCCCTCGATCATTCCGATTGGCGCGTTTCTCATCTATGGAAGAACGTCAACGTTTTGCCGACAGCCGTCGCGTACGACTGCGAATCGGAACGAACGAGAAATCGAACGTCGTTCGCATTTCCAAGGTGCGGTGCGGTTGTGCAGCGATAACTCAACACGTGCAAACCAGTTTCCTCAAGAAGAGAGATTCTTCTTTCGATCGGCCCTGCCACCAGGAAATGAGACTCTTTCGCATATTCCGTCGAACTTGTCGCATCCATCTTATCACGAATCGCTTCGCCGCTCGAACATCGAGAAGTTCATATAGCAAAATAAAGATAGATAACTCTTCTCCAGCATAAAGTCGGGGAGAGAGTTCGGTTAAGAGAAAGAGAGAAGAGCGGGAGGGGTAATATGAAACAGAAACGGATAAAGTTTTCAAGGCCTACCTTTGTACCAGTTTCTCTTGATACTTGTTGAGTAGAGCGAGAATAACAGAAAAAATATCGAGCTTCGAAATTGTTCAGACGAAGTCGAACGCCGGATACTGCCTGCGGGGATCATCTCTTTTTCCAATTCTTGAATAAGAGGAAAAAGTACAACGGAAAAATAAAAACTTCTCTCTTGAAGGGAAATTGATAAACAAGTTTCCTAAGGTTTCATATTCTCCTTGGCTATTCGTTGGATTCGGCGATGCTTTGAGTGTTGGAGGGGGTATCGAGTGATGAACAAAGAGGAAACCAGAGGTACCCAGTCGGAAAAAGAGCTCCATCTTGTTTTCTCCGTTCTCTCACTTCACCACCCACGTGCCTTCTCGTAACACAATAGAAATTCTAAACCTGCGAGGCCTCGTCTTTTTTCGCCTTTAGCCTGGAATTGGTTCTTCAAGAAAGAGTTTTCGCTCTTTCAAAGTTTCGTTAGCACCACCACTGACGAAAATTCTCTCTCACTCTGCTACCTTCAGCCAGTTAGGAGTTAGCGGATCTGCTTTCTTCCTCTAGCCTTTTCTCGCGAGTAAATTAAAGGCGATGCCAGAGCAACTTTGCAAGGTGAGCGACTGGAGAACTGATGGAGATTCGACAAAGGCAATGAACTTCCATCTTTTCGAAAACTTTTACCATTCGCGCAATCTTATTTTCGTCTGGGCTCCCCTTATTCGGTCGGGTCGAAAATGGAAAGTATAAATGGAGTTGATCGAATCTATTTGGTGGTTGCGAAGGGATTGAACTCCAATATACGTGATTAAGGGAGTAATTGGAGTGTCACGTGTTGTCTTACGACGTATCGCGACTGATGACGATGAAGATTGCCTGGATAAGGAGCTTTTGAATGGCATTGAGCCAGCTCAAGGTCCTAAGCTCCTGTCAGAATTTCAAGGAGCTGATTATTCTGAAGCCAGTATGGGAGAAGTTCATGACAATCGCGCATCGATCCATTTTCGACAACGAACTCGATTATCGACTGCGATTTTGAAGAGAGATATTTGAGAAACGGAAAGCTAAGGCCTTGCATCGTGTCCAGCATTGCTGGCGTGGAGCTCTAAATCTCTTGGAACGTGTTGGTCAGAAGAAAAAGTTGATGTTCAATTTGGATAAAATCACAGCTATACAAATAAAATTACGTTCATCATATCAGCTTTAGATGTTCAAACATGTTCTCCATAATATTAACCTTGGTTTGCGTAAATCTAAAATTAACCAATTGTCGTTGAAGGGCTTTCAAGTTCAATTCATTGCATTCCACTGAATCCAGTTCGCACAAGATAGAGAGATTTTCATCTACTTCGAGCGTCTTCTAAAGCCGCATTCAATGCAGTAAAAGGCGCCTGTAAAATTTAACGCACTACCTCCATTTTCTGGTGTTGCAGTGAACGGCATATCGAGAAAATTAATTAGTCTGCAGCCGATGTACTTGCTTCAAACGTACTTTAATTAGATTCAAGAAGTTAAAACCGAGCTCGCACAGAGCTCACCGTCCGAGGCCCACTTGAGATTCTCAAAAGGCGTGTGGCTTTTCATGGATTCTCTTCCACAACTTCAAAGAATATTATATACCCTGATGGCGGAAGTCCTGAATCCCCTCGCATAATGTCGTATTTTAATTACAGCCACGGTGCAGTATTACCAGCGGTTAAAACTCGGCTTTCTGCCTATAGTGAGCGCACCTTTTCCGCACCGCGTAATACTTTTAGATGGTAAATTTTATCACTTTTTGAAACGCTTTCACCAGCAACGTTGGGGCCGCTTTATTGCCCAAACTTGGCCAACTTTGAGCGCAGTTTCGGCTGAAATAGGTTCACTACCATACAACAAAACCCGCCCTACTACACGATGGTCTTTGAGTTGTGAAGGCTCTCTTCTCCACTAAAAGGGTGGCAACTTGAAGTTTTGGAGGTGAGCCCTTGCGTCAGTGTCGGGTCCTCTGATGGAGGGCGCCGGTAGAAGCGAGAGGCGGAAATTTACGAAGGACTCGTATACCTTCAACGCTGGCATCGCGGCCACGTTACGAGCTCCGAACCTGTGAGTCATTAGGCAACTTATTTATGCCCTTGAGGGCGGAGTACGACTATGTTATGCTGCTCAGTAAACCAAGAGAAGGCTTCATTTCCCCCTCAGGCCGGAACCCTCGCTCAGGTAATTCGGAAGCGAATGCCAGCTGTTGTAACCTTGAAAAGTCATATATTGAAAAGCCATTAAAGCCGGCATTTGCAATGGAAAATATCGCTGCTGCATTGATAAAGTGTACAAGTAAGTCGAAATAGATTGTATGGGTAGCAGTGCTGGGATGACTTAGAAGCGGTCAGAAAGGAAGCCCGCCAAAAAAGGCTAGTGCTAATTAGAATTTTTAGGAGGACAATTGTACATATAATATAAAAATTTTTTAAACCTAACATCTTGCTGATTTCTAATAAACTTATTACATATTAGAAATGATGATATTATTCGAAATGATGAATAGACTTATTTAGAACCCCCGTAAACTTTTGTGCAGCCTCAAAATGAAGGCTCAAAGCGGATTGGCAGAGTGACACACCTATTGTTTACGTAGGAAAAATATTTATAATTCATAATTTATGTCGGAAAACTTCTAATTCGTGATCATTGACCCTATAGCTATACTAACTGAGCAATTAAAACGTAATCAAAACATTATTAAGCCCCGTTTTCAGAGTATTACTCGACTAATTAGCGAGCCCCACTTAATTTCTCCCCTCACTTATAACTCACTAGAGACATTCACCAATATCCGGATCAATTCTGTAGTATCCTCATTCCGAGGAATAAAATATAACCTTTGATAAGTTCAAACTGGATGGGCTTCATCTGAATAATTGAAGCACCGAGGGAAGTTGTACGATGGTTAGCGGGGAATCCTCTTGACTTGCAAAGTAGGGCGTAACAATTTCGAAGGAAAGCTAATATAAGCATTGGCTGAAGAAAGATCGGTATTTTTGAAATGAGAAGTGTTCTTCAGAACTTCCCAATTTTCCCGAATATAATGAACTTTTTTCGAGGAGTATTTGAAGGGAGGCCTCTTCGCAGGGAACAAAGCACGTCCTAATCGTTACAGCCGGAAATTCTCGAAGAGGAATGATTTCGCCGAAACTTAGCGCAATTAGACGAAGCTTGTGTTCGGTCGAGTGCTTTTCGACGTTTTATCGAATGCGAAGAAAAACAAGAGTGAAACGAAGCGTTGAAATTGCGCTTTGAAGTTGTCACTCGGATACGTGGTGACCGACCTCGAAGGTTTTCTGCGATCGCAGTGCGTTTCCGAGGATTAGGGAAGTAGAGGAAAAAGGTAGAGTTAGGTTTTTACAAGGCACCCTCTTTTCTCTTAATTCGGCTGGTACTCCATCGGAGCGTATCTCATTTCAAGTCGGAAATCGTCTCCCTCGTTTCTGTTTTCACTTCCCCAGGAGCCGCAGAGCTAGTTTCTAACATGGTTGATGACGTCACGCTCCATCTCTCTTTTCCCCGTCGCTCGTTCACCTAAAACTCAATTTCTCGTTCTCTCCTCGCTAAACATTTAACCAAGTTGATAAACTGAGTGTCATTAGAAGCGCAAGTTGAATGAAGTTATATATACGGCGAAATTATTCGCAAGTTCCGGATTATCTTCAGCCGTCGCTGCGCCGCTTCGCTGTGCTACCCTCAGCGCCCGACTAATAACATGTTTCTTGCTCAGAACTGATTAAACCTTCCATCACTCGAGAACGCGGACGGGATAATGACTCGAATGCTGTTTTCTCGATAAATTCACGTAGAAAAGGGCTAACCGACCTTGAGTAGATTAATGTACTGCGGAGCGAAGTTTCCCCGTTCGTCTAAAATAGTTGAACTCGCTTCGACTTGCGTAAATTGAATTAATCTAACAAGACCAATCTATTTCAAAAGGTAATCACTGTTGAAAAGAAACTGAAATGATGCTATTTGAAAGGCTCATCACCTAGGTAGTTAGATCGTCACTTGAAATGACGGAGAATAATGTTATTTTTTTCTATTACTTTACGTTTTCCTTCAAAAGGATAACGTCGCAGGAAGCAAACGGTGCCAAGGGCGTTCGAGTAAAATTGTTAGCGTTACGGCTTTCCAGTTAGCAAGAGGGAATAATAGCGCATCGGGGGCCAATGAAAAATGAACGGGCGGCGATAAAACCGAACTATAGACACCGTAATAATTTTTTTTTTTGCTTTATAAAAAAGGGCTCCGTTGTTCAGATAAATGCGAGTCGCAATTAGGCGGCCTTATGAATTATTCAATCGGCCCCGAAGAGCTTCCGAAGTTGATATAAAAACCGAGTACGCCAAGCGATGGAACTGACCACACAGCGGTTAATATTATTCGTAAATTAATTTTATGCAAATTCATCCTGTCCCGTGTCAGATGAGACCAATTTATTGTCCCACATAACTGAAACTGTTTAGCGATAGAAAATTATTAAGTGTGAAATACGTAGAATAAATGGTGATGGATATCCGCGAAGAACACGAAATTCGAAGCGTGGAACGGTTTCCTTAGACAACGTAATAAAGAACGGTGTAAAAAAAAGCCCCGAACAAAATCATACATAGGTAGAAAATATAGTATAACACACATGTGATACTCCCAATTTTCGTGTACGAGACATAGGATGCTTGTATTTATTTTTTAAAATAATATTTTACTGCAAATGCTATTTACTTCGAATCAGCCAAACCAACCAGGTTTTCAGTTTTAGAAATCGTTAAATTATTTTACGGGTATTTACTTTCGATTCGTCCGTTTGTTTCCCTTTCTGCCTTCGTGATTTCCCCGTTATATTGAACATCGAGAAATCAATCACGAGCATACGTAACCGGTTGTAGATCAAAGCGACAAGGTCAAATAGGCAATCGTTTTGAGGGTGAGTTTATTGGAAAGTGGAGCTGGAATGTGTTCAAGGAAGGTTAAAGGGTTAAAGCATTAGCCGAGGATTTGTAGTGAAGCGCTAGGTTTATCTGCCTCTAGGACCGAAACAAATGAGAAACGGAAAAGGGAGCCAATAAATATTCCAACCCCTTCCCTTTTTATTTTAGGAACTGAGTATATTCTGCCTACCTACGAGGTGAAAGAAAGAAGGCGGTTGACGGGAAAAAAGTTGGTTTGTACATGCCTCAGATAATCTTGCAGCTGAAGAAAAAATATTACATGGGGGAAATTTACCAGCATCGAGTGCTTTCCGGTATTGGTTCATATCAATGTTGGTTATTTTAATAAGAGCGATTATATTATCTGGGATATCGGGAATTTATCGTAGGTATCGAAAATTGCATTCCACCGATAAAATTGGTTGCGGCATGCAAAATGAGGCTAAATTGGCAAGAAATTAAGTTATTACATTGGTGCGTAACTATTAATAATGAACTTGATATCGTTGTACTTGTGTTCGACACTGATACTGTTGCATACCACCGGTTGAGTATACTTCAGCTGTTTTTTCACCCCATATAACCCACCAACCGCGAGGGGTTGGTTACTTTGTAAAATCATACACACCTAATTGTTACCGACACACGGACCGTGAATTATGGTCTCTACTAGAGACGTATGATTTTTCAAAGTATCCAATACTTCCCACGGCCGCCGTGGAAAAACACCGGTAAAAGCAAAAACCTCCCATTGATCTTGGTGCAAACACTAGCTAGGCCAACTATTCGATAAGAATATTCAGTCGTAACATTTAACATCTGCGCATTTAAGAAGCTGATTTTTCAATAGAATTGAGTCACTAGCAAAAACAAGCGTCGGTGATTCTACTTTACGGTCTCTAGTCTCTCCGTTACGAGCGGAAAGTAGCGCCAGTCAACGAATATTTCTCTTTTTTTCGATACTCGCGTCTGAAGGAGCCAGTGGAACCAGTTTGCCTCGTATTTGTGCGGACGCGATCTTGAAGTTTTACTGCGCTGTTTACTTCTACTACTGTACGAGAAGGAGGTCCAGATGGAAGAGGCTATTTTTGGAAGGCCCTACACAACACACCATGGCAACACGCGCCTTCTTTCTATACTGCCCCATTCTTCTAGTTTCACCGTCCACATCTCATCCCATTCCCATAAAGGCGAGATCTTAAACAACAGGCGATAAGAGCCTTTTGAATAGTTTTTGTCCTTGGGCTACGAATTCGTGCGCTCCGTGTTGAAGGACAAATGAAAACGGAGTGATAATGAAGTAAGAAATACTAGAAATGACAGTCGAATCGATACTGCACAGATATAGATAATACATCAATTTTTAGGAGTTCCTTTTTGAAAACAACCATCGATAGTTCCAGCAGCTTTTTCTTTATTCTTTCTCGTATCATGCGCTTTCATCCGATATCATTGTAAATAACGGGAGTGTTATTTCTGCGACTGCTCTTACTTTTATCCTCTCTTCTCAACTCCGCTCTCGTCTGTTTGCCGCTGGATATTGCGCACTCCGCTCACAAAGCCTTCTAACACGGGACGAGAATGAAATATACGCTGTTTGTTTATCCTTCATCGGATGTTTCATATTAATACAACATCCCTTTTACTGAGAATTGCCAAAGCAACTTTGCGCGTATGTGCTGCTCAATTGTTCGCCATGTTGATGAAAAATATGAGCGTTTCCCATCTTTTGCAGTAAGGCCTTCATCATGACAACTACCGACCTATCTCACTAATGTATCAAGAATCTTAGAAGATGCCCGAGGGAGCTAAAGTGCTCGAAGGGATTGCGAAATTCCCAGCAAAATTGCAATATCGCAAGAAATATTTCACTGAACGTTCGTTTGTTTGATGTTGCTTCAAGTTGAAGTTTAGTTGTAGGTTGAAGTTGAATGTTGAAGATGAACAACAGCGATTAAAATTTTTTATTTTTTTACATATAAAGGTTGAAGTTGCAGTTAAAAACTGAAGTTGGAAGGTAAAGCCTCATTTGCATTCACTTTAGTTCATGTTGGAAATTGAAGTTGAAAGTTGAAGTTGAAAATTGAAATTTTTTATTTTTTTTTTTAATTTAAAAAAAATAATAAAGGTTGAAGTTGCAGTTATAAATTGAAGTTGAAGGTAGAGCTGTTGAAGATTGAGTTACATTTTGGGTTTTGAATATTTTGAATGTTTTGAATGAACTACAAAATTATTATTTTAATTTCCAGGATACAATTTTGGTGTTTTGTTACCATCCGAGCTATAATGGTAACTTATTTTGCAAAATTAAGATTATTATAATTGTTGATTCAGAAACGATCTATGATTTGCATGTATTGCTACAAGTTGCAATAGCTCATCGAAACTCAAACATTTTTCGTCCTGAGCCTCAATTGCATTCACTCTAGTTCATGTTGGAAGTTGAAGTTTGGAAGGAAAAATGGTTAAACACCCAAAATTATATTTTGGACAAGATTTAAAAAAGTAAACAAAAGAGATAACATTCTCCGTGTTGGAAGAGAATTCGAACAAAACAATTTGAATCCAATAAAGATGGAACTGTGGTATCACGCTGAGATGCATGTTAAGTGTAATATGTTGTGACTGAATTTGCACGAGACGAGGCACAGCGAAGACCAGCCGAAGGCGATTAGCATTTCTCAAGGGAGAGCGGCGAATCGAACCTGAGGACTTCCACGCAACATTTGTCACTGAGCTTCCGTGCCACTCCACTAAAGTGCACTCGGAGACAAATGGGCAGAAACCAATATCAACCGGATAAGGAACTGTAGCCGCCTCTCTACTGCGCATTCGATCTGATGCTACTTATGCTCTCATTTCTCAACGCCTATTTTACGTATTTTGTTCCGCTACTATTGAATGGAAAACCTCATAGGTACTGTTGAAACTGGAGCGAAACCTTGATCAAAATCTTCCCTCGATTTCCGGCATCGTATTAGAATAATAATTAATCGAAAAACGTTTCAGGGGAAAGCAGACTTGAATTAATCTTCGGTTAACAGCTAATTACGTCCGTGTAGCTATTGAATTTCAACAAGATAAATGGCGGGGGATTTTGATTAAACGGGCGTAACGATCGATCCGCGAAAGAAGAGTAAAATATAAAGCGCTCGCTCGCTAGTTTTATAATAAGAGCCAAGTCAGCATAAAAATGTTCTCGACTCAACAATTTCCATCTACAAGGAAAGCTTTGCAGACGTGATGGATGAGGTTTCCTCTAATGGGCTTAAATTGCTTTTCGGATATCACGGAAGTATCGGGAAGTGTTTTAGTCATATCTTGGCGAGAAGCAGAAAGATGTATTTTTAGCCGAGGGGTCAACCCCTTCAGATCATTAGCTCTCCCTTGCTCACAACGTCAATACCACCACGAAGGAATGGGATTTCAGAGAGCGTTGTAAATTGGGAGCCGTCCAAATCCTCAATCTCCCCTCGCTGCTTCCACGAGCCCATTTTCACTCTACATTAATTTCCTGAATAGCTGCAATTACAATTAATGAAACGATGACGCCATCTTTCAACAAAATGCGTAGTTATTTTTATACGGCTATGTAGAACATTGCGACTTCGCCGAGCTTTTTATCACCGGGGACGCTAACCATTAGAGGTATATGATCTTCCAAAGTAACCAATACTCCCTACGGCCATCCTGGAAAAACACCGTCAAAAGCAAAAAATATTTTTTTTTTACGTTCGCTGATAACATACGATTAACGTTCGTTAATAAAAAAATAATAATAAAATAATAATAATAATCACCCACTGTGGTTATCACGATTTAGTACATTCGAAAAATTAATCGTGTTGAGGATGAGAATATTTTGGTGATTAGTTTCTCCTAGTCGTATATATTTCCCAATAAAATTTGGTTGGTAACGAGGAAAAGGAAGGTAGCCAAGTGTAATAATCCACCCCTATCTAGCAATGTGACATTGTGATGGGATATTGTAATCGAACGTGATATTGTGACCTTGCGTGGACACCAACTTGCTAGAAAATAGAATGCGGTCGATATTATCACTTTAATGGCATCAATTGGCTGATGAGTAGGTTGCGAGTGCGGAGATTTTCGCCCATTAAAAATTCACTCGGAGAGTACACAATATAACCCGTAAGCTGGCACTCTTCCATGTATGAAATATGAACGGCAACTCCGGAATCCCTTGGCATTCGAACGTCGAGTCTTCGGTCGCTCTATCGGAATATCAGATATTCCTTCTGAAACCGTATTACACAATTTATGGCGCAGGGAACCTATTCGGTCCAATTACTGAGTAAACACTCAAAGGAGATTGTGCTGTTCCATATTTTGCAAGAATACAGCAACATAAAAAGGAAAACCGACAGTTCATGCGATCCTTATCCTTAGACGTATCAGTATCAAGCCGTTATACATTTCAGATATCAAAGAGATTCAAGATATCAGCACGATAAGAATTTCCGATTAGCGTGGAAATAAAAATATTTCAATTCGTAGAAAGAATAGTTAAATGCGCAGATATCGAATCTTTATTGCCGGAATGAAGTTATTACGAACGAGGTTAAATTAATACCAGTTTTAATGACTAATATTAAAATCAACAATAATATTAATTAAATTGATTAATTATCTGGCAGCTTCGACAGAATAACAGCGAACAGTTAGAGTGTATTTATTCGATTAACGGATGCTCAAAACATAAAATCATCATAATTGTTTTAGAAAGTTTTACATATTTTTCCCTACTTAGATTGATTATAACCACTTTACTGTTGAACAATAGAACAAATGTATTGTAATTGGGTCGATTTTGCGAATTGATTGAAGAAAAGTGACCTTTGTTTTTTAACCGACTTCAAACAAGGAGGAGGTTACTATGGTCGTCTAGCGGGATTTTTTTTTTTTTTTTTTTTTTTTTTTTTTTTCGGTATGTGTTGTCCACCGGCGTTCAGCTCCTGTACGTCCGATCGGGTTACTTTTTTTTTTGTTTGAAAGGGTTACTATCCAGGTAGGTCCCATAATTTTTTCAATTGAGTCCATTCAGTAGTTACGTCTCCAGACGCGGGGAAACGCCGGAAAACGTGATTTTCGCGAAAAAAGGAAGTTTTGACTTTGCAAGATTATAACTTCTAGAATACTTGCTCGATTGTTTTGTTTCTGGTGTCATTTTGTTCATAATTTATCTGCCTACAAGGGCCTAGCTTCAATTTTTTGTTCGGCATTCTAATATAGCGTGTAGAGAAGAAAGTGTAACAAAAAAAGTGATGCCAATTTTCACTTTTTTGAGGTTTTTCGAGCACCGTTCCCAACCACGTCGAGAAAAAAAATATGAACACTACTGCACTTGAAAGCACTTAGCTAGAGCTTTCTAACGATGGTAAAAAATCAAGTTTAGGTGGCATAATAAGGGAGCAATCGATGTTTTAATGGACCTGTGTTTGAGACCTCACAACTTCCAATCCTAAACTGTTTTTCCATAGTTTTTAAACTTAAATTGTTCACATTTGAGTCTAGTTTACGTGATTCAAATTTGGTATTGATGGGACTAAAAGTAGATACTTTTTAGGCCGTATTTCTAAAAAATTTGTTTCAAAATCACGTTTTTTGGACTATTTATGCTCGTAGAAAAAAAACTACGTTAGTCATGGCATTCTCGTTAGAAGATTTGAATTCAGCGTTAAATTTTCAATAAATAACATGGTTTTGAAGGCCAAATAACTCCATGTTAATGCACAAATGTTCGGCGAATTTCTGAAATTTTGTTCGGATTCTCTCATTCAGTGCGATTGCGGGTACGCTTGAGAAAATCATCACTCTATTATCGTTAGAGAAATAAAGAACGAGTGAATTGGTGCAATTCAGTAACCAGTAATGGTGTAGACAATTATTTGAGTTTTGGTAGGTGTATCAATGGGATCAAAGTATCCGGTATGTTGACCAAGAGACCCAAATCAGTGGATGGATTATTCCAAACGTTCAAACTCACTCTCAATCAACATAATAACATTGAAAATAGTTAGGTAATCATTATACTTTAGAACTTCATCGTTCAACGGACTTATGAATTGAGTTTGGACGGTTAGTAGTAAGTGACAAGAACACAATAATGAAAGCTTGGAAAAATTCTGTAAAGAGAGCTGTCCATAATTTATTGTAAGACACTAAAAAGAGAAAAATAAAAAAAAACTTTTTAAAAAAAAATAAAACCGACTTCAAAAAGTTTGTCTATAAAATACGCTCTGAAAAGGAAAAAATAAAAAAATGTCCCAACTTCGCAGCAACTCATTCGCCAACTACACATTTTAAGGACTACTTTACTACTCGTATTGACCTGACCACTTCCTGATTGATTGGATCACCTTCCCTAATAATATAAAAATTACTATTTCTCATTTCCCAAATGATTAAAAGATTTTCCTTTCACCTCTGAATTGCCTCCAGATTGATCATCTTTTGGAGTCGGCGCCTCTCTGGCAAAATAACCGATGGTTACAAATAAATATGAATTTACGATAAATTAGTAGGTGCCAGGTAATAAGTCTGGGTCTGAACGTAAAGATTCTTAGAGAAATCTGAAATGGTTTTTAGGAAAAGGCGTGAATAGTCACCTTCAAATCGATATTGTTAATAATCAGTTCTCATAAATGCTGATTTGCTCTGTTCAAGAATCGTGAAAACTCATGATATTTATATTCATACTCCTGGTAATTCGGAATCTATAGGCTTCTCCAATACAATATAAGAGAGGCGCCGACTCCAAAAGATGATCAATCTGGAGGCAATTCAGAGGTGAAAGGAAAATCTTTTAATCATTTGGGAAATGAGAAATAGTAATTTTTATATTATTAGGGAAGGTGATCCAATCAATCAGGAAGTGGTCAGGTCAATACGAGTAGTAAAGTAGTCCTTAAAATGTGTAGTTGGCGAATGAGTTGCTGCGAAGTTGGGACATTTTTTTATTTTTTCCTTTTCAGAGCGTATTTTATAGACAAACTTTTTGAAGTCGGTTTTATTTTTTTTTTAAAAAGTTTTTTTTTATTTTTCTCTTTTTACCACCTTATAATATTACCTTATAGCACTAATGTTCAGGCATACAAGGTTAATATAACAGAATTGCGTCTATACTACTATATTTTAAATTAAATTCTCATTCGAATGCTATCGTGATGGGAGACAATCAGCCCCAGCAGGGCAAATTTTTTCTTCTTCGCGAGCAAACAACATTTTATTCTACAGCCAAAAAACGTGAACGTTTTTATGAGATTCTTCCAAACCCCTTCTACGTCGGTTGTGAACTGCTTTCTGTTATTACTATCGCCCCTGACGCTATACGAGTAGTAAATAATGAGAACGCTTTTTCTTTCCTTTTCTTTCTTTATATCACTGTTGGTCCCGTATCTACATCTTCCTTTTTCAACAACCTCGGTCACTTCGTCACGACTATTCGGGCTCCGATTGTAAACAACTTTTTATCTCCAGTCAGCGTCACAAGTTCTTTCCAAGTTCTACGGATGAGGCCACATGTGTGCAAGGAAGACTGATCATCAGAAACTCGCTCTTGTTTTCAACGGTTGGGTCGTTCGTATTTCACGGAGAAACGGCTTATAGCGTCCGGAGGAACACGTA
This sequence comes from Tupiocoris notatus, assembly GCA_037159825.1. NCBI lineage: Eukaryota > Metazoa > Arthropoda > Insecta > Hemiptera > Miridae > Tupiocoris > Tupiocoris notatus. Next base: position 389,319 of record JASJUZ010000019.1, on the reverse strand, counting down.
CTCCAAGAAAAACAAGAGGTTCCAACCATCAGTCATCCACGTGTTGAGTCTACTCCCTACGGCTTCTCTCCTAAAACAAATAATTAGTTGAGGAATAATGCTTCTCCGAGCGTAGCGGTATATTAATTCAACACGCGCGATTTTTGAAACGTTGTAATTTGGAATCATTTAGTACGACTCAACGACCTCGAAATATGTTTTACGTTTGACGGAATGTAAAATATTGAATAAAATGTATTCTGCTCGTCCGCAGTTGGGACTTTTTTAAGAGACTGCAGAGCGTCATGAAAAAAATAAATAAATAATAAATAAATGAAAAATTAGAAAGAAAGCCGGTGGTTACCGTCAGTATTCTTTAAGTCATTTTTCGGAGAGTTTAATAATACGAAGGGCGATTCAAGCAAGTCCAACTTAGTTCCTTCTCTTGCTCGTTGGACTAACGGTAGAATACGTGCCTCAAAAAAGAGCTCACCCCATTTCTATAGTTTCACCTTGCGATTATTTTCAAAGCATTTACCCTCCTATCTCGCATCCTAAATGAAAACGCGTCCATTTCGGTCTTCCAACTTAGTATTCGCCTTTTATTAGAGCGAAGATCTTGGAAAACTTGCGAATCACAATGCTCGGTTTTATCAGCCAAAAGTAATACCGGCCACACTAAATTTCAACTCGTTCGCATCGAGATAACAGTTCAGCCCCCGTTCGGTCTGAGTTGGAGTCTCATTTCGAGTGGTTATTCGGATAAGGAGAGTAAACTCGTACGAAGGTCGTCGTATCAAGGAATTGCCGGAGGGATTAAAGTCTGCTCTCCCACAATTAACCGTCCAATCCCACCCTTAATCTCCGTCCTTTAATACCTACAAAAAGTAGCTGAACCTTCCCTTAGGGGGCTCAAGAGACGTTGTGGTGCTATGGCCCGGAAACTAACGCTTTGCCATCTGCCTTCGTCGTCAGAGGACGGAAAATCTTCTTTTACACTATCCCCAGGAAACGTAGGCGGGCTTCTTCATTGAGACATTTCTCGTCTTTTTACGCCGAGTTCACCCTTAAAAGGTAATTTCGGAATAGTACCACATTTACAAAATACGGAGATATTACTAGAAAATTACGCACTTCTTTTGTCAACGAGTTAGGTAAGCCTAGCGTGGTATTGTCATTATTCATAAGCGAGGTCAGATTGTTTGTTTACCCTTGAAGCTCGAAGGATGCCAAGCGGAGTTCAGATGCCAAAACACGAGATTCGCTCCAACGCTGGGTAAGCACATTAAAATCTGCTGTCTGACGGCAATCCGTATATTTTGAAGCTATGAAAAATTGGCACAAGCCTCGCTTACGCAAGAAACCCTCGACTCTTTCCCGTATCACCTGGGTTTTTCCAATTCAAACCCTCGCCTTTTTGGAGATCTTTCAGAATCGGGAATCTTGAGAAGATTATTGAATTTCAATTTCTTTTTCGATCGGTTCGCGCATGCATGATTTTATCCACATTCACCTGAAGTCTCATTCTCATCAAAAAATTCGAACAACTGTGTCGCTTTTTAAATGCGTCTTTTAATTGAGAAGTTCCAGTGTTAAAAGTGCACGAGCTGTTGACACCATAATGACATTTTCGAAGTTGAAAAAATCGAGCCCTTAAAAAAATCGCTAGAGATCCGAGTGTTTTGGTTTATTATTCAATAATAAACCATTGTAATCGCCCAAGAAAAAAAATTTTATAACCCCCCCTCAAAATTTGATGTTTTACGTTTCAAGGCATGTAGAATCCGAATATCCAATAAAAAAAATTCTGTCTGTCCGCCGTACGCCGTATTTTCACCAAAAATCAATCTCAGTCCTACGACGGCACAGTTCTTGAACCAACTTGCTAGCTCAATTTTAAGGGTATTTTTGGGGGGTTATGAGGGGGAGAAAATTCATATTTTCCAGGGTTTTTCAGAAAAAGGTGTACGTGGTATCAAATTATATAGATTTTTGGACGCTGAATCGAATGAGACCATCGCGAGGTCGATAGCTTCATTGGTTCTCGAGTTATCGCAGCTTTTGTGCCGACTTTGGGAGATTTTCAGAAATTTGACATGAGGGTATAACTCGAGAGTTCTTGGAGCTATAAAAATCGTTCTATACTCATTGGAATGGTCGTCAAACACTCTCTCCAGCTGTACGGTAGGGCAAAAAATTTAGTTTTTAATTTGGAAATTAAGAAAAATAAAATAGATTAAAATTACAATAGTTGCTACGGAATTTTCCCCGATAGTTACCAATCTGTTTTTCGGTTGAAATGTTCACACATGTTCTGAATAATGACTATCTGAAATGTATGGTCTTCTGAAATTTTATTTGAAGCGAAGGAATAATAAACCACTGTACAATCATTTGCAGCGTTTTTTTTTTTTTTTTTTTTTTTAAAGCATTTTCTGAAAGCAGATAAAATAAGCGAGCTACCGACTATCTCGAATACATAGTTTTCTGAAGGACCGTTACGTCGCAATAAAATTGTAATTTACGTAATCCGTCAAAATGAAGAATTTTTTTATAGGTGATTACAATAAACTGGTTGACGGAAATTTGAATCTAGAAGAACCTTCAGAAGAGTTAGATTAATTAAAATTAGCTCGAATTCAAGAACAATTATTGAGAGGAAATAATATTGTACCATGGATATTATTATTCAAAAAAGTAATATGACTATAATTCCTGAATATCTTTTTGAGATACCAAGTTTCATTCTCCAATTCAAAAATCGTTCTGAGTATACTTGATGGAATGCTAATGAAACACTAACTTAGTCTGTACCGTTAGGCGAATAATTTAACTTTTAATCAGGTATCAAATTAAGATAAATAAAAATGATTAAAATTAGAATTGTTGCTACGGAATTTTCCCCTATGATTACCAATCTATTTTTCGGTGGTTCGGAATAATTACTATCACAAATCGATAGTCTCCTTGAATCATTATTGAAGCGAAGGAATAATAAACCACTGTACAATCATCTGCAGCGTTTTTCCGTCGTTTCCACAACATCATAACCAGAGAGAGAGATATGTATATCTCTAACCACCTTGCTATCATTGAAAAAATGACAAACGCTGCAAAAAAAAGAAGAATGGTTTTACCATCATGCCCAATTTCTCAAAATCACACACAGAACTGCGATAACTCGGGACGAGAATAAGCAAAGGCTAGCTTTCTTCAACATTGCGGTCGCTGTAAGAATATGGCAATTTCCGTGTCGCCAAGTGAACTGGAATAGGGTTTTAAATCACACGATTATCTGATGTGGTTATTGACGTGAATTTCGTATATAAATCATCTCCAGATGACTATGTTTACTGTAGAGGCTTACTAATTAATGAAAACCCTTATTCTTTTGTTTATCGCATTTTTCACATAGTGAGGCGAGGGAGAGACAAACTTGGCAATTTTATCTTCCTGGTTCCTTTTATTTGCCTAGATCTTCCACCCGTTCGGGCATTTTCTTCTACGTTCACGGGTATCTGATGGACCTTCATGTAGGTAGCTCTGAAGATACACGACAGGCGAACGATATAAGCGAATAAAAGGATCCATGCAGAATGAGTCGCTAAAATTGTCTCTCCCTCGCCCCTAAAACCCCTATTTTAACCAATTTTTTTTAGTAGAGGAGTTGTGAGGGGGAGAAAAACCAGGCGACTTATTCTCCAGATTTTTAATGGCGAAAAACCAGGCGACTTATTCTCCAATTCTTTTTTTTTTAATTCACAATAACATTTACAAAAAAAAAAAAAAAAAAAAAATCCAAGAAAATAAACTAGAATAGGTATATTGTCCAACCCTAGGCCAGGCCTGTAAGTACTGTTGGACAAGAATTGCTTGCTACGTCATACTACTTTACATTATAGGAACATAAATAAAACTCTTCTTGTTAAAAAAAATCCAAACGAGATAACTTAAACATAAATACTTTTGAGGAGAAAATCCACTCGGTCATACCCCAATTTTATGAGCCAAGTGATAATTGACTTCTTGTATTGTTGTCGAGAGGAGGCTCCTGGTTGTTTTGACAGGGGTGTCAAATATACTATCGTACGCATGTACCATTCACTCCGCGCGAAACGAGAGAGAAGCGGAGAGGTTCGAAGGGGCGAAAGTACTAGCCTTACAAATGATAAAATAGGAAACAAGTCCCCTGGTTTATCTCTCCCTCAACTCCCGTTACAAAAGTTTCTAGTTCGTCCGAAGACTGAGTGAGAACCGGGAACGAGTTTGTAGTGACGACCTGACCATAAACTGAGCGAGATAAGTATCATTGGACTGAGGAGGAAGCTTCGTGAGGGCATTGTAGCAGTGAAACGTGCTGCTGTTGAACCCTACGTTTCCTAACAGGCCTTTGTTTATGTAATTAGTTTGAACGGTTCGCTCGCCGGACCTTCGGTTCAAACATTTAGAACGAATTCCAAAAGCCCCAACGCCTAAGTCGTATTTGCTCCTAAGCTGTTGCTGTTACGTTGTTAAGGCCGAAAAGCGAAAAAGGGTTTACAGGCTGAGGAGTTTGGCGAACTGTGTGGGCATACGTGCGGTCCGCTGTAAACAAAGGATCCTCACACTCGGGTCGGTTCGTTTTCCGGATTGTTATGCAGTCGACGTCTTAACTGACCTTGACGGTGATGGCTTTTGTGCTCTGAACATTTGTGAACAGCGAGGAAATAAACCTAGCTTAAGGTCTCTGTTTGAATATTTTCATTCATCACTGTCATCAGAGATTCTCGACCATTAGTCTTCTCTACGTGTAACCGGCTATGCGACGATGCGATCTCTCCACTTACCCGAATAAGAAATATTTATCAAGAACCGAAAGAATAATTTTAATATTAGTAAACGCGGAAATTAAAAAAAAATCTAATAATCACATTCCAACGCTCAAGGACGAACTTGTTTTTATGGCTCGTTGAAGACGCTCTATTTCCTTATTAACTCGTGTTTGATGCACATTTCACACCTAATTATTTCATTTCATGACATCCTCAATCGGTACCATCGTCATTTCATTGCTGTTGATACAGCACCAATCCAAAAAAAAGTTCACGCTGATATTCAAAAATTTCTTCGCCTCAAATAAATCTACCAGAGGTACCTAAGTTGTTTTCTAGCTGTGCACGCCAAATTCAATTTGAGAAGCGTGCAACTGTTTTGTCAAGATTACGAACGTCGACGTATATCAAGTTATTTTCAACGTGTTTACCCCGCGAAAGATGTTCGACGGTTTTTGTATGACGTCATACGTAACCGGCGGTTTGCCAAGTAGGAAGCGCCTTCGATGTGAGGATGCCATTAATACGAGAAAAAAACCTTGAGAATGCTGTATTACAAAATGTACTCTCGGATTTCGGTTAAGATTTTTTTCTTTAAAATCTGTTCAGTAAATAGCTGTAAGTCGGACAAAAACTTGAAAAAGAAAAATAACGCTGGAAATGATTGTAAGGCGGTTTGCTCAATTAAGAAAACCATCCACTTGTTTTAATATAAAATAAAAAAAAATATTAAAAAAAAATTGGAAAGGACAAAATCCTTGGCGAAAATAGCAATTTAAAATATTTATATTCTTCTTAATATTACTTACTCTATGAAAAGTCAAATTAATAGCATAACGGGATATCTGAAGAGAGTTGGGACTTGCCAAGCATTCCAACGAGAATAAAAAAATTCCGAGGGTGATTAAAATCTATAATTATTACAAAATAAACAAAATATATCTCGTTAGTTTTTTGTCGTTTGCTTTTTTGCCAATTTAAAAAATATTTAATGAGCTCAACGGAAACCAAAGTAACAGCACAAAAATAACATTTTACTACAGTGAAAGTATGCCTTTTTCTTGGTTTGGTTTGGAGGATTCAATTCAAAAAAACAATTTTAAACGCGTATAGAGAGATCACGCTTTTCATGACGAGAACGGGAGATATAAACTTAATGTAATGGGAGAGATCGGAATCGTAAGAGGTTCGGTCGGTTGCTCGTTGCTGGTAAGACCCCGCGCGTTAAGATTTTTATCGCTGAAACCGTGTAAAGACTATGAGAGAAATACACAATGCCTTATTTGGAGGCTATGGTAATTTTTTCCACCGTTTTTTTCTTATCCTTTTATGAGATCTACCTGGGAGGAAGAAAAAACCTATTCCATTCCTTTTCGATGCGCAGCCTACTATAAAATTGCCTTGAAACCTTAATCTTGTAACTAAGTTGTTCGTTTGCGTTTTCAAGTCGAATTTACGTGGAAATTTCGTCGCTAAACAATATTTCGTTAACTGGCTGGGGGAATACAAGATCAAATTACCTCTCAGAGCTCTGCGGTTTTAAATTATTTCCAAAATTTACTACAAAAAAAATAAATCGAATCAAAACTAGTTCAACGGTCCTCTATTGTGAGGATTTCTTCGGTTTCGAGTGATTTGATTTATTCAATGACATTTTCTCGATGTTTTGACAGGATTAGTACTTCCGTGTAAAGGGTATCGCTTTGAAAAGCGGCCAATTAGCTAATTGTACAGGTGTAATGAAAGTGAGCCCGTGTTCGACCTTTTCAGCCATCTCACAATTGATCTATCCAGCAAGCGCCCTATGAAAGAAAACGGTGACGAGGGTTCGACAGAGGTCCCTCCATCTCCACTGGTCTGGAAAACCGAAATCAATGTTCTTCCTTTTGAACGAAAAACGTAACACCGCCTGGTTTCCTCTGAGTCGAGTATAATATCACACCTGCTCCATGATTAAATACCACTCGAAAATAGCACTGAGTTTTTTATTATTCGAGAAATATATTATATCATCGTTGGTATGTCGCTGCTCATACACATTTCAGTAAACTTGAACCTAATTTTATATAATTTTTCCACAATAATAAATAGGGAGTTTTTGGTGTAGAGTTTTTTTTTTTTTTTTTTTTTTTTTTTTTTGGAGTATTAGCCATAAATAAATATTTGTGGTTTCACTTGGAGTTGTATGATTTTAAAAACCAACCTAAACTCAAACTAAGCAAAAATTAAACTCCTGGTAGAACACCAGTAAAACATGTAGGTACCTACACACCTCCATCACGTTTTTTTTTTTTTTTTTTTTTTTTTTTTTTTAATATTAATATTGTACGTATGATGTTATATCTTCTAATATATCCCGTCGGCACGTTGAATAGAAAATAAATGTGACCTTTGACATTCATTACTGCTTTCAAAAGCCCTTTATCGCGTTCAAACACCTGTTCAATTTGAGAGATAACAACTGCTAGCCAGATGCCTGTTCTGACAGGGACAAAATGACAAAATGTGTGAACGATAGTCGGCAATAATGTCGGCCTTTTCACGTTTCGAAGCTCTTGGCCTATTCGTAACAAACAATCAATTTATTAACAGCTCTAGTTGACAAATTTACCCGTATTTGTTTCACGGATAGACCTTGCTCCCCTTTCCACTTTGCGCACGAATTGCGATCAATTTGGGGCGGCCGTTTCTCTTGTTTACCCCTCCATCAAGTCCTTCACTTTTAGCGAGGCCAATGAATTCCGTACCATATTTCTTCCAATTGAAGCTGCGAAGTGAAATTGCTCCGATATTTCCTGGCGATTGCACCCGTATGAACCGATGGACGTTTCTCTCCCCCTGCGGACATTGGCTCCCTATGTCATACAAATTCACTTCCGTCCATCTCCGATGTTCAGCCTGTTGAGAGAGTTAATCGAGGACGTAGTAACAATTTGGTGTGCGCAGAGCATTGCTCGATAACCTACAGTGAAAATAGATAGTTTCAATATAGTGGTGAAAAGTACGTTTGTGGTTTGTTGAAATCGAAATACTGCTAATGCTTATGTCAAGGAAGTACTGTGTGTTATTCATAATCTATTGTAACGTCAATAATAAGGAAACTACTAAGAGAAGGAAGCTGAAAAATTAAATTGGAATTATAATTATAGAGCTGATGATTTTAGGGAAGCTTAGCAGATCATTCCTTATCAATATATATTTAGGTTTATTCAAACATCGTTATACCAATATTTTTTAGCTTTGAATTCTTTCAAAAATCTCTCGGACATTTTACGTTTTCTATTCAAGTAGATACTGATACTCGATTCCGAGTTTGTCGTTTTCATGATCAGATCGTTGAGTTCTACGATAGCTTCTATACCACTTTATGATGTTCAGCTATTATACTGCTCATTTGAATAACTGCGTTGGAGAGAACGTCATGCCACGAATTATTCTGAAAATTAACGCCATCAATTCAACCAACTCCAGGTCGTAAAATAAACAAGAAAAAAATTATTCCGCCTCGTCTTTTCAAGAACGTCGTCTGAGGTCAGTTATATTGCTCGAGGGGTTTGAATAGCAGACTTTGTCTACTTTTATGCGTTCAACGCCTGCTGAATAGAACACTCAACGACTCCTTATGCTGGGTTCACATAGCGCGTTTTGTCGAGAATAGACTTGAGAACATTATTGGTAAAAGAACGGACGAAGATCATGCTTCTTCGTATATATAATGATATAAATGTTTTTCGGTCCACGGTAATTCTTATGAAATCTCTGGCACGAAATTGAAGCATATAAACTAAATAAGGTATCGCACAATGTTAGCTTGCTATTTGACCTTTTAGAACTCACGTTGTGAGAAAATGGTCCATGTATTCGAAGTGTCGCACATAGATATATGATCGGGTGGCATAACCCCAGGTGAACATAGCTGCCAAACTCCGCTACGTTTGTAAGTTTCGAGTTAGTAGAACGTACGGTCACCGTGGGTTCTCAACTTCGCTCGTATAGATATAGAGGTAGGTATATGGGGCTACCGGTTCACGTATTCGGCTCCGTTTTATTTCCGCAGTGGGAGCCGGTCGTCGTGTCTGGCCACTCTCCGTTCCAGCTAAAGTTGAGAAGTTTATTGCGATTAGCCCGTTGAGAACTTCTAGGACATAATGTAATGAAATGGCCAGCCAGGGCTAATATGAGCGGTTGTAAACCGAGCTATTTACTCACTCCCGGAGGCTGGGGCTTTACCATCCCCCTCGCCCCTCGGGAGCCTGTTTGCGGTCTGAATAGTGTGGAACGTGAGATTAACTACATTTTCTTTGTTGTTTCAGCGCTTGCCCAACGTGTGGCACCCAGCGGATTACGAGTTCGCCGGAAACTGAAGAGCTTTTCGTATGAAACAACTTCGAACAACTTCGGAACCCTTCGCAGTTTCGACCGCGTGAAACGTACGGGAAAATTCTTTCCCACTTATTCGTATCGCTTTTTTCGTAAACGAGAGGAAAAAATGTCAACTGTTTGCCAACTGAGAGGATCGTTTATATTGTTTGTTTCCAGTATTCTTTGATCGAAGTTGAGAAATCCAACTTTTGTTGATTATTTAATAATAAATCATTTAAGAATAAACCGTATGTCATGTTTTACAATTAAATGAATGTAGAATCTTGTATGGGATGAAAATATTGTAAATTATTGTGCAGTGGTTTGTTATTCCTTTGCTTCAACCTAAACTGTTGAGAACGGTTCCACTTTTCAACTATTCTTCGGTAAAACCCGTAATTTTAAATATATTTATTTTTTTCTCATTACTTAATTCAAAGTCAAATAGAATTACAGCATCAAATAGATACAGCTGAAGAGAGTGTTTGAAAAGCATTTTAAGGAGCATATAAGAACGATTTTATAGCTCCATAAATTTTCGAGTTATACCGCTATACTGAATTATCTATGAGAAATTTTTCAAAGTCACGATAATTCACACAAATGCTGTGATAACTCGAACCCATTAATGCTCAACCCGTTGCGATCTCATTCAATTCAGCGTCCAAATATCAATAAAAATTGATACTAAACTGACCACTGTCTAGAAAACCTTTGAAAATATGATTCCCCCCTTCAAAACTCCTGGAAAACCCTTAAAATTACCTTTTAAATGCCCCCTTAAAATTACCCTCAAAATGGAGGGACCTATTTAGGTAAAGAACCGAGCTATAATATTGTCAGGCTAAGAAGAATGGTTGGTGAAAAATTCAAAGGTGTAGCTTTTATAGTTTCCTCAGTAAAAAGTGTTAATGGCGTATTGAGTTCCGTGGACTGATAGCATTTTGTTTTATTGAATATACGGATTCTACGATTTTTTTTCAAGAGCGATTGAAATAATTTTTATTGAATAATAGACCAAAAATCTGTCGGCCGAGCGCCGTCAACATTTTCCCTACTGTTCCTACCAGTGAAAAATGATTATCTCAAATTGTCATGGAAAAAAGGCTATTCGAAATAGCAATCCACCGTACGATCATAATTTGGAACGTGTTTGCTTACAGACGAAACGGATGAGTGTGCAAAAGCCCTCAGGGGAGCCCAACTTTCGTTCGTGAATTCTTATTGGGCAAAACGCGATCATGATTTCATGGCTGCTAGACTGGCAGTTTTTGTGCGATGCTTCAGCTATCGCCGTTTTAACCCTCCGTCGGTTATCTTTTGCATCAGCTTTCCGAGTAGACGTTCTCCTTTTGAAACAGACCTCGAGGCGACCGACCCCGAAAAACTACTCAAGCGACGACATGAAAAGGGACAGACGCCTTCGCCGAGATAAACCCGAGTATCCTCCGACCATAGTTCCCTTCCACTGATGCTTTCATTGCCTTTTTAAGGGGGCAGAAATTCGTAGTCAGCATTTCGTATTATGGGAGCAAAAGCAACGATGGTAGAATTTCCAAGAGCGCTATTCTCTCGCTGAAGAACATGGAGAGCAAGTACTAACACTGCTATGTATAGTTGAGATAGAAGAGGGGTAAAGTTGGCAGATGTAGCGCACAAAGCGGCTCACGAACAGTAGGAGTGGTGAATTCAGAATATAGCATGACTCTGGAAAGGCCTCCGGGGACGCATCTTTGTCTATGTATTAGCAGAAGCTGCTGCGTTCAGCCCTTTGCCATTCAGCGACCTCTCTACAGAACAGCTCACGAGAACCGAAAAGCCGACATCGGCTGCGCGACACAACATTCCTTTCAACACATTTATTGGAAGATCGTGTGATGCGAATAATTACTGAGAACACAGAAGTCTCAATGCAACTAGTGCAAAACGCATTATTTCGGCGACCTCTCCGATATCCCACCTTGTCGCTGCTACATTACATTTCCACGTAAATATTTGCATTTAATACCACTGGAGAGATAACCTAATATTAACGCTGTTGACTATTTTCAGTTCGAACCCTTTTGCAAATTTTGGTTCAGAGTGATTTCTGAAAAGATGAAATTAAATAGTGATGAAAATAAGTTTAAAACTTTTTGACCCGCAGAAAATTGTTTCGCCACCGGCCAAAGAGTTTTATAAAGTTTTGCCACGGTAATCAATCGGTCGAAGGTTCGGTAATTAATTTTTCTGGAACGAAAAATAAGATATTGTCAACTTTAACTGCGCATTTCAAGAATGCTTTAGCGAACGCTTGTGAAAGATAAATTAAAACTTGCAATAGCTCGTTTGTAGCCGACGTCAGGCCTCCACGTGAGTTGTAGGATGTTTAAATCGGCCACACGAGGAAAACTTGGCTAGTCACTCTATCTTGTTTCCTTGGATTCTTACTTGCATGGTTCCTAACTATATGGATACAAGATCGATCGCAGGAATCAATCACGGAAGGGAAATTCCTGAAAAATATTTAAAAACAGGCGATATTTCTTTCACCCCATCAGACGCAATAGTGACATGTGATTGACATCTGCAGCCCGAATCTCACATGTCACGTCAGTTGAGATGAAAGTCAAAGGTTGTCATTCGATTGTGCCGAATTTATGCGCTCCTCATAAATACGTTCAGTAAGTATCAGCCGCTTTTCTTTTCCTGAGTTATAGCATCGGAGAAGATACGTGTCAAAAGTCGTAAATCAACGTTTGCTGACCTTACTGTCAGGAATAGCGATTAGTCGTCTGCTGGGAACTATTGTATCAGACTTCCACTCTCTGACAGACTGAGCGTTTCGGACGCCAACCGATAAATCATATGATAAACTCGCTCTAAGCAATTCATTTGAGTCCCAGGACGAAAGCGAGATCGAATCCCCAATGCGTTTTCACAAAGCGAGACAACGACCGCCGATGCTACAACGCAATGCAATTGATGGAATACTAAGCTCACTTGATAGAGATCTAGGTCTCTAGGAGAGGAATATTCGACTTCACTGTCCTGTTTTCGTAATGGCATTCCCTATAGAGACCTCGAACTTTTCAACTCGGGCAAACACGAGTGTTTTCCCACTTCTGCGCAACAAACATTATCATAGGATTATTTAGTGTGGATGATGATTTTTTCGGGTTTATGGTGCAGTTTTGTGTATAATTAATTGGGGGTTTTTAGGTTTTTCAAATTGATTACCATATTTAATTTAGTTTGTGCTTAATAAATTAATAATTAATTAATTTTTTCTGATTCAATATTTTGTCTCTTTTTAAAGAAGGGCTTTTGTTTGAAATTTATTTTTTATTTTTTTTACCGTTTGGCTGATATTTATCATCGAAACAGATTTCATGAACGTCGAATAATATTGCAGCTATCGAAAATGACCGTTATATTTCTATATTTGCTGCTACTTTCCATTCCGCTGCTGTTGCTATTCTATACCAATTTTTTGTACTTGAATTTTTTTTTTGTCAATTATTTCGTACATATATTTTTAAATCATACCTCTATTGACCGATGAAGGCTCTATTGCCATATCCTATTTGACATCCTATACTCAACAAAGCCGTTTGAATTGAAAATTCACTATAGCGAAATTCCCTTTATGACGAGCTTCGATAATAATGGAACCATAAATATAAAAATGGTGCAGTGCATGAAAAACAACAACGGGCCTGGGGGAAATTTCGAATACAACTAGTTTCGAGATTTTACTACAGCTCGTCTGACTCAGCGCATAAAAAGCGTCATCATGCAGCCACGTTTGTGTTTAGGGCTTTTCTTCCTTCGCTTCACTTGTCAGGTTGGCCCCTTTTATTCCCAGTTATATTGGAGCACCGTATCCACACTAGGCACATAAAGGGGGAAATGAGAAAAAATATACAATACCGCCTCCGTCACGGCTCGACCATACGTTTTGTTATTCAGATGAGCGTTTACTTTGGGGAAGGTTGTACCGTTTGTCTATATTATTGTGTTTATCTGCCGGTTTTCTTCGTCGCTTTTTATTCCGCCCGTACCTTCACTATACAGACCGTTCTCTAGCGCTTATATTTTCAAATCCATCGTCCAACTCGCACCTATGTGCATAACCCTATTAGTAAGAATTTTCTCGTGAGAATGATCCTTATTTATAAAGGCAATGAATGTCTGTCCGTATGTTTCTCTTTCACGATCAAGCGAATAACGACATGAAGCTGACATTTTGCAGGATTGCTCGTCAAATTGAATTTTGAAGTTGATGGTTGAAGTTGAAAGTTGAAGTTGAAGGGTGAAGTTGATGGTTGAAATTGAAGGTTGAAGTTGGGGGTTGAAGTTGAAGGTTGAAGTTGAAGGTTGAAGTTGAAGGTTGAAGTTGAAGGTTGAAGTTGAAGGTTGAAGTTGAAGGTTGAAGTTGAAGGTTGAAGTTGAAGGTTGAAGTTGAAGGTTGAAGTTGAAGGTTGAAGTTGAAGGTTGAAGTTGAAGGTTGAAGTTGAAGGTTGAAGTTGAAGGTTGAAGTTGAAGGTTGAAGTTGAAGGTTGAAGTTGAAGGTTGAAGATGAAGTTGAAGGTTGAAGTTGAAGGTTGAAGTTGAAGGTGGAAGTTAAAGGCTGAAGGTTGGAGTTGAGAGTTGTAGTTGAGTGTTGAAGAAGATGGTTGAAGACGACGGTTGAAGTTGAAGTCATAAAGTTGCCATATTGACTTGAACATTGTTACCATCAGCACCCCGAATGCTATACCGTAGATCTAGCCTGTTTTGGGGAGGGATAACCGTAGCTCAGTTTCCAGGATACGTTCCGCTTGGACAAACATGGTTGGGAATAATGATGGCAATGAACAAGCGTAAAATTGGGGTAACCACAGCATCTACTACCAAAACAAGAAAGCGTATTCATCCACTCTACATAAACACCTTTTCTCATTGTATGGGCCTTTTTTGGAAGCTTCGCTCCGCGTAAATGTATATAAGGGAACGGGAGCATGAGTTGTAGCTCGGCTAAAGTGGCGGAACCGCATCGGGCGCGCGAGGCATCTATGATTAGAGAACAGAGCGAGCAAGAGATAGCGACAGAGATGGAACATTGAGGATGGAAAAGAGAGGGAAGGGTTCAACCGAGCAGCCACTTCACACGCTCGAAACTGGACCTCGGCCAACTCGACGGGAGGTTTATTACCATGATCATTGAGAGCGAGCGTTCAACCGTTTGTGAAGAATTGTAAATTCACCTCGTCCATATCTCACATCTTTTCAGCTCAAATATGCTAGAGGCTGACCTGGCGGTCTACATACAACCGGGGCGACAGGCGAAAGATTCGTATCGCATTTGATACGGAACGTGGCCACTTTTACTGTGCAACTTCACGGCCGAAACTGGTCCCCCTATTGTTTGGAGAGTATAGCACATTTTCGAATTATTTTCCAACGTACATGCAGACGGCGAGGAAGCACATTTAAGTATTTGAATGATAATAGCCGAACGAGAATATCCTCTCTCGGCCGATACTCACGAACCGCTCTCTTGTTTACTGGTTGATGAATGCGTTTCCTTGAATGCAGAACAGCATGGTGATTATTGGGCTGATCAGTATGCGACCGGTGTTCACTGCCGTAGCTGCTCTCCCGGACGGTCGTCATACAAATGCGTAATTAAGTAGCAAAAAGTTTTTGGAAATGAGACGGAGCGGAACAGCGATCAGCTGGGTGAGTATACAAGTATCATTTTGCTCTTGAATTAAAAAATTCGGACAGATCAGAGGTTCAGTGAGCTAATGCTAGACCTTTTTTCTTCCCGATAAACCAGCTCCTCGAAGCGTTTGAAACAGTTCGATCGCCAAGGAACGTGATAATACTGTTTTCACTAAAATATAAAAGGTTACTGCTAAGATTAAAGGTTAAATACTACAAGATAAAAGGTTACTTGACCTCGAAAAATTCCGTAGGTCAGGAATATAATTTTTAAATTCCACCGTATTCCAATCCCTCATTATTCTGCACCTGCTACGTGTAACTTGACCACCTTACAAGGACGTTTCTCCATGAAACACTAGTTGTCTTCGATAATATACCACCTGCCGGTAAATAAAAAACCGAAACGAGTCCGTAAAAAAGTTATTGTCGTATTTTTTCCACACCCGCATGGATGGAGAATGTGGGACTCGTTTGTTATGATGAGCTCAACGAATGGGGGCCCATTCAAAGGAAATTGGTATGCCCGCAACAAGAACATATGCCTACGCACAACGCTGTAAATGACGTTCTTATTGTACCTCCTGCTCTATTGTTTTGAGACTCTAAATCAGAAAGTGGATGCTCGAACCACTAGGGGCTAGTCCACCATATCGATATGCGTCAAAGTGGATCGTTACTGTAAAATAAGCCACTCGAACGATTGCTTTGTTCGACCGCAAGACACGTACCTACTTATTTTACGATTGGAATCAATAGATGCTTGAAACTAAAATATAACGCAATACTTAGTTCTTCCCTATGAAATCGTATAAGAAACAGGAAAATTAGTGATATATATTTATATTTTTTTTTAGTGATTTTAGCCCAGAGCATGAGTCTCACATCGTCATTTCAACGTTACAATAATTCATTCCGCCCATGAAACGATCAAAAATTATATTTGCAAAACGAATAGAATTCACAATAATATGAATAGAAGAGAGGTGAAATCGTGTGATTATTTACATTCTACATGGTTACATCCGTACGACAGTTACAACGGTTTTTAATTGAATAATGTACCTACCAGAATTAAATAGTGAATTGGCGAACTAAAAAAGCGAACGCTCTAAGAGATTATTGAACCCGTCAAATTCGGACGTTTTGGTCATCAGTAACGACAACGCCGTCAAGTGAGTGGCGAGGTCGAACTTGAATGCCGAGTTCTACGCCATTGCTAGAGCCAAATGGTATCCCGACTGCTCGCTGGTAAGGTCACCGGGGCTAATTGGAAGGACCTGATCTTTCAGTGCGGCGATGCTGGCTTTAGATTAAGAAAAGGAGCAAATTGGCTCCAGGCTGTCTCTATTTTTCCAACTCGTCGGTCTCATGATTAAAATTACACATCGCCGTTAACGCTCGCCGCCATCTAGTTTCGTCATTTTTCCATCCCGTCGAGCCTTCTCGGAACGAAATGCTCTCTCAACAATTGTAAGTCGTCACTCATCGTACAAACGAGAAATAACCACCAATTGACACACTTTTCTGGAACATTGCAGGAGCCGCGAAACTTTCCACTCTGGTTAATTGGCGGCTGTAAAACAACTGTACAATGACCTTTACGATTCGACCGCAAATTGCCGCCAACAGATAGGAAGATTCGAAAATTGTGACGAATAAAAAATATTAACAACGCTCCGTCGCAACGATTAATGTCGATTAACGGCCGAAAAGGTCGAATACGATACGATTCCTCGCTTCATGAAGAAATCCACTTTACAACTTCGTCTAGTTGTCAACTTCTATACTTATATTGGTTTAAGAAGGAGGATAAATTCAGTACATAGGTTTCCAATAACTTATAATGTTCCCCTGAAGATGCCCAAAGTGGCGAAAGACTTTCGCCAAACACAAAACGGATAGGAAGTTGCAGGTTTATTCTACGAGTTTATTCTCGTACCACTCAAACCTTCACAATTTTTCGGGGCGGAGGAGATCTCAGGTGAAGATATTGCGGTACCTGAAAACCTATCCCATACTCTGGATATGTTCGATATTCTAGATTGACAAGCTGTATACTAAGTACTAGATCCCATTTAAACCAGGAACTCTCTCCTTCGTTAAACGATAGATGTACATGGCTAGGTTCACAGGCCTCCGTCGTGCGTCATGCGTCCTGCATTCTGATGGACCCGGTAATTGCTTAGCCGCTTCAGGCAGTCAATTAGAATGCAGAAAGCTTCAAAGCATAACGGATTATAGTGATCCCTGCACTATGTTTAGGGATGACTCCGACATGTCCATTTATCATTTAGCCATTTAACTGTAGCTTCTACACACTATGTTCTGAACTACTAGAAAATGTGAATGTTATTATTACATACGTTTGATTTGTTCATCTGCTCCAATCTGACAGCATTTTGCGAAATCTGCAAAAACCATCAAGAGGTAAATAACTAGATTTTGGCTGAATTGTTCTTTACTTCCTTTTGGAACCTAGGTAGGTAGTATAGTTCGATTGAATAGAACCATGAATCCTATTTCAAGGCCCCTCTTGTCTAGTTTCTAAGACATTATAAATAAATTAATAATAGACTTTAAAAAAAAAAAACCAATTTGGCGGTGACAGAGATTTTTCATTGACCATAAACCGCAGACCGCAGTGGGGCTCGTAAATACTTAAGTACGTACAGTACGCAGCAATATTCCGTGGGTTATTATTTCGAATTACCGGCAAGATCTTGATGGCTGTTATTACTCGGGCTTTGTACCACTTCGCCCCTTGACAATAAATTCGACGCGGGCGAAAGTTATTCGACCGAAAGCGCCCATTTTCACCGCATTTCCTGTTTTCGCGCGTATACTGCTTAAGTCGCTAGGTCTGAAGGCGTAATCCCCAACTCCGAAAGATGATTATTTTCTTGAGGGGCGTCCTGCAGGCGAGAAATTCTCCGGCTATGCCTCAGTTTTCGTACATTCTCTCACACTGCTTGAGGATAAGCTGGCATTACGTGTCGAGGAAACGCACAGGCTCAACGAGGGCCTCAAACGGCTAAGAGGTATAGTATGGAGGCTAAATGATGGGATGGAGGTTAATATGCTGAGGTAGATGGATGGCTTTAACACAATCACTTTCACGCCTGCAACGGCTCAATAGCGAAGGCCTTCCTCCCTGTATAATTTGGGATCGGTTTAAAGTTC
Organism: Tupiocoris notatus; assembly: GCA_037159825.1. Lineage (NCBI taxonomy): Eukaryota > Metazoa > Arthropoda > Insecta > Hemiptera > Miridae > Tupiocoris > Tupiocoris notatus. Next base: position 371,296 of record JASJUZ010000019.1, on the reverse strand, counting down.
AGAAACCGTCAGGCGAGCCGTATAAACATGTTTTGACACGCGCTCCCAAGAATGATGAGGCACAGAAAAGCGAGATCCGAGGGGGAGAAAGTTAATCCTCGGTGATTTTACCATGGAATTATCTAAGGTGACCTCGAACCGTAAAATTTTTATCGGTTTAATCATTTTTCCGAGGGGAAAAGTTGCTCCGCCTTCGTGGTTTATGACTCATTTAAAAAAAGCGTAACGATTGTACTGTCGTTTACCATTCACCACTGGAACCTTCTCTTTAATCTACACGATTCCGTAAGATTATCAGCGTTATGTGCTCAAATGATTCAGCACTTGAAAACCTATCGGAATTTATTTTTAACCAGCGCCATAATAAAGATTCGCGCCGTTTCAAATTTAGAGTTCAATCTCTTTTAATATCGAAAGAATTGAATAAAAAATAAAAGAAAGGAGAGCATACATTGATGAATGAGTGGTCTAGCAGATACCAGCGAGCAAAACCAAAAAATTTCCCACCAGTGATCTGTTCCAAAATAAACCTTTTTCTCTCCATCATGTGATTATAACTAAAAGCCTCCATTTTTTATCGCCTGCGATTTTCGGGTAATAAATCGATTAAAATTACCATTCTAATCGCCTTAAAAACAAAAACAAATTGAAGAAATATATATCCCAATAAAGTTGATGTAGAAGCTGAAGTACTTCCATGTTTGAGTCAACAGACGAGTATTTTATAATATCAATTATAAAATCGAAAAACGTTTTTTGCGTTTTTTCGCATGTTATTCGCAAATAACTTTTGAACCGGTTACTTTTACATAGGTATATTACTCAGAGGCGAGAAACAGCTATCAAAATCCTACAATTTGGTTATTTCATTATATTTTTATGTTATGTCCCCGCGGAGCTATTCGCGATCAAAGAAAAGTCTAAACACGTTTTTTGGCATAAAGTGGGATATATCTCGAGAGCTATCATATACGCTAGCCATTTTCGTATTTTTAATGGATTTTACATTAAATTTCCTACATTTTCTTCCACAGCACCTAATCTGTCCCATTTCGGGAACGTGATGAAAAAACATCCCAAAGTTGAAACTTCAACAGTATGAAAAACGAGAAAAATTCGCAAACTATTATTAATTGTTCGATTTGAATTTTTTTCACTTTAAATTCGAATTCTACGTCTAATTTCCTGTAGGAATCATTAAATAATCAAATTTGAACAGCACTGTAAGTATTTGCAACGGATTTTCAAAGTTGAAAAACGTAGGAGTGGCGTAGTATTAAACCTGGAAAAACTGATAGTTGTCGTAAAATTTCCGCCGTTTTGACGTCATATTCGGATTCAGCATTAAATTTCCTATAAGAATAGCTTTCAAAATCGCTTTAAAACGAAAATATAATTTTACACTATACCGATGCCAGCGGAGCTCGGAATCTCGGCCGGCGAAGAACTCGATTTACGGAAAACAATTTCTCTGGCTATGTTTAAATTTTTTTCACCAAATTTTTTGCTATTTACGTGTGTAAGGCGTTCGAATGAAGACTCCTGCATAATAAAACAATTGATTCGCATTTATTTTGACCCCGAAAATCGCGGTTAAAGTCCAATTTTTGAGCTTTCAAAAACCAATTTTTTTGGACCACTTGCAGATTTTTCCGAGAAATAAAAAAAATCACAAAAATACATCTTGGTATGATACAACTTTCCTGAAAATTTCAGGTTTTTATCTGTATTGAGAGAGGAGTAAAAATTCGTTAACTGTTCGGTTGAAAAAAATCGCAGGGGTACCCCTTGGATTTTTCGCGAAAAATTTTTTGAAATAGATTTCGCTCAAATTCAGCAAAATGATAGTTGATGATGTGTACATCAATAGTATATGGTTCATTCTTTGTTTCTTTCGCACTAAATAGATGAAAAGACCGTTTAAAGTTGAAAAATGTCATTTTTTCGTGTATAGTCTACTAATATTGTTGAATAACGCAAAAACGGTTGAAAAATGGATAGGTACATTACATTAGGAAAATGTGGACAATTGAATTACCTATCTTTTGGTATATTCAAACATTTGAATTGACGACTTTTTGTTTGAGTTATCCACTGTGCAAGTTACAAATCTTGAAAAACTTAAAGTTGTTAATACGTCTAATTTTGCTCCTACTTTGCTCCAGTTGAAAAACCCAATACTTTATGATACAAAGTACATTCAAACACCATCAACTACATAGGTACCAAATTATAGCAACTACTAAGTACTACCTACTCTGAAAATACCTATAGATTCCCACTCTCCATGCACAAATAATTAACTACTAAACCCATACCAATACCTATACTATAAACTATACTATATAGGTACTATATATACATAGTACTACTATATATAGTAGTGACAAGGACAACAACCCCACAAAACGATATGTACGGTATGACGGGCCTACCGCGCGCGATAGCTGAGGGGGGCGAAGCCCCCCTCTGAGGTGGTGGGCCGGCAAAGCCGCCAGGGGCGCTCAGCCCCTATAGTCAATTATAAAATCGAAAAACTCATTAAACGTAGTTGAAGTATTAGTATAATTGTATTAGTATGATACAATTTACTACTACAATGCTCGTCGTAATGAATACAACGGGCGCTAGATAAAAACTCGTAATTGAATTGTAAAATATCATCTAACAGTTGTAGGAAGAATCCTTTGTATCGGAACCGAATTCCAATTGATCAATATCTCAACAGGATTGGAACTGTTTTCTCGTATTCATCAACATTTCATTAACAATCACACATTAACTATTAGAGATGATCGATGACCTCATAGAACTTCATTTCAAGGTGGTCGGATCTACGTATGAATATTCGTTATTTGCTGAAAGATAGTTTTCTCTCAAAACTCGTTACAGTAACCAATTGACTTGGTTGACTTGAGATTTCAACGCTGAATCGAATGAGACCGTAACGGAGTCGATTGCCTCAATACGTCATAGTTCCTGATTTATCGCAGCTTTTTTGAGAAAAATTTGAAATTTTGCCATGATGACATATTATGAGAATTTGATAGATCTATAGAAATCGTTCTATACTTAATAGAATGCTCATAAAAGCTTCAACTGCATCCCTAGGCTAATAATTTGAACTTGAATGAAATCATTATTACAAAAATATTTAAAATGGCCATGGTTGCTAACGAGTTTGACCGCGCAAATCTGTTGTTGGGTTGAAACATTCACGAATGTTCGGTATAGTTTCTATCGCAAGTGAACGGTCTTCTTAAATCATCATTGTAGCTAAGGAATAAGAAACCACTGTACAATCATCAGCAATGTTTTTCCAAGCTTCCCACGACGCTGACCATTGTTTCTGATGACATGGTGTTGAATGTATCTTCTGAAAAACCCCTAGAGAAACTCAATGTAAATAATAGATTTGTGATGGGCCGATGGTGAATCTTGACGGTGAGGACGATTCTAAATCACGGTGGCTGCCTCGTATCTTCACCCGTCCTCCGGTCTGCTCAGTTCCATTGTTGCCACGCACTATTATACACGAAGAATCTACCTCAGCTCGTAAAATGTAATGTTTATAGCCCCAGGTACCGACGACATTACAGTAGGGCAACATAAGGAAGGGCTCCTGAGCCTCAGGCCCTTCACAATTCCAACCCGGTTCTGTTGGTTCAGTATGTGAAACCTGCGTCGTTACGGCGGCCTTTTCGTCGAGCCTAAAAGCCAACCTTCGAATAGAAATATTGTACAAAGCATTTTCAACCGTCTTCTTTCTTTTCTGCGAGATCTGGAAGTTCAGAATCTCTTCGCAGGCAGTTTATCCTCTTGAGCTATTCGTGAGCTGTTACGATTGCCAAAAAGCGTTGAAGGTTAATAGTTTTCTTTCACGTTGAAGCTAACTGATGGAGCCCTGCTTTTCTCAAATCCTCTTGAACTTCCAGCACAAGCCGTCATCACAATAAAATAACAGATGAACCGTTGAAGAATATTTTTCATTCTAGCTTTAAAACTTTTTTTTTAAATGATTTGGATAATAATTACTCCTCTGCTGTGCTCACTAATCCCGGTCTCCTTTGAGTTTTACCAATTTTTCTTATTCTCCTATATTTCTTGACTGCAGAAATTGATTTTTTTTTAATCGCATTTATTTACAAAAAGTTTTTATTCACAAAATTAAATATTAAATTCTTAATGCTACGGCTTCCTTGTGAGATGACTCGTGATGGAAACCGGAGCGTCTTAAATCAACAAAATCAACTCTGCGTTGGTAATCTTAAGCTTAAACAATAAAACAATGAAAATGATAAAGTGACAATACTCTTCGTCCAATAAATTTCACAATTATGTATTGTATAATTATTTCAAACTTAATTTAAACTTAACCAGCTCTACAACATTTCTTCTAATTTCTTCTGGTAGCTGATTAAACAAAATTACTCCGCGATACAGGTACAACCTCTGTGCTGCTGAAGTATTCATTTGGACTGTGTGCAACGTTATCACGTCTCCACTTCTATTTTCATTTATTAACCTTTTGATTTTATTTTCGAGGAAAATTTTGTACGTATAAATTGTCGTGGTTTTCTCATACCTACAATCTGGGGATGTTCAGAACGCCAAAAATATTAAAGAGGTCCGCTGAGGGAAACCTTCGGGGTTTTTTTAGTAATGTTTTAATCAAACCTTTTTGAGTCGTAATGAGTGGTGCAATTCTTGATTTGTGGGTGGAATTGCAATAATTTGATTCGGTAGAAATGTACAATTTTCATCAGCATTGTATTTCATCAAGATATGAATGGACGATTTTCTTTCAACTCTTGAAAACAAAACAAAAAACAATTGTATACTTCAGAATGGCTGGTATTGAAATTGCGCCAAATTTGAACTTTCGATTGAACTTCCACTGTAGTTCGACGGTCGGCAGCAATAATTATTGAATAAAAAACATCAAGGTTGCAAATGTGCGCTTGGAACTGAAACGGCTAATAAAAATTATTTATCCAACGCAGTCTCGGGGTATTCTTGCACAATCGACGTAGTCCATATTCGCATTCTCTCGACGAACACGAAGAGTCGTTAATTTTTCAAAAACTGAAAAAGAAAAATGTTAGAACGGATAGCTTGTTCTGATAAGCAGCTCGGAATAATTGACGCATCACGCTAAGTGCGCTTTGAGCTGCACGCTATGGTCCGCTGTATTATTTAAGCGGCCGCTTCTATTTGTAGACGACGTTGCAATAATTTGATCGATGGTCTTCGCATGTTAAACTAGTTGCTGGGAAAATAGTGTAACTAGATCCATGTTTGGGTGGCGGAAATTGAATCATAATAATCGAACGAGAAATCGTTTCAAAGGCTGTAAGCACATGAATTGAAAATTTGGTGCTGGAAATCCTTATTACGCTTCTAAAGAGAGATTTAATTTTTTTCGTTCAAATTGTGCTTTCAAAGGAAGGTTAATAAATTTAATTTTAAGCGATCAATTAAATAGTCATCGATTTGAATATGACACTGTCATTTTTGCTCATCATGGCCAGGGAAGTGCTTTTCAGAAAATTTGAAAACGAGAGAGGTGATGGAATTATTCATTGAAATAATTGAATATTGTATTTTAAAACATAATAAACCCGCAATAAAAACAACTTTAAACGCGAAGAACGCAACTCTAACGTTTTTACGGACAATCCGGCTTCACCTTGGTTTAGTGTATTTTTAATTTATTTTTAGTTATTCGTTTTCGCTCTATCGATGGCGCGCTAGCGGAAAATAGGGTTGAAAAGGCGATCAATCGAAGGCAACGGAACGGTCGATTCAGTCTCTTCAAGTCGAAGGTGGGATCGAAAATCTGGGCCGTTCGAGTAGCGATCAGAAGACGTTAATATATCACTCGAGAAACATCGCAGAGCGATAACTCAGCCTCTCGTTGACGGACAGGATTTATGGCAAAGTCAACTAACTGAGGATTCTCTACACTTTCAAACTGCCCAAGAGGCAGCTCTAGCTCGGAGAAAAATCTTCACCATAAACATCAGTGATAACTTTTCCGCTTCAAATGAGATACGGGCTATGAAATATTCAATGGGTTCTATTATCGAGTACAGGTTTATGCCGGTTTTAGAGAGGACAACGGATGTGTTCTTGGTCATATTAAAATATTCGTTCAGAAAGAATCCTTCACGTCCGGATGAAAAATGACGACATGTCTCGAAGGATGATCCGACGTAATATATTTATGTTAGCGGCCAGTTGGCGGACAGGTCAATAAACTTGCTTGGATGACACTGAGAAAGGCACGACGCGAGGGTTCGATAGCCGACGGGCAGAAAGTGCAGCATAATCTGTATCGATCGTTTTTTCTAATTGGACGATTACAATTTCCAATATTAACGGATTTATCGTTTCTGAAAGTACTCTATTAGTAAGATATATGCAAATGCTTATCCAAAATCAATAATATAAGTTACATTGATTGCAACCTTTTTGTGATATTGAAATTAATCAAATAATAACGGTTAGTCACATATTGGGGATAAAATTAAATGTTAAATTAATTTTAAATGTTGAATTAATTTTAAATGTTAAATTAACTTTAAATGTTAAATTAATTTTGAATGTTAAATTAATTTTAAATTTTTTCTAAGCGTTAGTAGGAAATTCTATGAAACGAAAAATAAATTTTACTACTGTAATTTTTTGTGAATATTTTCGAGTAACTATGGTTTTTTAGCAGAATTGTTTTTTGCCTCTCCATGATAAAAATAATTTGAAGTTTTGGTACGAACTTGTTACCTCTTTAGTGTGGCTATAAAAAAAAGTCTTATGTATAATGCGATGCTGTTCTCATTGCGTCCACCAACCGCCCCACTTTTCACGTTGACAAAGCTTCTTTTTTCAAAAATTAATACCGTTAGGCTTTCGACTCATCTACTGAGTTTGTCAGGCGAATGAGTTCAGACGATTCAACCAATTAGGGCTCATCTCGCTTTTGTTGAAAACATTTATTGTGATTTTTCCGAGGGAATGATATCCACCCCTTGTATTCCTTCGCCAAGTAAAAACAAAAGTTTCATTGTACGCCAGAGAAACAGTTGTGACACGGACGGGTGCCTGTGGAGCAGACAATGAAGACTGGTAGACTGAATTGTGAAAAAAGATAGCGCACGAGCAACAAAGGAACGACGGAAAAGAGAAAGACGATGTACCTATCTCCATTAGCGAGATAGGATTACAAACAAAAGGGAGAAAAAATATGCTCCTGTGGTGGACGTGCAAGAATGAATCCGAGTTAGTAGTTTCTGTCTGGTACAATTTCAAAATGCTTTCTGGCACAAAGAGATATTGCTATTCTGAAAAAGCACATAATGCCTGTAGGGCCGGTGTCACGAAAGATTAAACTCGGCGATTTTTTTCTAAGCAGCGAGAACAATATTGCACTTATTAGCTACAGTAACATTTAATTACGAGCATTTTTGACATTTCATGTCTTTGCTATGGCACACAACCAAATTTTCGTTATGTCACGTTACGTAACGAAATATGCTCAATGATTATTATGATTCTTAGAAGTGAGGTATCTACCTACCTATAGATATATATTTATGATTATAGCTGCTCCTGAAACTAACTTCTTTCCTATCAACTGCAATAAGCTGAAATTTGGCTGGTAGCCTCCTTACGACGTGAACAATAAGGTGCACAGGGTTTTGATCAGCTGATTGGCTCCTGAAGCTAAATTCTTTCCTATCAACCGTAGGAAGCTGAAATTTGGCTGGTAGCCTCCTTACGACGTGAACGATAAGGTGCACAGTGTTGGGATCAGCTGATTGGCTCCTGACGCTAAATTCTTTCCTATCAACCGTAGTAAGCTGCATGCACTCATGCATCCAAATTTGAAAATAGTTGAGTGTTACCTACGTAATCAATGTTTCCCAAGCATCAAAATATGACAATAGTTTATTGTTGTCTACGCAATCATTGGTTAGTGGAGTTACTGTACTGTTATGTAAATGGAAGCGAAGAAGGAGAGATGGGAAAGATATGAAATGTCCTAATGCGTTGCAGACTTGTATGCAAGCCTAACGGAACTGGTACCGGAACGGAACTGGTTCTGGAACGGAACTGGTTCCGGAACCAGTTCCGGAACCAGTTCCGACCGGGAACCAGTTCCGGAACCAGTTCCGTTCCGGAACCAGTTCCGACCCGGAACCAGTTCCGGAACCAGTTCCGTTCCGGAACCAGTTCCGTTCCGGAACCAGTTCCGGAACCAGTTCCGTTCCGGAACCAGTTCCGGAACCAGTTCCGTTCCGGAACCAGTTCCGGAACCAGTTCCGGAACCAGTTCCGGAACCAGTTCCGACCCGGAACCAGTTCCGGAACCAGATCCGTTCCGGAACCAGTTCCGGAACCAGTTCCGTTCCGGAACCAGTTCCGGAACCAGTTCCGTTCCGGAACCAGTTCCGGAACCAGTTCCGGAACCAGTTCCGGAACCAGTTCCGTTCCGGAACCAGTTCCGTTCCGGAACCAGTTCCGGAACCAGTTCCGGAACCAGTTCCGGAACCAGTTCCGTTCCGGAACCAGTTCCGGAACCAGTTCCGTTCCGGAACCAGTTCCGGAACCAGTTCCGGAACCAGTTCCGTTCCGGAACCAGTTCCGGAACCAGTTCCGACCCGGAACCAGTTCCGGAACCAGATCCGCTCCGGAACCAGTTCCGTTCCGGAACCAGTTCCGAAACCAGTTCCGTTCCGGAACCAGTTCCGGAACCAGTTCCGGAACCAGTTCCGGAACCAGTTCCGGAACCAGTTCCGGAACCGGTTCCGTTCCGGAACCAGTTCCGGAACCAGTTCCGTTCCGGAACCAGTTCCGGAACCAGTTCCGTTCCGGAACCAGTTCCGGAACCAGTTCCGTTCCGGAACCAGTTCCGTTCCGGAACCAGTTCCGTTCCGGAACCAGTTCCGGAACCAGTTCCGTTCCGGAACCGGTTCCGTTCCGGAACCAGTTCCGGAACCAGTTCCGTTCCGGAACCAGTTCCGTCCGGAACCAGTTCCGGAACCAGTTCCGGAACCAGTTCCGGAACCAGTTCCGACCCGGAACCAGTTCCGGAACCAGATCCGTTCCGGAACCAGTTCCGTTCCGGAACCAGTTCCGTTCCGGAACCAGTTCCGTTCCGGAACCAGTTCCGGAACCAGTTCCGGAACCAGTTCCGGAACCAGTTCCGGAACCAGTTCCGTTCCGGAACCAGTTCCGGAACCAGTTCCGTTCCGGAACCAGTTCCGGAACCAGTTCCGGAACCAGTTCCGACCCGGAACCAGTTCCGGAACCAGATCCGTTCCGGAACCAGTTTCGTTCCGGAACCAGTTCCGTTCCGGAACCGGTTCCGTTCCGGAACCAGTTCCGTTCCGGAACCAGTTCCGTTCCGGAACCAGTTCCGGAACCAGTTCCGTTCCGGAACCAGTTCCGGAACCAGTTCCGGAACCAGATCCGTTCCGGAACCAGTTCCGTTCCGGAACCAGTTCCGTTCCGGAACCAGTTCCGTTCCGGAACCAGTTCCGTTCCGGAACCAGTTCCGGAACCAGTTCCGTTCCGGAACCAGTTCCGGAACCAGTTCCGTTCCGGAACCAGTTCCGGAACCAGTTCCGACCCGGAACCAGTTCCGGAACCAGTTCCGTTCCGGAACCAGTTCCGGAACCAGTTCCGTTCCGGAACCAGTTCCGGAACCAGTTCCGTTCCGGAACCAGTTCCGTTCCGGAACCAGTTCCGTTCCGGAACCAGTTCTGGAACCAGTTCCGTTCCGGAACCAGTTCCGGAACCAGTTCCGGAACCAGTTCCGGAACCAGTTCCGACCCGGAACCAGTTCCGGAACCAGTTCCGTTCCGGAACCAGTTCCGGAACCAGTTCCGGAACCAGTTCCGTTCCGGAACCAGTTCCGGAACCAGTTCCGTTCCGGAACCAGTTCCGTTCCGGAACCAGTTCCGGAACCAGTTCCGTTCCGGAACCAGTTCCGTTCCGGAACCAGTTCCGTTCCGGAACCAGTTCCGTTCCGGAACCAGTTCTGGAACCAGTTCCGTTCCGGAACCAGTTCCGGAACCAGTTCCGGAACCAGTTCCGTTCCGGAACCAGTTCCGGAACCAGTTCCGACCCGGAACCAGTTCCGGAACCAGTTCCGTTCCGGAACCAGTTCCGGAACCAGTTCCGGAACCAGTTCCGTTCCGGAACCAGTTCCGTTCCGGAACCAGTTCCGTTCCGGAACCAGTTCCGTTCCGGAACCAGTTCCGTTCCGGAACCAGTTCCGGAACCAGTTCCGGAACCAGTTCCGGAACCAGTTCCGGAACCAGTTCCGGAACCAGTTCCGGAACCAGTTCCGGAACCAGTTCCGGAACCAGTTCCGGAACCAGTTCCGGAACCAGTTCCGTTCCGGAACCAGTTCCGTTCCGGAACCAGTTCCGGAACCAGTTCCGACCCGGAACCAGTTCCGGAACCAGATCCGTTCCGGAACCAGTTCCGGAACCAGTTCCGTTCCGGAACCAGTTCCGGAACCAGTTCCGTTCCGGAACCAGTTCCGGAACCAGTTCCGGAACCAGTTCCGGAACCAGTTCCGGAACCAGTTCCGTTCCGGAACCAGTTCCGGAACCAGTTCCGTTCCGGAACCAGTTCCGGAACCAGTTCCGGAACCAGTTCCGACCCGGAACCAGTTCCGGAACCAGATCCGTTCCGGAACCAGTTCCGGAACCAGTTCCGTTCCGGAACCAGTTCCGGAACCAGTTCCGGAACCAGTTCCGGAACCAGTTCCGTTCCGGAACCAGTTCCGGAACCAGTTCCGTTCCGGAACCAGTTCCGTTCCGGAACCAGTTCCGGAACCAGTTCCGGAACCAGTTCCGGAACCAGATCCGTTCCGGAACCAGTTTCGTTCCGGAACCAGTTCCGTTCCGGAACCAGTTCCGTTCCGGAACCAGTTCCGGAACCAGTTCCGGAACCAGTTCCGTTCCGGAACCAGTTCCGGAACCAGTTCCGTTCCGGAACCAGTTCCGGAACCAGTTCCGGAACCAGTTCTGGAACCAGATCCGTTCCGGAACCAGTTCCGTTCCGGAACCAGTTCCGTTCCGGAACCAGTTCCGTTCCGGAACCAGTTCCGGAACCAGTTCCGACCCGGAACCAGTTCCGGAACCAGTTCCGGAACCAGTTCCGTTCCGGAACCAGTTCCGTTCCGGAACCAGTTCCGTTCCGGAACCAGTTCTGGAACCAGTTCCGTTCCGGAACCAGTTCCGGAACCAGTTCCGGAACCAGTTCCGGAACCAGTTCCGTTCCGGAACCAGTTCCGGAACCAGTTCCGACCCGGAACCAGTTCCGGAACCAGATCCGTTCCGGAACCAGTTCCGTTCCGGAACCAGTTCCGGAACGGCTGGTTCCGGAACGGAACTGGTTCCGGAATTTTCTGTCCATTGAATTAGCAAAATTTTTGCCTTTCTACGACCTGTCACTTTCACCCATAAGACTTTTCAGCTCTGTATAGGCCTGTGTGTTATTTCCCTCTCTCTACGCCCAATACGAGTACGAACAATGGCGAAAGCTCATTCCGAACTTACTACATTTCAACTAATTCAACAGCAAGAGCAGTTGGAAACTGCTGCCAGAGTACGGAAAGCGAAGCTATTAATTTTGATATCTGATCGCAGCCGAAAATTGCAACTTTCCACCTTCAACTTCGACTGCAAGATAAGACATTCAACGTGAAACAAAAGGAGCGCGAATTCCGGGTAGTCCAAATCAATTCGAACAGTTCCGCACCCGCGTCAAATACGAATCCTTCTTATTGAAGCTAAATCTGACAGCAACACGATCTCCCAGGAAGGAACAAACAATGTTAACGGCGTGAATGCAGTCAATCTCGCGTCAACAACTTATTGTCCGTAACTGAGTCGTCCCTTTCGTCGGCCGTCGTTAATTTAAAGTTACAATAGTACCGAGAATAGGCGTTACTAAGCGTTTTGACGGTGAATCTCCAACTGGTTCGGCTGTCGTTTCGGGCGAAAACGGGCAAACAGATCGACGACAAGGAATTGGGATCGGTATGCAATTGAATTGACAACAAAGTAGAATTGATCGGAATTCAAGGGGGTAAGTGAGTCGAGTTTGTGTTGAATCAATATCCTTCTATTTGCTTCCGTCACTCCGAAAGTCTTTCTTCCTTCAGTCGGCCGTTCCTCTCCGATGATTTCCAAAGGCGAATTCGGGCGAGCTTTTGTTTGGGCTCCGAAAGAGAGGTTCTCCTTGTTTGGCTCGTCGGTTTTGAAACCCTCCAACTATTCGGCTTTCTTCGATAAAGGCCTTTTAACTTGATTACAAGCTATGAACTTCGAGTCGAATACAATTATCGACGATTGCTTGTATAAATACTTTCCTTATTAAATAGAAAAAAATTGTCAAAACAAGCCTTAAAAAAATTTTGTTCGAACACTAGGTATATTTGGGCTTGAAAACAATCGACTATCCGATTTTTCTTCTCAATATTTGCCCAAGATAGGTATATCCAATTATAATTATTTTAGAATTAGGTCATAATTTATAACTTAAGAGTAATCATGTATTTTACTTAATAGTAATAATAATTTACCGCATTTTATCAGTTTGCTATTTTTTTAAATATATTATGTTATTAATAGCGCAGGTAAGCGTTGGAAATAAAAATAAACTAACACATTTTCAACGACTAAAATACGGTATGCAGACCACGACAAGCGTTAGCTATCAAAGCACATGAAAGCATTAAAGCATATTTATCTCACGCGATCCCCTCTCCGCTGAAATATTACGCTGGAAAAAAGAAACACGGAAACAAGTATCGTGATAAAAGCAATAAGGAAAAAATATACCGATAAAAGTTACTGATGATGGACTAGCCTCAACATATTATAGTCCACGTATGATGAAAAAAGAAGGGAAAAACTGGAAATAAAAATGACATTTGACGAAAGTGGCGTTCGAGCTGACGCTATTCAGAATCACAAATGAAACATGCTCGAGAGTAAGATTGAAAAGAAAGATTAGAATTACGACTAAAGAAGTGTGATCATTCTGATACTTTCACTTCTTCATAGTTTGTTTTTAGCTAACGTAATTTTTTTTAATAGTGATTTTTTTTCCACGCAAAAATTTTTTCATGTTGCACGTCATCTTAAGGAAGATGATCGTAGGTATCCATCATTATACATTTTTATCTATATTATTATCATATTTTATCAGCCAATTTAGCAAAGACTGGTTACATTACTAAATTACCAAAAAATATGCATCGTTTCTGCAACGGTAATTCGATTCGAAAAATTCACTCCATGTCGCCTAAAAGCACGCCCCACTGGCGCCACTTCGCTTTATGGAGCTCAGTTAGCGGTTGGAGCTCATTCAATTAACTTTTTTATCCCTAATGTCGAACAAAACTTGCCGACAATAACAACGTCCCAAGAACGCGGGACGTGTTTGGCAAAAAGCCATTGCGTAGGATGCGGACGATGAACCGCAAGAACCCGTTGGTTAACCTGCATAAACAGCATTCGACGGTTTGGCACTTATTTCTTTAACCGCATTCGTTAATCGGCATTGCGCTTTTCCATTTTGATTCCCGCGATGAAAATGTTTACAAAACCTTTGAAACTATTCTATATTGAAATTGGGTGTTTTAATAAATAATGGTTAAATTATTATCCATAATCGATATCAATAATTTCATGCGTCCCGACGTTTTATGTGAATTACCGGTAAAAATGTCGGACCGATTTTTGCGTAGAACGCTATTCAAATAAATAGCCGATAGCGATCGAGCAAAAACTCAACCACACGTTTTGACGGCTGGCGTGTTCGCTTATGGGTCGATGGAAAAACACAGCATCACCCATCAATGCCACATGTTCGTGCATTGGGGTATCTTGTTATGCTGCAGCCCTTATGGCTATCCACAGGGGGTACGGCCCTTCTTCGCTCTCTCAGATAGAGCGAGAAAGAGTCGAGGAAAAAAGTTATACCTGAGCGTCCTGTAGTTTACGACACACAAGCCCTCCTAATAGTTTTATGCCGGCTGTAAACTTCTGGCCAAACTCATATGGAATTACCTGATTTTTTACAGGCCATCCGAACCGGCTGAATGTACCATTCGTTAAAGCCTGACACGCTCTTTCCATTGCGAAGAGGTCCGAACGCACTAATACATTAAGTAGACACTATAAACCATCCGAAGTGCATGGGGAGAGGAGGGTTTAATGGGCACTGCTGTGATAGTCCTCGGGTCACTAACATGAATTAGACATCGAGCGAAGTGAAAATAAACCGACAGTTAATGAGAATTTATTTCTCGTTACGAATCCGCTTCAAATATTCGTTGAGCAGCCGGTCAATTTTTTGCAACGTTAAACTGTTTGATAACAAAAATTTAATTAGATAAGCTACAGTCGATCGTCATTCAAAACCACCATTTCTGCGTGTACGTGTTGCTCGATGCGATCAATTCGAAGCAATATTTGTAAATAATTGACTCCAATAAACCATGATTCATCAACAATTGCACATTTCTAATCATCGGACGCGTTCTCACACTTAGTTCGAAATTCCTTAATTAAACATTCGATACCCTGATTATCGAAACTGAACCAGCCTCAATTTATCTCTCGTCGCTTTGTTTCAGATGACGATTTCGTCCCAGAGCACTCCACTAATGATCTCTACTTGGGCCATAAATTCCCCACTGAAGGGAAGAGGAAAGTCGCTGCGAAATAATTAAGTAAATTAACGAGTCATGTATATCATCTAAACAAACGGGAAGGGGCCTGGCTATAATTTTCATTTTTCGCGAAGAGCCACCCCCTAACGTTGAATTATGAAGTGAGAATTCTAACTGAATACGTCCGAAAATAATGCGCACCGTAGCTCGAAATGGGGATACTGCGGAAGATATTTGTCATGGTTGTAAAAATTTTAATCAATGTTAAGTAGTCTGTGAGAAACAGTCTCTTCTTATATAAATATTTTTGGCAAGTGTCATATTGGTTTTCTGCATGTCTATCGAATTCAGAAAACGCCGCGAATGATTGCATGGTAGTTAATTACTATTATAGGCTTCAATTATGATCAAAGGGAACCATCAAATTGTAGCAGTAACTATCCAGACGATTTGTGAAAGCTCCTACATAACATCATATTGGTAACTCGTCGTTAAGAGCAAACTCCTCGGTGAAAATAGTAATTTTGAATATTTTTTATTTTTCCAATTCCAAATTGTTTCTTTTATTTTTACAAAATCGCTTAATTTAAAGTAGAATTTATTGCGTAACGAGAGAGTTTGACGCAATTTACATAGCTCTAGCTCCACAGATGATCGAATTTTACCATCTTGCCAAATTTTTCAAAACCTCGAGGATTCCAGACAAAAGCTACGATAATTTGGAAACCCTTGAAGCATCCAACCCCGTTATTCGATTAATCGTAAAAAAATCGACGGAAATTGATACCGAACACACTCATCTTTCAAAAACATAGGAAAATATGAGTCACAACTTCACAAAATAGCCTTACATTTGAGGTAACGAACCTTGAAACGTAAAACAGGACATTTAGAGGGGAATCAGAATGTTTTTTCTTGTTCAATTACAAACATTTATCATTGAATAATAAACCAAAAATCAACAATGTTTATTGTAGATAGATATACTTAAGGCTGAATTTGCCAACTCAACAAATTTTCCTCAGAAAATGCTGTACCTACGGACGTATGCAAGATTTATCGTAGGTACTGTTTGTAATTGAATACTAAAGCAAAATTGAATACATTTCGCTACAGCTTCGCGTGTCACATTGCAATCTTTCTATGTGACACTTGGGCGAAAAATGTCAACACTCTTGCAGTGCTTCGAAGTGAAGTTGTTTACTTTCAAAGGATGTGTTAGGTTGCGAGTCGTCTTATTGTGAGAATCCGAGTGAGGAGGGCTTATTAAGCATCGCGGCAAATGACAGGTCCAGAGGAGTTCCACCGACGCCCCTGAGTAAACCTACCGGTTTTCTTGAACGTCAGATCCTCCTGCAACTGACAACCTCGCACTCTCAGTTCCATTTGAACGTACCAGTATTTACAAGGGTTGAAGCCCTCATTCGTTCATAGAACGGCATCTCCTCGTTGTCAGTAAAACATTCAAACATCTGTTGTACACCTCGTTTCACCGCTTGTACTCCCTAGCTTTCACGGGTTTCTTCGCTAATGAGGAGCGCGGGAGGCTAATCAAAATTTCAGAGCTCTCTTAATGAGGAGGATGGAGGTCTTTCGCTATGGCCGATGGTGACAGCGGCACGTGCAACATCCGCTTCCAAATAAAAGTCTAAAAAAAGAACAGCTGCAAACTTATCCGACAATTGCCATAGGCTGAGTGCGATTTAATTGTAAAATCCTTGTCAAGCGAGGGACGTGAAAAAGGCTAATTGAAGGCCAAATTAAAAACTTTCTATGAAAGAAGGGTTTCTATGAAAGAAGCGTAAGGCTTTATGATTTGATAGTAATTTTAATCTCTCAAAATGGCCATTATAGCGATTCTTGAATTAATTCATTAATTAAAACCATTTTGATGCGAATGGCCATTTTTTTGTAGTTTCATGTTTACGTTGTAAAACGTCGAATTCAGAAAGGAGGTGAATTTAGAAAGTACTGTCCGTGAGTCTGCGGTAAAAAAGGTGGGAATCCTCACAATTATCTCCTTGAAAAATGAATGAAACTCAATGAAATTTTTAGAAAATGTGCACCCAGCCAATAAGCAAAATTAGCCGTTATTGAACACACAGATATATGCGTTAAAATATTCTTCCATGTTTTCTTTTGTGATTTTTAAATATCATAAGAATCTTGGAACGTTCGACGTCTTAGAAAGTTTGCTATTGGGAACAGATGATGACATTAATTTTATATTTAGGCTCACAAACCCTCTTTTCGCATTCTTAACATGATTCGATTGTTTTTCTGTTTTTGATTCTCCTGGCTAATTTCTCCGTAGACATTCTACCGTATTAACGTAGCTGCCCTTGTGGAAGATTCTCGATTGCATAATTGGCTATACTGTCACCCTCTCTAACATGAAAGTGCTGTGAGAACTATGCATTCCACTAGACTTAAATGTTTTTTTTTTCTCTTTTTCAGTTGATATCTTGGTTTGATGATAGTTATCGAAATGAGAACGATTGTCGGCTCGTGTAGCTCATTGGTCAGCTGGGTCGGCATCGTTCTCGACTGGAATGTTCGGCCGACATATCCACAGTAACGGCGCCGTAATTCACGAATATCTCACCCAATGAGGGCCCATTCGGTGCCATTCCAGATTAGCTGGCCATGTCAGGCCAACAGCCCATGCATGTCGGCTCGTGTTGTAGCATGTTGTACGATGCATCACACTAATGCCCTGGAGTGGATACTCGTGGGTACTCAACACGGTGTCAACGGACGGCCGCCGATAAATTTAGGGAGATGGAAACTCGGATTTGACGTTTACGGCCTCCACGGTACACCTCCACGTTCGAATGTTTTGTTTTTCAATCATTCTTGTCACCGTACGGCTGAGGACGGGTCATTCACTCGAAGAAGGTATACTATCCAGTACTAGCTAGAAATTACAAGCATAATCAGAGCAAAGTTTTGTTCTATTGAAAACTCTGCATATGATGAAAAATGTAATTTGTAGAAAAATTTATTAAAATAACGACTTTTGGATTTTTTATTTTCTGAGAGATTTAAGCAGAAAAATTTCAAACACGCACGGTAAAAAAAAAAAATAATAATAATTAAAAACCAATAAATAACAATAAAAAAAAATATTAATAGTAATATTAGTAGTACCTAGTAATAGTATAATAATATAGTATTTTTTTTGTTTATTCACGTTATTATTGTGATGTAATTCATGATTACTGGACCTTTAATCATGATACAGGAAGAGATGCGAAGTAGCACGTCCTACAAAATAAAACAAAATCTCTCAAATAAACAGTTCTTGAGCTTTCATGGGTTTATTTGCACTCTAGATCCAAATTAAAGCTCGAACGAAGTGGCGTTGACGTTTAAAAGAATCGGTTATTGTGAATGAAGAGAGTTCATATTTCAAACTCAAGATAACAGCTCTCACTATAGACAGATCTGTCAGAGTTTTGGTTGAGCTAAAAGCTAAAAAAAAAAAAAAAATGCGAAAAGATATTGTCCGGCGAAGTTAAAAGACGGGTCTCTTCTTGCGCTTTTGCCTCTGAAAACCGAGCGCTAGATAACAGAAGCTTGGAGACGGAGTAGCCTTTACCGATAAGAGTTGACCCCTTTCGACTTGCATAAAGACGGCTATTCACTTCCGAGCAACGCGAATTGATCGCTTCGAGTAGCCTGTAGCTCAGCTAAATAAACTCGACGAACAGATGGCTCCGAATTTCGACGTAGCTTGAGAACCAGATGAGACCGTTTGAACAGCGATTGCATTCATTCAAGTACCGCGTTATTACTCTTCAGGGACCGATTTTTCACATCGAAGATGCGAGAAATTTAATACATCAATATGTTTTATATTGTCAGGATGAGGGGTAGATTCATATTGCGACTTTTTCTCCATATTTTTATTTCTCGGCCGAGATTTTCCGCCCATTCGGGCATCTTCAGGGCTGCATAGGCGCATACCCCTACCCCCCTACCCCCCATACCCCTACCTATGGTCATTAGGTAGGTACCAGACGGACCTATGCAGCCCTGAAGATGCCAGAATGTGCGAAAGATCTCGGCCGAGAAATAAAAATATGGAGAAAAAGTCGCAATCTGAATCTCCCCCTCATCCTGACAATATCAGAAAAAGAGCGACACCCAAAAATGTCAATATGTTTGGCTCCAGAAAGAGAAAAACGGGCTTCGCAGTTCTTAATTCAGATTTGTAGTTGCCTTTAACCAATACCAATCTCATGAATGAGATGGTTTTCGATTAATTAATTGACAATAGGTAAACATAGCCGCTCGATTCACTCAATAAACGATAATTGCTTATTTTGCTTTCAGCAGTGTCAGCTGAGCTCGGATCAAAACTCCTTGAGCGGTCGTGGTCACGTGGGAGAGCGATGTACGGTTTCAACGACCGAACGGCTCTTTTTCCATACCGTAGCTATCAATCGTTATGACAGTGATCGAGAGACGTGACATTAGAGATCGGCGCTGCCCGTCAGAAGAACATGGAGAGGAACAAAACCGAAAATCCTTGAACCTTCTTTTTGAACCAGTCACCTTCGGCGCTGAATTGATAGCCGAGAATGACTTGTTCAAAACGGTCACTGCGGAGGGAAATTTATGAAGTTCCGATCCTCCGAATAACGCACGCGTCTCTTGGTTGAAAAATGGTGCAATTATTTGGTAACGCTGATTTTTTTTTCTTTTTTTTTTGTAACTTAGGTATTTCAAATATTAGGGTGTTTTAGTCAAGCAAGTAGGCTGATTCTCGTGACGTTCTTGACCTTCGACCCGCAGTTTGGAAAGAAGACCGGTATTATAGCTCGAACGAATTAGTCCAAATACGGGATCCTTTATCTTCCAAAATAGCAACCAGCCAAACGTCACTAATGTCACGTTTCTCATATAAAAGCTAAACAATCGTTCAAGAGTTCCGTGTCGATTAAGGTCAAATGAAGCTTGGCCATTATTGAAACGATTGGTTGATTCTTTATGATCACCAGTGCCTAACATAAAATTTGTAACATTATTCTGTACCTCCAGAAAACCTCTTCGTCCCTCAGAAGCAATTTTACTCAACCTCATCTCTCGTCACCCTCCTATTTCCACGTCTTACTTAACATGATTTCTCGTCGACAGCTATCCATTTTTGCATCGTTCAGCCCTACGCCGTAAAAGTGGATTCCTCGAAGGCTCTGATGAGTTTTCGATCCTCTCGACATCTTCTTTCCGGGTAGCTTCAATTTTACGAATTATTTTCACCGGCGAAGCAGACGGCAAGAGCGATAGGCCCTGTCGGAAGGGTTCGGAATGGGATTTGGCCGAGTGTCGAAGTGAAGGTGAGTTGATGGGGCTTATAGGCTGAATATGGATGAGTTGATCGTATACCTGCCTATCATATTTTGACATAATCCGTTCTCACCTCTATCGACTGCTCCGGATGATTGGATTTGCTATAGTAAAAATCGTACTGGATTTGTGAGGGGGAGAAGAACCAGGCGACATGTTCTCCAGATTTTTTATTTACTGGCCGAACACTTTCGCCCCTTCGGGCATCCTCAGGGCGATGTGGAACCATAGGTTACCACAGCCTTATAGCGTTATAGTAAAAACGATTTCGCCAACTCCACTATGTTCACGTAGTAAATGGAAGTATTGTGATTTTAAATTAGCTTCAGCTAAAGCTACTTTAGCTTAGCTAAATTAACTAGAAATTGAAAGAGTTGAAAGAAATATTACGATATACATTTTTAAAAAATTAGCTTTACCTAAAGCTAATTCAGCTTAGCTAAATTAGGTTCAACGAATAAAAAAATAATAAATAAAAAGAAAGAAATGTTATTTTTTGTCCCTAAAGCAATACTCTATCCCCAAACGCTCTTCTTTTGATATACTCAATAAAAACTACCGCACTGTCAGTCTGTATATTTTTGTCCTACATTTGTCGAATGAGAGCGAGAGAACTTCTGATTTCAACCGTTGCCGAGAGCATTCGAAGGAAATATTTTCGGAACAAGATTATTTGGGAGCCTTTGAACTGTGTTCAAGTGCTCATACGTATATTTTAAAGCCCGTCGTACATCGTATCCAACATATCCGACAGCCCTCGGTGACATACAAGAATGAATTCATCTAAAATAGATCAATTGAATGGTCCATGAGTTATAGTAGTAATGAAATACTCTTTATTGACGTGTGATTTAATCTATAATGTGGAGAAAATAAGTCAGGAAACAATTAAAAGTAATAACAAGCTATTCACAACCAAATCACGAAGATTCTACATTAAATTTCCTTCATTTTCTTCCGCAGCACCTAATCATTCCCATTTCGGGAACGTGACGAAAAAAATTCCAAAGTTGAAAGTCCAATAGTATGAAAATCGAAAAAAATTCGAAAACTATTATTAATTGTTCGATTTGAATTTTTTTCACTTTAAATTCGAATTCTACGTCTAATTTCCTGTAGGAATCATTAATTAATCAAATTTGAACAGCACTGTAAGTATTTGCAACGGATTTTCAAAGTTGAAAAACGTAGGAGTGGCGTAGTATTAAACCTGGAAAAACTAATAGTTGTCGTAAAATTTCCGCCGTTTTGACGTCATATTCGGATTCAGCATTAAATTTCCTATAAGAATAGCTTTCAAAATCGCTTTAAAACGAAAATATAATTTTTCACTATTACCGATGCCAGCGGAGCTCGGAATCTCGGCCGGCGAAAAACTCGATTTACGGAAAATAATTTCTCTGGCTCTGTTTAAATTTTTTTCACCAAATTTTTTGCTATTTACGTGTGTAAGGCGTTCGAATGAAGACTCCTGCATAATAAAACAATTGATTCGCATTTATTTTGACCCCGAAAATCGCGGTTAAAGTCCAATTTTTGAGCTTTCAAAAACCAATTTTTTTGGACAACTTGCAGATTTTTCCGAGAAATAAAAAAAATCACAAAAATACATCTTGGTATGATACAACTTTCCTGAAAATTTCAGGTTTTTATCTGTATTGAGAGAGGAGTAAAAATTCGTTAACTGATCGGTTGAAAAAAATCGCAGGGGTACCCCTTGGATTTTTCGCGAAAAGTTTTTTGGAATAGATTTCGCTCAAATTCAGCATAATGATACTTGATGATGTGTATATCAATAATATATGGTTCATTCTTTGTTTCTTTCGCACTAAATAGATGAAAAGAACGTTTGAAGTTGAAAAATGTGATTTTTTCGTGTATAGTCTACTGATATTGTTGAATAACGCAAAAACGGTTGAAAAATGGATAGGTACATTACATTAGGAAAATGTGGACAGTTAAATTACCTATCTTTTGGTATATTTAAACATCTGAATTGACGACTTTTTGTCTGAGTTATCCCCTGTACAACTTACAAATCTTGGAAAACTTAAAGTTGTTATGTCTAATTTTGCTACGACTTTGCTCCAGTTGAAAAACCCAATACTTTATGGTACAAAGTACATTCAAACACCACCACCGACATACCAAATTATAGCAACTACTACTAACTACAAATAATAATACCTATAGATTCCCACTCTCCATACACAAATAATGAACTACTAACTACTCCACCTACACCTATATACTAAGTATATATAGGAGTGATAAGGACACTACACCCGAGTGATTTATGTAATGACCGTGCGCGATAGCTGAAGGGGGCGCAGCCCCCCTCTGAGGGGGTTGGGCGGCGAAGCCGCCATGGGCGCTGAGCCCCTAGTTATTATAATAAACCAAAAGCTATGGGGACAAAACCTCTTCTGCTTCTCGGGCTGTTAGTGAGTATTAATCACTGAAACTTCCGTGTCTGACTCCCTTGATCTTAGAAGACACGATGCATAGAACACACCCCAACACTCGATTCCTATTGGCGTCTGGCACTAATTGCACGCGTTTTCCCCTTTCTTTACTCACGTCTATCGCCCCCGATCCTTCTAAACGTAAACAGGATGTCAACCGAATTTTTTTCCGGAGCTCCCATTGACTTGACAGTCATTAGGATAAATGTCTGGCCCTGTAAGGCGCCAAGGGATGAAAAAGTCTCCGGGAAAATTAGAAACTCAACCTTCACAGTTTCTTTGCCTCTGCAAATGGTTGGTAAACTATTTAAAACAAAGGGCATTGAACGGCTCACTTCTTTACGATTTCAATTCTAGATTAATCGGCGTTATAAATGATGAAATCTAGGAAATATAATTATATATAAAAAGTAGCTCTTCTATACGTTGATCAATGTCTGAGCAATTTACTTCCAATGTTCCGTATTAGATGTTCCAATCAACGCCATCGAATTTCGATCGGTTCGAAGAGGGTTCGAGTAAGCAATGGGGAAAATCATTGTAGCGGGGCAAACGATGGTAAGATAATTTTCCTATTAGCCGCTCCGCACTTCTCGCCTATACCTTATTTTCGTCCCTGCCTCAGCAACACCTTACATTGATTCTCTAACCTCCTTCAGTTCAGCCTTAGGGCCCGGATCGTGCCATTTTACGCTTGGCATCGAACCCTCCGCCTTCTCAATCCGTCGAAGCTATAATCTAATCGCTTAATCGTCAATTGATGATTTCGTAGATCGGCCCCGACTTCTCAATTACTCCTCTCGTGCGAGATGCAATTTTCAAAAGGGATATATATTTCCTATAAATGCCAAAATACTTTATATTTCAGCTTGTAATTACACATTAGACAAATGACTGTTTTTGCAGTTATTTAGATAGTTCATTACCATAAAACAAACATTAAACTGTACAAATCCAAAATATTTTGTATGAGACTTTTGACTCGAAAAACGAAAAATATTATTTTTTTGAATTCTGATTAGTAAAATTGTTCGAAATTGTATTGCTCTCCCGAAGAAATACATTTATTTACCGGTCATCATGATGATAGGATCCTTAAGATCTCCTGATATTATCAAGGGAGATGACAATAATTATCTTCTGTTGGAATGCGGCGAAAAATTCGGATAAAACTAGATCAAACCCTATAACATGAAAAATTCACCAAATATTCTTGGAATTTCACGAGTTTCTACCTCACACAAAATCGTTTAACTTATCGCAAAAAAAATTTACTTATGTTATAAACTATAAAGTCTCATAAAACACCACGATCTATTGTACAATTTTGCGAACAAATGATTCTGCCTGTTCAGGCTGAATGAACGTTGGAAGATTGATATTCCCTCTTTTGCTGAAGTTTACGACATTGTGCTGGAGCAGTAAATTTTACTAAACAGTTTTTCTACCTATAAAACAGGAAGGCTAATACGGAACGAGAGGGATCCAATATCATGGACCATAGGTTTTTATCGTCGAACGCGGAGAGTGAAGGGAACCATCAAAAGCGAAGTTTGGCATTTCCGGCATATTTTGGGGCCGACTGCATTTCGGTTTATCGGGTTTTCTTCGGCGTAACAAGGCACTTTGGGCGGGTAAGTTCGCTCTGAAATAAAGTAAGAAGCGAGGTACAATGGCAGGGGAGCAGGGAAAATAAAGCTATATTTCCGCCGTAAATTTCGATTGAAGGAAGAATCAATAAGTTATTTGCAGATATAGAAACAAGTTTCGAAAGTAAATAGGCCGCAACCGCCATTTGTGAGTGCAACATTTTCAAAAAATTGGAAGAAAAAAATAACGGAAAAACAAAACTAGTCGTGTGCGTAGGTCACACTGAACTTGAATCGGCGAGTAGATAAACCTGAGCATTTATAAGGTATTGAGAAATTCAAGAAGATTTTTAGAAGTTTGAGTTGGTAAATTTGTAAGAGGTAAAAAAATCAAATCATCATTAGAGGGGTAAAAATTAAATCATCTTAATGAAGTAAATATATAAAGCACGAAAAAGATATCGACTGGTTGTTATGCCATAGAAATTAGAAGAGTCGTGGCGGGTCGTGGAGGGTCGTGGTTAGAAGAGTCGTGGTGTCTGATAATTTACAGAATGATCTCAATTTGAGTATTTTCCGAACCAGTTTACTTGATAACAGAGAAAAAACTGGAAGATATAAATTAGTAACGAGGAAGTACGGTGTGTGAGCCAATTGGAGCAACATAATTTTGTGAAATTGGCACAGAGACCCAACCATGAAAAACCCAGCCCTGAGCGCCCGAGTATATTGATTTTCGCGGTCTGTAAAAATCAAAATACGCACTGTAGTGAAATAGCAAAAAAGCTAGTAACATGGAAATCCGGTTTGTTAGTCAAACGATAAAAATCTAACGTTATCTGATATATAGACATAAATATAGAAAGTATTTCTGAGTATACTACGACTATAAAATTCATTTCACATTAATCTACTGCCGTTCCGAATTGGACTTTTCGAACGATCACAAAAATTAGACCTAGCTTTAACAGTTTTTTGTAACAACTGGAAAATATCTTTGGTGATTTATTTGGGTGAAAATTTGAATAACGTGCTATATTGGCACCTCAAAATTTCTTATTTTAAACCTTATTAGTATAATACTCACCGCATTTTAACTCCAGAAAATCTCTAGAAAATTTTCTAAATATAGAAAATCTCTAGAAAATTTTCTGTTACTCCAAGTTTCACATTGTAACTATTGCTGTTTGTATCTCTTCAAATTTATACGGGAGTATAAAATTCCTTTTTTCGTTCAGATATTTCCCCGCGCTGTATCTACATTTGGCCGATCGTGCTTCCCAAGGCAATGTGCTGAGCATTAAGTGGAAAGACGATTTGTCCCATTTGATATATTAGTTCCAAAAGAAAAGAGTAAAAGCCTATAAGAAACTCAGCGATAAACAAAACGCCTAACGTCCCCTTGTATCTGCACTGTATCTCCCCCATTTCTTAGCGCAAAGGATCACCCCAGTGAAGAAACTGCGAATGTAGTCGAATTGTGAAAAATGGTAGCGATATCACAGCTGATGCCAAAGTTTCGCCTCGTTGACCTGGCCAAAAGCCTACGGATTGCCATTTATATTATTGACCGCTGTTTTGTGGCACCAGCTTCCCGCAACTCGAATCCCTTCGATTTCTAATCTTACACTTCTACTCAGCTGTTCGGCAAAAAGACGATTTGTCAGTGTTTAAGCTCATAATCCTTCATAGCCATTCATATGGGAGCGAATATTCAGCCGTTGCCAACTTCGAAGACCTTGTTTTCCCTCGAAAGCTTCTAATTTATTCGATAGAATGTTTGCGACGAGGCATCTTCGTCTTTTGTTATAATTAAAAAGGTGAACCGACGCCAAGACGATTGTTTACTCATTGTTCCCAAATATTTTCTTCGGCAGAAGAGGAATTTAAGCGTCTTGGACGCAATTGAAAATCTTAGCTGATTGAAATATGAATTTTGGGTTGCAGTTGGAAATTTTTGAAAACAGAATACATGCGGCGTATATATAGCGTTCATATATTTCAAAGTTTTAGTTATGCTCAAATTCGATTCAGAGTAAGATTTGTCCAATTCATTTAATTATCTGCGTCACCATTCTATTTGGAAAACGGAATAAACGGCTGTTTGAAGCTAGAAAACCATCCGCGCGTACAGTTGAGTTTACTTTACGCAGTCGAGAGCCTTCTTGTTAAAAGCTTGATTTATTTAAGGACCCAGCTGTGTCCTTTGCTAGGCCTCGAGTCATTACAAGAAATGAATAAGACATAGAGAAGTACGAAACCCCCGAGGAACATTACGTGGGACGTTGAACACTTTTGGAACAGAATAGGAGTCCGTTGTCCGAGGAATATTTAATGACACCATTGTCTTTTCGGTGATATATCAATTAAGCATTGGGCACTTAGTGATGACACACGTCAGCGAACAATGTAGAAGTGGGAACTTTTCGAAAACAATTGCTCAACCTGAATAGATAATTGAGCTCATAAAATTATACAATATCGTTTTGATGACAGATTTCCCTAATCTTATGCTCGTTTCGTCGGCACTCGTCTAGTGTTTTCCAAATAGATTCCATCCAAAGAGTGTTATTCTCTATTCGAGCCTCTGCTATTAGATGAACTGATCTCCTAGCTAAAACTGATGACGCATGATCAAGAGAAAGCTGCAAAATTGCTCCTTTTTGCTCTTTTCCCTGACGAAGAAGTTTTGCATTTTTGTAAACATCAGCCCCACTAGCAAACCGTACTTCAGGTTGATTATTCTAGGAGGAAACCAATGAATAACTTCTAACCTCTTGATTCTATTTTATTCGAGTTGGCAAAGTCACGAATGCGTGCAAGGCGTTTATTCTCTGCAGCCTAGGAAGTATTTGTATATTCATGGAACGCCTCAAAATAAGGAGCTAAGTCGAAAGAGAAAGGGAAGGTTGAAAACTCGTGAATGGCCAATAAACTGCAGTCAACGCCTCCATTGTGAAGTCTATTCCGTCTCTTCCGAAACGGCGTAGTAGTCAGTTCCACGTGCAAGTATCCAGTAGCAACGCTACAGCGCAGGAAGGGGATGTTGCGTTTCAGCTTAGAACGCAGGAAGCGGTTGAATTTTGCTACGACTCTCGAAGCTGCAAATTTGTGGCATCGATCCTACATGAATGAAATATCTGACTATTTCCAATTATTTCCAGGCGAAATTCTTGAAATGTTCGCCGAAAATAATGTCGGTCAGAAAATGGCTCAATTCTTTTCAAATAGCCGCTACCTCAATTTTAAGGTTAATGTTGAGCTATTATAATAGTTAGACCAAGATTGATTTTTGGTGGCAATTTCAAGCATTTAGCTATTATAGTTACGTCAGAGAAATAACGTCGTTGACGGCGTACGACGTACTGATAGAATTTTTTAAATTGGATATTCGGATTCTACATGCAACATAAAATGTCTAGAAATTCTGATGTTATCGACTACGTTTCACTCGATTAAGCGTAAAACAATTCATAAAAATTGATATTAAACTCAGGTTCATAATTGGAACTACTCCTCCTCGAAACCCACTAAAAATAGCCTTAAAATTGATGTAGCAATTAGGCTATAATTTTATTATTGGCTAAGAATTTGGCTATTTTAGTTTCTTCGAAAAAGTGTTTATGGCGTACGTAGCACTGACAGATTTGGAAAAAATTCAATATTAAGATGACATGCACTGAAGCGTGAAACATCGGATTTCGAAGGGATTCGGGAATTTTTTTGGTCAGATACAAAATTGATTCAAATCGATCGCATGATAATAAATTGTCAATGATTTGAATACCGTAATTTGGAAAAATCCCTGAGTATTTTGCTAGGGTAAAGTTCCAAAAAAAAAAAAAAAATTCAATGGGTACAACTGTTTGTTTTTAAAGTTGAAACCCTTTTGCTATTTCAATACATTTTGCTCTCAATTTGCCGAAAAAATACCAAAATAATTGGATTTCCATAAAATTGTTTTCCTTCTTTCTTATTCGTTGCCCGGTGCGATTCTCAAACACGCAAGTGTCGTAATCTAGGATAATTTTCCCGTCGAAAAGTGGTATTTTTTCGTAATCCTAGGCCACTTCGGTTTTCCGGACTTCTGCCGGCGAATAGTTCTCAATTTTATAGACGATACGCTGGAAAATAGGTCGTCCTAGAAGCGTTCATTTCCTTACATGGCGCTTTGAGCCAAGAGATTCCATAGGCACCTCGATTCAATCAGTACGCCGTTTTCGAATCCTCCGAGAAGCCTCGAACAATCCATTCCGTTAATGGAAACCTTGGGCGAAGCGGCGAAGCCTGTTCAGCAGGTTTCCATGTATTGTGAGTAGAATTAGGTTAGCTCGTAGACGAAATATTGACGCTCCTAATTGCTTTCACATGTGTACCTATTCGAGGCTCGATCGTATTTACATACTCAAATCGAACTACGTACTTCCTCATCTGAATCGGAAGTGTTCATTAGAAACGTACGAAGCAATGAGCGGATGTGAGCGTGAGTAGTTCGGGATTGTCAGTAATTTGATGAGTCAACCGCGTGCGTGGAAAACAATTAGATAATTGAAACAAACGATCTATACATGGCTTCATCGAACATTGTTTTCGTAAACATAATTTGTGAACCTATAGGAAATGCTTCCAAAATAAAAATCGTACAATTTTTTTAATTCTCATCAGCGCACTCCGATAAAAATCGTTCGCCTACAGTTGACATTCGATTGGACGAAATTGCAAACGCGATAAAATCGGCCCGGATCAGAGCTTTAAAAGGAAACGCTTTAAGCAAATTTGCTTCTCTCCCTCAAATTGGAATGAGAAAGGATGAAAAAAAGGTCGAGTACTTTGCGAACGGAGAATCAGTAATAAAACCGACGACAAATCACATCGGGAAAATCGATCGACGCAGACAAAGGGTGCTCCCATTGTAGGCGATTTCGTAGAATTGACTATTTAAAAAAAAATCCCCTTACCCAATGCGCCGCCCAATAAAACGGTGGGATTAAGTCTGATAACTTTTTTTATGTCTTCCCTTTTTCGGAGGTCGTTATAAAACTGTGTTTCTCCCTTAGCTAATAAAACCGCCTTATCGCGTTTGTTCAATAGCAGTGAAAACCGAGCGCTGGGATTAGGAATATTTCAAAGATCGAGGGGCCTACGGATGTTATTTATTGCACAAGGTAAAGATCCAAGTGTCAAAGTTGATAACCGGTTTTATATCGTTCTTAGTTGTATAGAGTGGAATCGAAATTCAGTGAGCGATAAAAAACGGCCGGCGTTCTATACGTTTCGCAATGGAATAAACCTGTATTTACTTTTTGTATTTGTATTGCTTTATCTGACGGAACGATATCCAAAAGAGTTTAGATTGAACTTTTTCATAACCAGAAGTGAATAAGGTTGTCATCGATGGCATTAAAAATTATTCGTTCGAATATATCAATCAAAGTTGGGATATTTCCTTTGTCAAGATTTTGAAAGCGTTGACATTTTGACTGAATTTTCTATTTTATTTTGAAAGTATTGTACCTGTTTTCCCCTTGGTTTCCGTTGATGCTAATGTCCTGAAATTTATTAGCTCCGAATAATAATTTTTTTTTTTGATAAAGAGAAACCCCAGGCAAGAAGAAGAGCTTATCGTTTAAGATTATTGAAGGAACTGAGAGCGTCAGATTCATGAAATTAAGTCATTATTGCAATTTCCTGATGTCGATGGAAGCGGTTTGGAAAAAAGATTATAGGTATTATTTATCGTAACCGTCCAGGCCCAGTATCTTTTTTTCACAAGAACGTGACGCTACGCATGATGTTCTTTTCGGACCACAGGTCTACGTGCGATGACCAACCTACGCAGCCATCCCAGAATACCCGAACATCTTTAGGGAAAAAAAAGTTGTGTATTCCTGAGCCTAACTGCCCTGTCTGACACCCGTTGATCGTATCACGCACTGCGTCCATCGGAAATGTCACGCATTTCGCAGCAGTTGGGACGAAGGGCTTTTGCGTGTTACGAATTTGTTTGCACACTAAGTCCCTTCCCGTACATAGGAGGCCTCAGTAAACCCTCTTCCAACAGTTTAGATAAACGGTCCTCCACCTATCTGTGTGGAAAAAGTTATCAGAGAAGCAGGCAGTTGCGAAAACAATATCTAAAGACCTGATGAATGTCTTATGATAAAAAAAGTAATGCCTTCCTTCCAAACAAATATACTCCTATCAAGTGGAACTTTTTTCTGTCATTGTTCAGTAGGATCTGTTTGAGCTACCTCGAGAAATATCCCGCTAATCGAGTACAGCTAAATTTAGACTGGCGGAAAAGTTCATCGGATTTCAGGAACTACCAAGACCCATTCGCCTTTAAAGTTTCATCCAAATACCGATGCGGCCCGGGTGTCGAACCGAGTGGGTTGGGTATTCCTTGACTCGATCCGCCCGAACCCTTAAAAGGTCAAATGAATAGCAAACGAAGCCTTCTCGCGGCTTGAAATGCCAAGTAACCCCTGAAACCCCAAACAGCGAAGTCGTGGAAGAGACGAAGGTACTACCTTTTGGAGGCAATTCACCGAGACACCGCCATACCACAGTGCACCTAGGATACCTTCAACTTTGAGCCTCGACGAACCAGATGAGCCGATCTGACCTTTCCAACTTTATGGCTTGGATAGGCAGTTCTTTTCCATGCGTCTTTCCGCGCGAGGGTTCCAGGGGAATAGGAAAAAAACATTTCCTTTTCCAGTTTCCGGAGAGTTACTTCAACTTTTGCAGTCCTCAAGAGACACGTTCCGAATAGAACTTGGGCACGTAGGGGTAACTAATTTTAAGAAAATGAAGTGGGCAACCGAATTGATCGAGGTAGGATAAAGTTCTAAACATGTTGGATGGTAAGAGCGATTTTTTTGAGAAAAAAAATATCAAGTCTAATATTGCTTGCTAACAGTGAGGATTGATTTTCTACCGTAAACAAGGAATAGTATTGATGTATTATACTAGTTAGTGGGTAGAATATACGTTCGTGAAAATTTGAATAAAGCTAATTTTCGTTCGGAATCGTCTTCCGCGCACCATATTTCACCCGATGTCATGGTTTGCATAATCAAAATTCCTCCCAATTTTATTTTCCGTTCGGACAGTTTTTTCCCCTACAAATAAAAAACTCCCAGTTTATTGGAATTGACTGAATTGTGGGAAAAAATTACCCTATATCGTTGATCAGGTAGCACTTGACAAAATGACTCTTTGTTATTGTTGAGAAACGTGGCTTACGATGCGAAATATAGATAAACCTCACGACTTGAATCAATAACGCAAACATGCTGTTTATTTCTATATCAAGCCGAATTAAAATCTGATATTCTAGTTGAAGAAATTACTGAATCTAACTAAAAATGGATAGAAAGAGCAAGTAAATGTTCCACTAAAATAGGAGCTAACTGCAAATGTAGGCAAGGCCATGCGGGGGACTTGGTGAGCCAATGGAATTTTTGGTATAAATTTCATATTTTCAAGAAAAAAATAAAAAAACTATATTCTCCCCCCCCCCCAAAAGAAAAAATAGAAGATATTATGGACAATGAAGGAATAGCTATGAGGAAAAAAATTGTTTTGGAAATAAGAGGCATTTGAAAAGTCCATATTGCACTGGATATCGAGATTATCGTTTTGCTGAGAATGATCGAAATGCTGATATAGAGTGAATAATTATTATGGAAACATACTGACTCCAGCCACTTGGCGTTCGAGAGAAATTGATTTCATTCAATTATCCACCAAGCCAGCAAGTAATGCCCCTTTTAATTTCATGTGCTGAGCGTCCTACTGAAAATTTAATGCGAGGGCGTATCTGAGCTTCGATGGCTGCGAACATTAGGACGAAACTCGCTTGGATAAATCGTTGAATTATCTCAAATCCCATTATTGGCTTTTCGAAAACGAATGGTTCCATTTAATCTTGATGAGAACAAACCTGACTATCAATACGAGTTCTCTTTCGTGTCTCCTCGTGCGTGCAGCTCGGACGAGTTAACCAGCCACGGCTGATCGGGAATTAGGTCATCAGCCACTTAACGTTGCTTCCAATTAAGAGCTGCCCCATCTTTATTGTTCGTACGTGCATTCAAGACCAACGTTCGGTCAGCTGATTTGCCGTCACCGGCATTAAACCCTTGCACTGTTGAACCTGGCTCACATCGAGGATATAATCCGAGTAAATTCTCTTCTAAAGCTTTTTCCTTCGTTCACCCTAGCTCAATGGTTTTCAAACTGGGTTACGAATACACGAATGCTTCTCGTGGGATGAGAATCCATGCAAATATCAACTAATTTATTTTGTAATTATTAATTTACAAAAAAAAAAAAAAAAAAACAAAAACAAGGGATAGCTCTAATTAATATTTTGTATGGTATGTAATTTTTCCGACCAGCATGTAAGTATCAAAATAAGGTAAGTCTGTCAGGTCGGAATTGCTTTGGCATCATTCATATTTATGTTGAAAGAGAAATCTTGCAATGTATAAGTGACTGGCGTCATTGGTGGTCCTCTGCCTGATAAGTAATTAGTGAACGGATAACGATAATTTCAGTTCCCACTTGCAAGCTCGTCGATTCCAACGCTCAAGGCATTATCGAGTAATTTCACACTGATCCCATCCGCGTCATCATTATTTCTACATTTTATCACTGTTTCTGTAAAAATTTCCACGCTCCCGTCGTAAGCTCTTCCAGGGCATCAGTTATTACGGAATATTTCACAACTCAGCGAGATTACCCTCTAAATTGGGAGGGAAAACGCGTATTGGAGTGGAGGGTGCCACTGTGGAAATGAGACCGCAGACGAGCGCGATAAGCGATGATTTCGCGATCCCATTTGAAAAGGCTCACGCGAAGTGTTGCCGAGAACAAAACGATGTCCATTAAGAAGATAAATAGAGGTGCAGTCGCGTTGGGTTATTGCCATGAACAATGTTCCCTTTTCCTTCGAATACAAAGATCCCCTCTGCACACTTTCCATCCGATTCCTCCGTTTCCTGTTCGTAGAACTTCCTAAGGGCTGAAAGTTTTCGCTAAGGAACCTTCCATTTCCCTCTCGTTGGCTCTGATTCCCGTCCATCAGAACCGCTCTCGAGCCGAGAGTTCAACTTTTCGCAATGACTTTTCGATTTACAGAATCTCTACATTTTAATGCTACCTTCGTTTTAATAGGGTGTTTGCAGGGAAGTAAATGCCGTTTTATCCGAACGCGATTTTCATTCGAACGAAAAATATCCCGATCGAATTTTGATTGAAATTTATTGTCTACTAGCGGCTTTTGAATTGCAATCTTCACAGGCAGGAATATCCCGAAGAAATGGGAGATAACAATTTTGTACGTTCAGCATTCGAATAATTCAGTAAAAATTCATGGATTCAACTGACTGAATATAAGATTTATAATTCTTTTCCGTACTCCTTAGTGAGTATAATTATAAATTTCTTAGGCCTTTTGGTTTAATTGATGGCTTGTTCGAAATGGTACCTCGTTGGAAATGATAGAAACGGTCATCCTTACCAACCTATACTATCCCATGAAATTCATTTTTCCCAATGAAAATTACGTGTCGGCGAATAGCTTCATCGTACGCTTATAATGAACATCGCATTTAACCATGAACCAAGTACAGTGAGTCAGCAACAATGTCCAAAGCCCATTAATTAGACCAACTGGAAGTCACGCATAATTCAACCCGTCCATTACTATTTTATGGTTCGTCGCATTGTTGAGCGAAAACGTTCGGCGTGCCCGAACCTCGTCGGTAGTGAAGCTGTAGCGTGGGGGAAAAAGGAAGAGTCGGTTCTTCAGATAAACTGACAATAACCGTAAAGCTGACTTTGGATCGAGGGATCTGGGGTGTCATTAGGTTGAAGGCAACAAGCACTCGCACGGCTGTTACTAGACTAGCGATAGGGGCGCTTAAAGACCTCATCGGGCCCTCCTCGACTTTGAATGGCTTTGTGACTCAGAGAAATCGAGTTGTGTTGGTTAGGACACTCGATTGCTCGCATTCGAAAACGACAGGGCACTAAAGGAGGACGCATCATTACTGACAACGAGAATATCCAGCGCCGACGCGACACATCGGGTCTGAAGTACTATCGAGGGGAGTCACGTTTTTTAATTCTTCCGAGACAGAGTGAGAAGCTTTTATCCGTTGTTACTCACGGGTAATGGAAACCTTACTATCGATTCAATTTGATTCCTGCAGTCATAGATCGTAGTGGAACTACAGCGAATAAAAGTGATCCGACGAAATGGAGTAAACTGGAGTGAACTAGAGTACATATTATTACAGTAAACGAGGGTAAACATAAGTGAACTGGAGTGAACAGGAGAAAGTGAAGTGAGGTAAAATGGAGGGGAGAGAACGGGAGTGAACGAGAGAAGAAAAAAGATTGATTGGTTGATAGTAGTTTATTTATTCACCAGGGGAGGTTAGGGCCATGTGGCCCTCTCTTCCACCTCCCCCGGAAACATTTACACAAATATCAGCTCTTACAATCGTTACAACTAAAGAATGAAACAAAAAACCTTAAATTTTTCTAAAATATAAATTAATATTCTTCCTCTAAAAATTATGACAAAAAAAAATTCATTTACGAAAGAGCTATGCCAACGTCATTCTATCGAACTTTGCCAACTCGCAATACATTGATCGTAAGTCATTGATGGGAGGAAACTACTGCGGCGGATTCGCCTCAGAAACATCTCCATTATTCGAGGACAATTATAAAGAAGTTACATCGATTTACGGAAAGGTAAGAAATAAATTACAAGAACAATAATGAATTCGTCGAAAGACGAGTGAACGTGCACGCAACTATCTCGGAACTAAAACCATATCTCGTGCATTTAATTGCTCTACTGATGAAACTACAATTATTGATATGCTATAACTAGGTCAGTTCGAAGTAAATTTACATTGCGTAATTACGATTCTTCATTGTTATTTTTAAAAAGAAATGGTACGATCGTTATGGTTTACACGATAATCTGAATTATTGATAATCTTAAATGTCACAGTATGATCAATAATGACGAACCCTAGACTTCATAAGAACTCAACGTAAATCATCCATTTACTCAACGCTGAGAGATAATACCTTTCACTTATTATGTGGTTTGGAAATTTATCTGCTAAATGAGTACGGGTACCAACGATTCACTAATATTTGGGAACAGATTTTAAAGATTATTACAAGTAGAGGATATTACAGACTAATACCCAGCATAGATTTTCAATCCCTTGCTGAAGATCATTATTGCTCCGGATGGATTTCCTCAGCAAGCTCTCTCGTGCCTTGCTTCGCTCTTCGCAAACATCTTCGCCGTTTCTGGCCTATCTGAGATGCGGAGATCAACTGCTGGGAAAAAATGATAGCGAGAAGTGGCATGAGGATAAAATCTGCCCTTCAATTTATGAAAACGACAGCCATATTTGCATGGGGCGCTTTATTTTCAGAAAATAATTTCGAGCTGAGTGCAAGACGAGAGGGCAAGAGATGACAGTCTTCAAAACACAGACAATGAAACGCGAATGGAAAACATACATTTGTATGCCGGCCCGGCCCGACTATAATAATGGTAAATTCTGTATTAAACCTCGAAGGGTTCTGAAGAACTTATACCATCGCAATCTCTCGTGCGTGCTTGAGGTGTGTGACTGCCCGACCGACCCTTTATTTGGGCAAAGGCCTTTTCGTATAGGATTGCCAAAAGACCCCTCGCATGGCGTGAATGGGAAACCTCGTGATGAAAACACCTCTAGAAATCTGTAGAAAAGGATAGTAGAGAGGGTGAGCATTTAATGAAATTCTGGCCCAGGACGCTCCCATCTCATTTGGTTTCGAGCATTAACCGCTACAGCTGAATCGTGCTTAAAACGGTGCTCCCTTGGCTTTCGGTTCTATACGATAGGAATTGCTGATGCTATCTGCTTTCACCAGAAGTGCATCGGATAGCTTCATATTTCTTAATTTATTTTCTCCTTTTTTTATCGTTGCTATAATAATTCAATTTCACGCCAGAAAAAATAAACAAAAATTAAGTATTGCGGTTGTACGAATAAACTGCAATAATTTCAGTCACGTTATCGAGGTAAACTTTTTGCTATCAATAATACGTTCTTTCGGGCACTCTTAGTCAGTTTTATTGGTTGCTAGTTTGTGAAGAGAATTTTAAAAAAAAATTCACCCAACTCTGGTTTTGTTGATTATTGTCAAATATCGAGAACATTACAATGAAATTTTTCCAATACTCGTTAAAATAATCATCCAACATTCTCCTGTGAATTGTTTATTGGACATAATTATTAATTGCGAAGAAACGTAGTGGGTGCATTTTTTTGCCTGCTGTATGCTGTTAGCCAAATGTTGCCACTCTTCTGTTGTTGAGGTCGACCTACAGACCCACATACTATGGCAATAATAAATGGCCCACATCCAGACGTCGCGTGAGGGCGGATGCAGGTGCTGGACGTAGGAAGCACTGGAGAACGGTCAGCGAAAAGCTGTAAACTCATTTCTTGCACGTACAATAAGTAATTTTCTTATCAAAATTATTACTTCCTGCCCATGATATCTGCTACGATTTCCCAGGCGGTTGCCCTAATAAATATTTTACCGGTTTATTTTGACGACAAACTCGTTTTGATAGGACTTGAACGGCGAAGATGTTGAAGTGCGATATGTACTATCTTAACCTATTTAAAAATTCTCGAGGAGTAAATGGCAATTAAAGCTCGGTTTCAAGAAAGGATATGGGAAACGCCTTAGCAACTATCGTAGTTTAATTTATTTTCCTAATCGTCTAATAAAAAGTTAAATTATTTACCTAGCGCTATCATGATCCATCAGGAATAGAACGATTTTCAAATTTCATAAATTCTCGAGCTATTCCATCAAGGCAAATTTATCAAAATCTCGACAATACCGCTATATATAAGCTGCGATAACGCGAGAACCATTAAAGTTATCGACTCCCTTATGGTCTCATTTGATTCAGCGTAAAAAATCTATATTCATTAACGTATATTTCAAAAACATTCGAAAATAAAATGTTTTTCTCCATTACACCCCCCTAAAAACCATTGAAACTGAGGTAGCAATTTTGCTAGAGAATTCAACAATTTTCAGACCAAGAATGATTCTTGGTGAACATTTTAGAAATTTAGCTACACTAGTTTTTTATTTATTTATTTATATTTTTTTTTTCTGAAAAATGTTGACGGTGCACGGGGGACAGACAGAATTTTTTGAAATGGATAATCAGATTCTACATGCGTTGGTCGGTGGTTAGAAATTTCTTTCTGTGCGGTTACGACGTTTTATTATTAAATAAAAAACCAAACGGTAAAACCAATAAAGAATATATTTTTTGAAAAAAACGAACATTTAAATTTCGCAATTTGTATCCTCAAGTTCCGCCGATTATGATTAATTAAACACATTGTCCATTAACAATACGCTCCACTGTTGATGAGGGAAAATAACGGATCGATTCCTTTTCTCTAAGTAGACTTCTATTCGAAGACGTTCCGTGAGCATTGATAAACGATCCGCTCCCACGTTTGACCATAGTAATGTGAATAGAACCTTGATTCCATCAGATACCATTGACTGTCTGAATACCACCATATTACGCATTACAATTGTGCAAGATAGGTCCATCAAACGTAAATATCATAAAGCAGTTTAAGTGACTGATGGAAGGAATTGTGTTCTATAGTCGACTCGTCAATACTTGCGTGTCCAGAATCTAATGGCTTCATCATTCATATCGACAAAGATACATTGAAGCATCGGGAAATCGACCGTAAATTCTGACGAGGCCTATTCCGCTCTCGCCCTGCCTAAACTGAACTTCCAATGGATGATTTGGGTTATGTTAGAAGGCCTGCTGATAACAATGTGGCCGTAAACTGAATTGATCGAGGTGAGAACGGCATCATCAATAACCTAAGGGCTTCAGGGATATCATTATACGCGCACATCACTTGCGAAGTTTGATGCTCACCAGGCCGGCCATAAACCTATCGTGTACACGCCTTCATCGGGTATGTACAATGCGTCTCGATTACTCCCAGTCGTATTGAAGGCCTGTAAAATGATAGCATGATTAATTGATGGGAGCATCACCGATGTCCGTATTTGCAACATATTCATTCTCACCAACAATATCATTGATGAACGAAAATAAGGGGAATTATCGCTCACGAAGAGATATTCACCGGAATTTGTATGATTAGTGAATATAGAGAATTGAATGATTATTATTAGTATTTTTAGTTTCTGTTTTCTTTCGATAGATCAATTGCTTGCGTGTGGCAATGCAGTGAAAACCCGCCTTGTTTCGTGTTCGCTACTATAATTGATTATCATGCATAATGCTCATATTTATTATTACCCACGCACCTATTAAATTGCTGTCTGGCAACCCACCCACCACAAATAATCAACGTTTTTACGAACCTGTCAATATTGATCGATTGTGCAGATAGGCCTGATTTTTCGAACAGTAATCAACAACTGTTGAATTAATAGCGGTTCTGGAATTAATTATGAAATCCGTAGATTAACCATTCGCGTTACACATTGCTCGAATTTAGCAGGCTGAAGGCGCATAGTTAAACGGGACGCTTGGCGAGCAATTATGCTAACAGTAATATCGTTGGAAATCGAATCATATTTCACGTAAATGGGCTTCGCAATGTTCGAATTGGATAAGGTGGACATGCGGGTGGGGATTGTGACCAGGCTGTATATGTCTTGACCAACTGTTAGCTCGAACTACCGTTACTATACAGCCTCCGCTGCTGGACAATCAATATGGAGCCCCGGCTGCTAGCCCTTGTCATCCCTGAACTCCCTCTGTTCGCCGTCTCTAACATGTCAGCCTCCCGACCGCGAGCGTGAGACCTTTGTTCAATTAAGACTGTCTCGGGGAGAGAAACCATTCTAATGGAAAGGCGACCTTGCGCGTTAATTACTGTCCCATGTTACTTTCCAGCAACATGGCCACTCCTATAGTGAAACGAGCTCACAATCTTCTTTCGACTGAAACTGTTTCAACTGCAACACTTCCTGGCAAAGTTGATGTTCCGCTGGCAACTATAGTAACGATAATTTATTTCACCTCAGCAAACGTGAGCGTTTTTCTATTTTCTTAAGTAAATTGTTTAAAATGGGCACGTATCAAGGCGATTTGTTTTTGACGTTTTCTTGCTAATAGATTTATTTTTCAGCGGATAGATTTTTCTACTTCGTTCCACGCTGCTCTAGTATGAAACCGATTTTATTACAACGTCGAAAATGGCTGGAAATAGAAAGATAGTCTTGTAAAATATGATTTCGTAAAACCGACGCAAATTTCCGGACAAATGCTGATTGTTTCTCGTCGCTAGGCACTTTCCAACGCCTATCAACGATCTTTGCAAGATCAACATGATGCTCAAGTATCGAAACAACTCACGTTTTACACTTACACAAGCTTCCAAGTGCACGGTCGTGTTATGATTAGATATTCGCATCAAAGGCAATACGATTAACCTGTAGTAAAGATTCAAGAACACTTCCCGTTCGGATGGATAGTATCACGCGAGACATTCATTTCAATTGATAAAACCGTTCCGTTTCGGCATTCGGCCACTCTATCAAATGATAAAACTGAAGTACACGGAAAACCACTACGAGGAACATCTTCGCACTGAAGTAGGTTTCTCGCGTGAGCTTTTTTTGTTCCGCATAAATGGTCGTCCTCCCATTTATTTTCCAGGAGATAGACTTGACTCAAAATTACGCCGGTCAATGGCGTTGGACAAACGCCGAATTCTTTTGCCAGAAAAATAACTTATCCAAAAAAAAAAAAAAATTGCGAACACAAAACTTGACTACTATTGGTGTAGTCGTTCTGCTTCGAAAAAAGCGCTAACGGAGCAATAACGTTTTGAAACAACGGTAGGTTTACATACCGTCTGCGTTTTATTTCTCAACGTGCACGAGTAAAAAAGATCGCCCTTTCTAAATACAGTGGAAGAGATACTAGGTCCGTTCCCTTTTCAGCGCTCGTACTGACAATTTACTAAATCCATGGCCGAGGGAGCAGCCAAAGCCGTGGATACAGGAAGCAATTTAATTTTAAAGGCCATTAGAAATGGAAATTATAGCTGGAGCCAGCAACGCTTCTCTCGCTGTGGCGTCCCAGTCCTGGGCAATTTATCACTTAAGAGCTTCCAACCTTACCAGCACAGCCGCAGCTAGCACTACAACCGGTCAGGTCGTCCCGCCTCGTCGACCGCAATTTAACTAATTTGCAGCCGAGCTACCTGGTATACGCGTTTTATGTGGATGTGCTCCAAGGCTTAGGCGTCCTAGTAAAAAGCCAGTAGGGATGAAGTAAAAACAAAGAGGGCTGAAGATATAGGAAGGGCTCGTCGTAGGCTCTAATGGAAGGCCCGCCGTTTTTCAAGTCGGTCGTTAAAAGGAAAGACAAGCGCGCTAGGTTAATTAGGAATCACCTTACAATTTGACTTCGTTAAACATCTCCGAATAAACGACCTTTTCGTTAGGATCGCTCGGAAATTGCCACAGCCGAAATGAGAGATGTAGGGAAAATAGTACTAAAGTTCATCCGCTGCCATACAATAATTTTTTACTTTTCTCAACGGATAGATCAACGGCGGAAAAAATCGTCAAGCTAGATAAACATCAAATGTTCATAACTTTAAGAATCTCCAAAAAAAAATAGAGTCCGCCCCATTCATCTCGAATTAATTCATTCACTATTCCGTTCCCAGCCTATCCTATCCCACTTCATAGTGAGTGGGTTTGACTGCATTTCCAGCCAGCCATATCGATTCGGAAGACTGGATAGGGCCTTGCTCACATCCTGCACGGTTTCTCAGGCGTGAGCTGCGTGGGCCTACCCTTATCCCGGAAAAGGGGGTGGTTTTTCTAAAACGTTCCCTCCGATTCACAACGTTCCGCAGCCACCAATTAGCACCAGCTGCTCGTTCCTATGGCCGTTGAGACGTATTAACACAGGTAATTTCATGGAAACTTACAACGTTTCCAACCCTTTTTAATCATTCATGAATCGTTTAGCTAGGCGTTTATAGTTTCTCGTACCGCAACAATTTCTTGGGTCGTTATAAAAATATGGTGGTTGTAATTCGTTCGACCGTTTCTACGAATTTTTAACCGCCTTGATTTAGAATAAAGTGTTAATGTTTTTGTATTCCTGAGGAAATCGAGCTATAAGCGAAAATACGACAAAGTTGCTAGCTTCAACGGTCGTGGAGTTATCGAAGCTTCCTTGAAAGATTTTGGAGCATTCGAAAATTATCGCTTTGACAAGAAAATTATAAAGTGATTAAATTTGTTCTGTACTTGTTGGAATATGTTTTGCGAAACACTCTCCACTCATACTTTTTATAAATTCGCTCATACTGCGCAAAAGGAGCGTTGTAATGTTCAAATAGGCCGCAAAAATATATTATTTATTAAATCTCAGAAGACGAGTATTATACGTAGAAACGCGAGAAACATTGTTGCATTAGCTAGCAAATACACGGATTTAATTAAATTCCACCTAATCATATTGTACATCTCAATTACCGCTAGTGATGAAACCTGTAAAATCAATACCATATTTCCCCCTTTTGAATTCCTTGCATATTTTTATACTGAAAACGGTGGATAAATTTCAGCGCCCGAACCGCACAGAAGCGCTTCGTTGTATCTCTTGAGCTTCACCGGTTGAATTCGTTCGTGATCCATCACTCCATCGTAATCGCTCATCAACCGACGGTTTTTCCAGAATTCATGAATATGAAAGTGAATAATTTGCCAGACACGCAACTTCTTGTACTACGGCTGGAGAAAAGAAAACTTGTGAGCAATCGGAAATGACATGAATTCCCGCAAAGGCGAAAACACGCGAAAAAAGTATACTAAAAGATTGTTAGACGATTGCGCTTTTTCTTGAATGAGTTCACGCAACAGCTCCACCAGGTCCAATCCATGACGAACGTTTTGGCCAGGATCGATAGCACGAGCGGACGATGAGTGCTAAACTAAGTAAATATTTGTGACTTGAGTTGACAGCAAGAAGTTTGCGAATTTGGAAATTAGGTGACAATTTTGGGAAAATGGACTTTCCCCTGAACACTATAATTCACGGTTTTTATTTTTTTCCTCCTATCATTGGTTATTTAAATATCAACCCTACTGTTGCTGGATTGTTACTAGTTGTCTACACGATTATTATAACTATTGACTCCGTTATCATCACTGTCTGCAAATCAATTGAAAAGTATAACTTGCCCATTTTGGTTCAATATTTTTTAACAAACGATAATATAATAGCCCATGAAAAAAATTAATCCTCACCCCCTCGAAATGACATGTAGAATCCAATGAAAAAAATCTGTCCGTCCGTGCACGTGTTCAAGAGTTTTCTGATGAAATCAGAAGATCTACAAACTTGAAAAAAAAACCCAAGATCATTCTTGGGCTAGAGATGCTCCACCATTCAAACAAAAAATCTGTACCTCAATTTAAGCGTATTTTTTGGGTTGCAGGGAGGAGAAATTCGTATTTTTCAGGCAAAGTGTGTTATTATGGTAGGTAACAATTTCTATAGATGTGTTGGATACTGAATATGAGACCCTAACGGAGTCGATAGCTTGATCGGTTTTCAAGTAATCGCAGCTTTCTTGAAGAATTTTCGAGATAATTAGAAATTTGGCGTGAAAATAGACGTACTTTTTGTGTATAACTCGTGAATTTTTCGAGCCATAAAAATCTTTCTGTTCCCGTTGAAAACGTCGTCAAACACTTTCTTCGGCTGTGTTAGGCAATTGTCTTTATATTAAGTTAAATAAATAAAAATAAAAATACTTGAAATTGCGATTTGTGCCAAGGAGTTACCACTATGATGTTAAATGGGAACTTTGACAAGTTTTGGTTAGCTATCATCACAGGTGAATGGTATTTTCAAATCGTTATTAAAGCAAAGGAATAATAAATGACAACAATAATTTACAGCGTTTCTCGAAAATATTAGTCAATCTATGTGTATTAACTATAATTCTTCTAAACCCACAAAATACTGTCGAAAAAGCTTTACCCACTTGGCTGGAAATGTAATCGATTTGTCAATCAATTTATCAATTTCCACAAACGTAATCAATTTGTTTCCCATCAGAACTTGGAAATGTCCAATCACTGATCATCGTTTAATTGGTTCGGATGGCAATTGCAGTTTCCCTAACGCACGAAATCGCGCTAACTAGTTCTCAAATGTCCCCTTATTCCACCTTACCCAAAGAACCCTCCCAGAGGACGGAGAAGCCGTCAAAAATGAAACAATTATCGAGATATGGTATAAAAGGGACGTGACTCACGGGTATCGAGCTAAAGTTGTGACATATCTTAGCCGTATCTTCTGTCAATATTTTATTCTTTTTTTTCTGCTCCGGAAAAACGACTATAGCAGGAGAAGCGGGCGTTCTTTGAAAGAGCCGTTTTCCGTCCGTTTCAACGCACTTCTCTGTCAATGGCAGATCGCATTGTCAAGTCGGACATCGTAACGAAAATAGGAAAAAAACCCTCTCCCTTCCTCTTTTCCGGCGGAAAAAGTACGACAAAGAGAGATGTAAAAATATGATATAACGAACGGGCAACTGAACACACCCCGTTGATTTCTGGAATTAACATCGTGTCGCACCCTCGTGATCTCATTCGATTCAGCAAACAAAGGAAGGCAGATT
Organism: Tupiocoris notatus; assembly: GCA_037159825.1. Taxonomy (NCBI): domain Eukaryota; kingdom Metazoa; phylum Arthropoda; class Insecta; order Hemiptera; family Miridae; genus Tupiocoris; species Tupiocoris notatus. The sequence goes on along the minus strand of JASJUZ010000019.1, from coordinate 327,409 downwards.
GACAAAGGTCGGCGGAGGAATCTTTTGTATTGCTGGACAAGAGCTGAATGCCAGAATTGAACCTTTTTTACGCTCGGACCAAAGTTTATTTGACGTCGTACGCATTCAACTTTGGGTCTTTTCCAATTCGCATTCTTTTTCCACGATTGTTGCACGAATTGACATTTATTGCACGGCCGGATGAATAAGAGACAACTGAACTGTCGACCAAACGGACGGGTAAAATGTTCCGAATTTGTTTCACCTGTTTCGAACTCGGATCGAATTAACATTTCATTCTTAGTTGAACATTTCTTATGCAACTTGTGCTTGTATTACCATTAAAAACGTCCGCCCGGAGAGGAGTTTTGTGTCCGAGAACGACAAACACGAGAACGTACTTCATCTGCATTACGCCCGATCGAATTTCACGGTCATTAATGGGCAGGTGCCAGCCTCGTTGACAAGGCTACAGACAAGTTGTACTTGATATTTGCATCACTATCATCCGGACAGGCTTCCATCGATAAGACAATTTGCATGGCCCCGAAATCTCCATCCTTGCAATCTAGCTGGAAATCCAAGGCCCCAAATTTGTGATTTGGAGCCTATAAACACCCAGGCAAAAAACAAAAATTACTTTTATGTCCTGGAAGTTTGAGGTTGCGATTATTAGTTACAATAAAAACGGAAGCACTTCCTTCTGGACATCTCCTTCCTTCCTCCTTCCTCCTAGGAATTTCTACCGCTGGTGAGAATTTCTAAACACTCATCTCCAATACTACGATAAACCATAAATAAATATCGTTTCATCTTCTCGCAGAAAGATCATCACCATGTCACCAGAAAACAACAAAGCCCGAACATTAATGATGATGTCGAACATTGTAAATATTTTATAACTCGTGAAGGCTTTCCAGCGTTTGTATAAACGCTATGTATAGGACTTTTTACAATAGAGAGTTTTAGTGACTTTCGCGTTTTTTGAAAACTTAAACGCGGGAGATTTGGTTACTTTGTTAAATCATATTATGTCTCTAATGGTCACAACAATCCGCCATCCACAAGGCGGTAACCATAAGAAACGTATGATTTAATGAAGTAACCAATACTCCTACGTTTAAGTTTTCAAAAAATGCAAAATGCACTAAAACTCTCCAATATCTGGGTATAAGCGGTGGCATCTAGTACTTATAATATTTCGGTAGCGATCGTCAAGGTGGGATGTCCTTGAAACTTTCAACCTGAGGCAATCTTCACTGACACTTATATAGAAAGCTAGATTATTCATTTTCAGTCCATTGATCCTGCAATTTACTTTTTCTTTTCTCATGCATACATCATCATCCCACCGTTTCTTTAACGGTGTTTCACTGTGTTGTACCGACCATTTTCCATAAACTCGCCATGATCGATTTCCAAACGACCTGTCCCTAGTAATATATTATTCATTACCGCGGAGTACAGGTGTTTGGGATATTCACCTCCGAATAGCGTAGCTCAACCTTTGTTGGTAATTGTGCTCGAAAGTTTCCTCTCGTCTGTGCAAACTCGAGGTTCTGTGTAATTTTCTCGTGGGTCTCAATATTTTACTGTTGGTAGTCGAATATTTATCCGACACACAAACGAATTGCGGACAGCAAAGAGTATTCTCATGCACGAGATGGAAAATGCCCAATTTGTCAAACGCAAATATCTGGAACTTGAATAATATTCCTTTGCTTCGACATCGTCACTTCTTGGCACAAAGCAATTGGACACTACTTTGAACTCATGCGGTAAAAAGAATGAATGCTGGAAATAGAACGTCGTAAATTGAAGTAGAAGAAATCGCAAGAACGAATTGGAGCTAGAAACAAAATCTCACTGCGAGCAAAGAGGGAAAACTTGATCGCGACACAGGTTTTCGAATCATCGTTACTCCTGGCAAGCAAAAGACCTGATTGAAACAGGTTTCTGAAGTTCTTGTAATATCGCAACTATCACAACCACAAATCGAAAGTTGTAGCTAGAATTCTAATTGGTAGCCGCCTGTTCTTGATGCTTTTGATGTTTTATTGTTTTGTGTCGTGTTAGATTGTAGTTGCCGAGTGGCGTGTATTTATGCGGCGTAAACAAATTTACACAATGCAAACTCAATTTCCAACCGAGAGGGAATTCATGTATCAAACATAGCCCAAAGCATGGATCATTTTTCTGCGACAGTTAACTTGCCATGTTGATAACTTGAGATTGCCTCCAGCGAACAAACAGATAGCAAGGCTGGGCGAAATCTTGAAGATGGAAGCCCCGAGGGGGGAATTAAGAGTAGGGTAGTGGGATTCGCCAGATTTGCTCCGGGCGTGCACGCACAACATACGCGATAGAGACGTTCCTCATATGTTCACCCCGAATAATAGCCTATAAATAACGTAACGGGAGCATGGGAGTTTTCCAGTATTCAGAAGCCTCCTCACTTGAAGCCTGGGATACGAGCCTGGCCGAACCGAGTGATATATTCCACCTCCACGCCATTAATCGCGAGCAGACGACTACGTCGAGAAGAAGGTGCTGGAGAGGAACTGACGAGGCTATTCCCCTTCGTTGCGCCCTTGTTACATACAGCAGAGCATCTATTCCCTTATCAAGCGAGTCCTGCGAACGAACCCTTTCCATCCCATGGGCAGCGCTTGTTGAGATATTTACGAACCAATCGGCCGACCTCGTCTCGTCCGCATCATATCCGATAATTGATTCATGAATCAATTCCACCTCACAATACGCGCACATCAGATTGAAACAGGGAGTCGATTATCTCTCGGCTAGGAGATCCCATGGCTGGACAATACTTGGGAAAATGTGTCCTGGTATGTCATCTAGGTACATCTATAATTTGGAATCAACTTGGATCGACATTCAAATATCCAAAAAACACAGCTTATGCTCAGCTTTCGTAATGATTATCCTGTTTTTCCATCTTGAGAAAAAATGTTCGCTATTCAATAGTTTAAAACCAATCTTTCTTTAGGGTCCTAATTTTTGTTCAACATTTCTGGACTCTTGATATCCAACCAAGCAATTTATTATTCTTATCGACTTTTAGAAGAACCTTTGCTGAAAAAATCCCATAATGGTACATCGAAAATCCACCTCAGAAATAACTATGAATGCATTCATGGCATCTGTCAATTCATCCAGAGCCAGAAGTTTCTTATTTCGAGATAAAATAGCAATAAAGCCCCGGGATAATGAGGATGATTGCCGGCTTTACCGGTGCTTTACTCAGGTAAGCACCAGACGTTTAAACTTTGAACCCGTCAGTGCCATTACAGTTTCAAAAAAGTCGTTCGCCTTTTCTTCGGGCAAACGAATGAATATTCAATGAGTCGGAGATAGAATGACGTAGAGTAGAGGACGACCCAGAAGGCGGACGGGACATAAAAACTGGGGTAATTTCCCCAACAGTTGCTTCTTCTCGGGTCAGAGATGGTCGGTTTTGAAAAGAGTCTCATTTTGTAGGGCCACGTCTTGGTCGTTGCCATTGTGGCGAAGCAAAGAGTACTGAAGAGATGTGGTATCGTGGAGTGATGGGGCAGTTCTCCATCCAACGGGATTTCATCCCTGAGGGCTTGAAACGGGTAACCGCAGCCGTCAGATGAAATCGTGTTAAGTCTAACCATCTAAGAGTCTAATGCTGCCTTCCTCTTCGCCTTCAACCTTGCTTTACTTCAGACACTTATTGCGAAAAGACTGGATTTCGCGAACATGTGAACGAAGCGAAGGGTGAATTATCGTTGCGTTCTATAGCTTATGATGTAGCAATCTTTAAAAATTCACAATCGATACGAGAAACGAGCGAATATTCATGTTCTGGTAATATAATATCACTAATGCAGTGGCAAATAGTACATATATATATACAGATGACTTACCATAAATATGACCAATGAATCTTGCGTCTTCAGAATACTTCTTCATCTGCGATGATTCAACGCAACATTCTCAAAAAGCACTAATCGCATTCATAATATTATTCGAAATAGCGAGAAACGTCCCACGAAAAAGTGAGACTGCAAAGAGAAACACGAAAAAGTGGGACTGCAAGGAGAAAAAAAGGCTTCGCAAGATATTTAAAAAAATCAACAGAAACAACAACCCTTACTGCCTTGCCAAGAACTCTCCTCATTGGTCACTCTCTAGCTCTGCAGTTTCAGAAACTACCGTTAAAAATAGAACTGCAATGTTGAAGAGCATAGTGAAAAGTGCCAGGTAAGCCAGTCTTTTAAAAAAATAATAAATAAAAAAATAAAATGAACAGAAAACTGCTAGTATTAAATTGTTGCATAAACACAAAACACTTTTCATATTTCTCAATTTGAAATATTTTTAAAAAGCGGGGAGTTGAAAAATAATTTTCAAAAACAGGTCCAAGCTGTCTCTAAGATGGCGTGTAGTCAGGGTTTTTTAGGGCTCCTGAAAATTCGTCGGATTTCCCTGTTCGGAAATCTGCAAAAGCGTGTTGAGGATTCTATTTTAACAGGGCTGTAAATTAGTGTCCGATTCCTAGAGGCACCTTATTCCTTAAATTCCAGCTCAAAAATTTGCGTAACCGCAATTGAAACTATCGAACTTGTAGGGTTTAATTGTGTCGTCGTTTTCTCAACTGTGCTACATATATTGAGTAGGAGATAGATCTCCTCAACAAAAAGACTGAAACGCTTGCTCACATAAGATTTAGGTAGATTCTGCTGATGATTCTTCACAGTGATTCCGAACACAAACTAAATATAATTTATGCCAATATGGCATGTCTAATACCTTTCATGTGTTTACCCACCACTGAAGCATTATGATCTCAAACATTTGACGCAAACCGCTCGATTGATTCTCGATGAACAACGTTGAACTACTCTATCGAATTCCCCGGCTTTTGATGGATTTACCCTTCGTAGCGTCTGATGAGCCGGCGTTGATTGAGCTCACTGGTCTGTAACTATTTGCGCTGCCTAGCATCGAACGTGTGGCACAAGTTTATAATACTAGACTGGCCTCAACCTCCTAACTATACCCTCTAGTTAACTTGCAATTTCCATAATGAAACCCATGATTGGATGGGCGCCTGCCAACCTAATAGGACCGTTTCTCCTCGAAGCTATCTCTGTTAGCACCAAGCCCTCTGCAGCATGATTTGTATTTTAACCCGATGCCTTCAACGCGAAATATATTATTTGTCTTGCGACTTGTCTTACGAACGCTTCCGTTTTATTGAAATTTGCCTCCGCATTTGAAACCGCTGTATGTTAAAAAATTATAAAGGCTGAACTTGTATTATGTTCGATCATTGAGTGTACTCGTTGCTTTCGAATATTATTCTATTGTTTGATGGTGAGTTTTGCAAAACTGGGCTTCTCTTTATAATTGGTAAGCGTTGGAACTATCTCCACTACTGGCTTATTCATGCATCAATCAAGCAACCAATTCCATGGTATTAGAGTCGAATACTCGAAAATACCAAGCTGAAATTTTTAGATCAGTGAAATAAATTTAATACTATCGAGCTAATTATTCGCCCAATGATTATCCAGCTTACCAGATTTATCGTAGAATCGCCGTTTATTTACTAGTAATTAATCATTATAGTTCACGGATACAGATACCGGAAGGGTCCAGATTGGTAAGATTATTAAATTAGGGCATCCTATCAGAGTAGATAGCGAGTGAAGGTTTACCTGCGTATTTATAATGTGTAAAGGGAACGGGCCATTAATGGATCGCTTATCTTCGGCCGCAAACGCTGTATCATTAGGGAGACACAGCTCGTATAATCGAAGCCGCGAGGATGCTCATGCGCTGTTCGGACCGATTTCGAAACGGGAACTGAGTTCTTACGATTAAGCGCTCGCGTCGCTTATTCCAATAGGATAACCTTTCATTTTCAGCGAATCACACGATTTTTCCCTCGCCAACGGCAGTTAAGCGTTTGAAGATGCTTATTTCAACCACGTGCCATTACAAAGACAGTTGATGAATGTGACCTTTCCTGACCTAATCTGGGAAGGATTCATTGACGTATAATATTATGTTAGTAAGAAGAAAATATTTCATTTGACGTCTTTCACTCCTCGTTCTTCTGTAATTTTTATTCAGGTTCTAATTAATTATACGCTTATATATTACAGACGTCTCGATTATAGGATTTTTGAGAAACATTTTCGCAATACCTATTCGAATCACTCACTCGTGATAAGAAACGACGCTTGACTCGGATTTCATTCAATATTGAACTGAAGAACCGTGTTACGTCGTAGATGTGGCAGCAATTCTTGAGGGGAAGGGCGCCGAATTTATTCATTACATTTAATGTTTACCCTGTTCGAATACGAAAGCCAACACATGCCGTTTGCATTACGAAATGTTCACTCCCCGACAACTTTGAAGGGAACACAACTTCGCTATCGGCTATTCGTGTCAATATTGAACTTCCCCAGTCGAGCCGATATACAAGGCCATCCAATTGAATTTTAACCGAATCGTACAACTGCTCTTTTGAATTGGCGGTGGAGTTATTAACAGCAACGGCGAACGAGGCAACGAGTGATCTTGACTCGCGAAGAACTTTTAGACGAATAACAAGCGTTGAACTAACTTTTAGACAAACGAAACTTCTCAAGCACTTTACCATCCTCTGGATTGTGATGAAACGGAAAACGGTATGGAGGATTGAAAAAAATTAATACACAAAGAAAAAGCTGTTTTAGTCAATGTCTTGAGATAGAATTGTTCTGGCATGCTGCAACCAGTTTTTCGATTTTTATCATATTTCTACCTATCGGACTAAGAATTTATATAGTGATAAAAAATAGAAAATCATTAGTATCATAAACAAATGGACAATAATAATAATAATGAAAAACAGTGGAATTTCATCTGTTGACAAATTGAAAAAAATTCGACGATTGTAAATTTATGGAAAAACTTAGTTGAAAAAAGAATCCATTCCTAAGACCTTCGAGGAACAATAAGTATTTTTATAATTTATATAATTAAGAGAGTTAATCTACATGCTCTATAATTATAATGCTTTGCTGGGAAATCAATCATTATCATTCATAATAACGAGTAATACCGGTTCCAGGTAAAATGAAAGCTCTGAAAAAAAAAAATTATCGAAAAAAGAAAACTATTCTACAGAGTTCAGGGAAGAAAAAGTGCAACGAGTATTTCAAGTAAATGGAAATTATTTACGCGTTCCAATTCGTCAGAACGTTCATTTCTCCGGGCAAATATTGGATACGAAGAACCAATTTAATACGGCTTCGCCTTTGGTCACAGCGGAGTTGAACGCTTTTTATAACAGCCCTCGAGTACTTCTAGGTAAATTGAAATCTACCATTAATCAAACCGGATATTTTTTCGCCTTCTTTAAATAAAAAACCCGTCGTTTGCCCCTTTGACAGAAAGAAGTAATATAATGAAAGGTTTCGAAGCGCGATTGCAAAAATACATTTGAATCAAACTTATTGAAGTTTTTTTTACAGGCCAGTTTTCGCAACTCGGTATAACGAATATATACGGGGAAAAAATTGTGCTATTGACAATATTAATAACAGAAACGGTCGCTGACTCAACGAGCCGATTAATTTCGGTCATCGTTAATTTTTTTCCTAGAACGTTGTAGTTATTCCGTTGTTGTGATAATGTCGAAAGGCATTTTACTTGAATCTGAACCGGTTTTCTTGATGAAAGATAAATATGATTCATATTCCACCATCAAAACGGTCGAGTTGTTTTTCGAATGAAGTGACTGAATACGGGGAGAGTTCTTTGTTGAAGTCTTCGAATTTCACCCATGTTGGTTCAGTCTTTTTTTAGGAAACGCTCGTGAATTGTAAAGGCATCAAGTATCACCTTACATATGAAATGTTATACGATTTTATTTAATTAAACGATGGAATAAAATCAGAATAGTATGATGATAATAAAGGCCATATCATACTACAAAATCACTTTTACAATCAGCCTTTGATTTATTATTCAACTACCTAGCTAATAGCAACGAAAAACCTAAGGAATCGAATCGTTGTTACAAAGTTAAGTTTCAAAATCTTTTTAGTTCGGGACTCGCTCCAACTGCATCGATGGGATATCAATTTAAATTTTGAATTTGAATTTTTAATGGAGTAATTTCGTATCAGGTATTTTCTGAAAAATCAAACATTTGATACACACACACACACATTTGATATTTGATTTGATTTTTTTTTTTTTTTTTTTGACATTTGATTTGCTGCTTCAACTTTTTAATTCAATATTAATAACTATATGAGGGGTGCAAAATCCTATTAACGATTGTTAATTGAAGCCATGGACATTTTGAACTATTAACCGGAAATCTATAAACGTTTGCAGGGTGTTTTCCATTCGCTTTTCAAAGGGGTGAAAATTTGTCACTCGCTCGCTTGCTCGCTGTAGCAGTTAGCCGCTCTTGCTCTCCCACTTTGATTCGACGGGGCTGGGCAACCAGAACTGAGCAGGAGGTCGAACACTCGGCGTCGAACCTTTCTTCGTCTTCTTCCTACTTACGCTGGGAAGGGAGTCTCGGTTCGTCCATGGTTTGTACAGCTTCCCATACGTTCTTAGACTCCTGTTCAAAGGGTGAGTCATTTGGATGCAAGCGAACGTGATCACGAGCCTGCAGAACTGTCATTACTATGGAAATGAGTCGGTGTATAGGTCACACTTTACTTCCAGGTTGGGGCAGAATGGTAACCATTTATGGTGCCAAGAAAGTTATACAAAGATCACAATCGAGTTCGTCGATTAGTGGTTTTGAGAAATAAATCGTAGCAAAACATTTCTAGTCGACCGATAGTTTTGGGAATATGAATCCTCGTCATTGTAAAATTGTAATAACTACTGGTTTTGCGTAGATTCATAAAAATTTACGTTGATACCTTGGATCGATGCATGCAAATAACGACTGGCAAAAACCTTTACTTATTTGCACTTGCAGAGTACCTAAGTATATGGTTGACACTAAAAATGTCACTGGAAATTTGCATTACTTTTTACAACTTTAAAGGCCTGTACTTTCACTCACTTTCCGACTATGATACCTCATCGGTCCGAATTTTCGGAAGGAAAACATTTATTAAAAAATGTATTCTCCTCTCGGCTATAGATTAATTAAATATTTCCCCCTCTTTTCAGCTTTATTTCTAGTTTAGTGACGTCACTCCAACTTTCTCCGGGTCGGGATCTTACCCGAGCGTATTTAATTTCTGGCGCTTGGAAGAATGACACTTCTTTCAAGTCGCAAGCAATCTCATCTTATTTCTCAAGGTTCTTCAACGGCCATCATTAGAAGAAAGGTTTCTTTATGATACAAAGAATCTTTGACTTTAATGAACGAAAGGAGGGGTGTACTGCGAATGACGGATCCAATTATCTTCCAAAGCTGTGTTGACAGAAATCGTGGAGAAAAAATATTAACTGCAAGAGTCTGAGCGAAGTAATTTTCCTCCAGTGATTACGTTGGGCGAGAGGATCACAGTAGGCCAGGGATAGGATATTACGTCTCTGAGTTGTAAACTAAGTCTTGAAGTTTAATACTCGAGGAAGCTGGCAAAAATGTAATTCCACGACGACTGGTTTTTGAAAGGGTTCGGCACCGTGTACGTCGCTCATTTCATCTTGGTGGTAAGCCTGATGAGGTTTCACATTTTTATTAGAACCCTTACATTTTTCTAGTTTTTTCCTAGGTAGAACGAGAAATTTTTCTTTAATTCAAAAGAAACTTACGGCATTGCAACCGAAAGCAACTCAATCCCAACAGTTAACAGTAGTCTAAAAATTTCAATATTTATAACGTTGTTCGTTAACGATTTGAAAATATGCTGAACCGCTTGAAAATATTTTGAAAAAGTTGCTGTAAATATAATTCCATCTATTACCCGTCGAATAGGGTTTGTTGAGTACGGCTTTATTATCACCACAGACTAGATAATACAATCGATTCGTTACTCGTGTCGATCTTTTTGTCGGTCGCAGCCACGACGCCCACAAGATTTTCTGACTCTCCAAGCAGCCAGCAACTAAGAAACTACCTAGGTAGAGCAACCTTGATATCTCAGCGGGTTCATCCCGATCCTCACCTATCCCCAACTCATCTTCAGTCCCCTCTACTGCAGTTCAGCCTCTTCCTAACCCTTCAGGGCAGCTCTTGGCAGTAGTACTACCTGGGACAGTATGCAACAAGGAAGGACTACCGAAGTTACACGTACGAAATCGTCTGACGCCACAAAAACCTCGAATTGCGTCAGATCGCATAGCCTAAAATGTTCACTATCCAATTCACTATTCAAGGTCTTTCGTTCAAAAATAATATAATTAATGAATAGGTACTTCTCAATAACAAATTGCGGTTGAACTGATCGATCGTTCAATTTCTTATAATTTTCAACAATTGTCAAATTTGAAAATATTCCTTTAAAGATGTTAGTAAATGAGTAGGTAATAAGTCATATTAGCTTCACAGGATGATACTAACATTAGTCAGAAAACTGGCAACTTTTCAGATTACTTAACTAGAAATGCATTGCTAATACGTACCTATAGTTGTTGGCGTATTTTTTTTTAATTTCTTTTTTTTTAATTATGGGCACGTTGGGTATTAATTTTAATTTAAATCAAATGAGACCACGCCGGAAACTATGATTTTACATTTCTCGAACTATCGCAGCTTTTGTGAGAGATCCTTATGGATAAAAATACGTCACGATCATAATAACGTGAGAATTTATCAGATAATCCTTAGATATAGGTACCTATTTTGTTGAAATGCTCATTAACCTTTAAAAGATGAGATTAATTTGGCTTTAACATAGGTCATGTTAAAGAAAAAAAATCTTTGTTAAGTTAAGACCTCTTCGGAATTGGTTATTGAAGCGAAGGCGAGTCCATCGCACTGATTTTAAAACGGCCGATCTAATTTACAGTAAATCTACGTCGCTTGTCGCGCAGGACAAACGACAACTTCGCTCTTGTGGAATAGTCTTTACCAGTTCTTCCTATAGTCATATCCCCACCAGCGGCTGCTTTATTCCTTTTTCTTGTCGAACAACTTTCACCGGACAGTCTTGGGGCCTGGAGGGCACCTCTAGTGAAGCCAATGCCCTCCCGTGACATTTGAGAGGTTTTCGTACTGTTTACGGTGCCTCGTGATTTCTGCAGTCATTTGTATCACCAACGAAATCATCACGGCAACGAGAGTAATAATTCTCTTGAACAGGAAACATATTTCAACGACCAACGCAAAGAGATCCATTACATTCGTTCGTTCAGATCCAACGAATTGCTTTTATGGAACTTTCCAATGCTTAAATTATAGTCCTAATGTGTCGATACCATCCTCATTTGTAACAGTTGAACTTCTTTCGCAATCTTTGACTCTTTTATAGAGGATGACGTTACATCGAGTAGGAGAATAATTACACTAAAGAGAAATCGTCAAGTACTTTTTTCTTACTCGTAATGCAAGATACAAAATGATCATTTCACTCAGCCTTTCTCTTCTATCTTCGATTTATCATCACAGACATTTTGAAAAAAAAGTCATCAACAAATAATGAAAATAATTTTTTTTTAAAACGAGGGGAAAAAGTATAATTATATATTTCTTTATCCAGCTCAGACCTTTGTAATACCTTACGGTTATACAATAAACGATATTTCGTTTAGTTGTCGTCGCATTCATTGTAGTAGAGGGGTTGTGAGGGGGAGAAAAACCAGGCGACTTATTCTCCAGATTTTTATTGGCTGGCCGAGCACTTTCGCCCATTCGGGCATCTTCAGGGCGACGTGGAACCATGAGGTCCACAGCCCTCATGGTTCCACGTCGCCCTGAAGATGCCCGAATGAGCGAAAGTGCTCGGCCAGCCAATAAAAATCTGGAGAATAAGTCGCCTGGTTTTTCTCCCCCTCACAACCCCTCTACTACAATAAACGATATTTCATTTCATATTTCATTATCCAGCTCAGAGGAAGGTTAGGTGTTTAAAAATTAGACAGCATAAAAATTTTAAGAATTCGATGATTTAAAACGACGAAGAATTCATTTTGAATGGTCATTCGCAAAAAAAGTATTCACATTTCTATCATTGAGGTCTGTGTTAAAACGATTAATTTTTTGTATTCCCTGATCGGAATTTTCATATGACCAACAGAAAGTCCAAATTGAAAATTTTCTAAGTGAAATTTAAAATTAGAAACCGCTCAATTTTTATTCAATTTACTTCGTAAGGAGTGTCATAAATGGACCGTGTGATCCCAACTGCAATGGAACCTGTGGAAATAACTATATACCTAATATATACCCAAGGACCTTTGTTGCACCTGGTAATGAGCATTGCTTAATCCAAGGACACATCACAACTACGTTTCCCACCATTTGACCGCAACGACGTCCGTGCGGGCCATCATTTTCTGTAATTCGATGGCCGAGTTTCAGAAATGGCGGAACAGCAAGGACCGCGACTCGAGGTCGGACTGTTTGTCTTGCATTCTGGACATAGTTCGCGTCAGAACAATCAAAGTGCAATTGCATACACAGCGGAGCGTAGCAAAATCCTTGAGATTTCGAAACGAAAATAAAAACGCTGCAAATGATTGTACAGTGGTTTATTATTCCTTCGCTTCAATAATGATCTAAGAAGATGATCCTTTTGTGATAGTATTATTCCGAACGTTTGAGAACGTTCCCACCGAAACACAGATTGGTAACTATAGGGGAAAACTCCGTAGCAACTATTTTAATTTTAATCATTTTCATTCTTCTTAATTTCCAACTTAAAATCTGAATTTTTCGCCTTACGAACGATTTTCCAAAAACTCTCGAGTTACAACCCCATGCCAAAATTTTAAAAATCGTCCAAATTTGACACAAAAGCTGCGATAACTCGAGAACCAATAAAGCTATCAACGCCGCAATGGTCTCATTCGATTCAGCGTCCAAAAATCTATAGAAATTGATACCAAATACACCATTTCCGAAAAACTTTGGAAATTATGCATTTTCTCCCCCTCAAAACCCCCCAAAATACCCTTGAAATTGAGGCAGCAATGTGATTCAAGAACTGGGCCGTCGTGAGACCGAAATTGATTTTTGATGAAAATTTCAAGAATCTAGCTATTATAGTTTGGCCGGAAAAGTGTTGACGGCGTACGGCGGACAGACAGAATTTTTTTCATCGGGTATTCGGATTTTACATGGCGAAACTTCAAATTTTGAGGGGTTAGAATTTTTTTTCTTGGGCGATTACAATGGTTTATTAAGCCAAAAAAGCGAGCCGTGCTAACAAAAGTTATTAACTTGTGTAGTAGGCATAGTCTCAAATACGGTTACTGGAGTGTGTTGAGTGTCTTTTTCATACACCCAGTTTAAATAATACCTTCTTGATTTAAGGTACATTGATCCAAAAATGGTACCTTAAATTTTCTCCAATAATCTCAGGGTTAGATTTTTGGATCGACATATAACAATATCGACTCCGGTGAAAATTATAAGGCCAATTTTCCGTTATATTCTTCATTAGGCGATTTTGTGACATCAAAGTAGAACATTCTCCCGGATGACTTGTCCTTCGATTTGGGAAAAGAATACTTTAGCAGCCAGCAGGTGTCATGGTCGGCCTCCTTACGACGCCGAGGTTGCCGACCGTTCCGAAGAAAAACGGTGGCAATACAGCGAACGCAGACAAAAGACGGCGAGACGGAGACGACGAGAAGACGGCATAATAACGGGGCAAAGAAGCAAAGGAGTTCACGCCAGCTGGGAAGCTGAGACGAGGCGAACCGTTCCGGATTTTCACTTTTCAGCGGCTCATTTTTCTACGGGGATATGAACCGTAAACGCCGCCGTCCGGACCAGGGGGCCCGTATTGCTGAGAGGATTGCAGAGCCGTTAACTAATAGCGACGAAAAGCGATTCAAAGAACAACCGAGGCGAAGAAAGCGATAAGGACACCCCGGGATCGACCGACAATTGGGTTATTTGGGAGAAACTTTAAAATATTTCGACACTTCCTAGTTTTTCAACGGCATATGGCAAGTAACACAAGCGTAAATTTATTAAAGCTAGTTACTGTTTGTTAATTTCTTATTGGTAACGAAAAAAGAACACGCATTTTAGAAAATCATTCAATTTTTTAATGGTTTTTGGTTTTTACAAAATTATTTTTCTGTTTCTGAAATGAAGTTTCAGAACAGGAAACAAACTGGACTTCATTTAGTGTCAGATTGGCCCTCCATTTATATGATATGAGAGCCCGATGAGTGGATACTAATAATTAAAAGCCGCAGTGGTACTTAGAAAAAAAAAATTAATTTCTCGCTTCAAGAACACGTTCAGCGCCTCACTCAGACACCCTTTCGCTTTAACAGGAGCTACTACATAAAATTTTACTACGATAATCGTCGGCAAACTCGAACTCATTCAATAGCTCGATAGCTATTAACTTCGCTCGAGCCGAACCACGATTATCGATTTGTGCAATAATAGTTTCGTAGGATCACTGTCGTCATCGGCCAGCGATTAGGAAAGTTTTCAATTGAATATTTAGCTACCATCTTCCAGCGGTTATGCCTTAGCCCCAGTATATTTCCCAACGATGCCCCTAATCATCTTAGTCGCCGGAGCGGCAGTCTCATTTCCTAGGTCAACTCGTAAAGATTTCAAAGGCCCTATACCCTCATCATTCGTTCTATCTTAACCCACGCACTCCTTCCGATTCGATTCGCTCGCCCGAACTCACGATTTACCCCATTGAAAGCAGCCGTAAATTCCCACCAGCTCGGAGGTATCAAAGATTAAGAAACAACGATATAACGAATGGCTCCATCTGTTTTCGTTTTATGAGGCGATTTATAGGGAACGGAAAGCACAAAAGGGAAAGCGTTAGGGTTACTTGGTGGATTCGGCCGAAATCAAAAGGAAATCATAAATCTGGACCTTCGCGTGAACGGGCTGTTCGCTTCGCGGGTACCTTACAAAAAGCCCTTTTGAATCCATTATTTTAACCCATAGCTTTCTGGCTGCATCGGTTTCTATTTCAGGAAACCGTCATAGCCCATTCACTACCATCTCCGAACGGTCGATGCGGGTAAAAATAGCGGGTTTAGTAACACATCGAAATTTTTTAGCTACATCGGACGGAATATTTTACCCATTGTTATACTGGTTTGGAGAAAAATTAAGCAGATGAAAAAATATGAGGGAAAACGCTGAAAATGTTTGCACAGTGGTTTATTATTCATTCGCTTGTATAATTGTGAAAGAATCCCTTTTCATTTGTGATAATAACTTGTCAGAACAATATTGTGAACGTTTCAACCTACTAACAGATTATTAAGTATTTAAGGGAAAACTCCCTAGCAACTACAGTAATTTTAAATATCGTTATTGTTCTAAATTTTCAAATTAAAAGCGAAATTACACGTCTAAAGGTACAGCTGAAGAGAGTGTTCAACCACCATTTCAATGAGTGTAGAACGAACTTCAGTTAACGAATTTTTAACTCCCCCAATTCTCAAGTTCTGGCGAATTTTTATAGATATTGATATCAAATACACCTTTGTCTGAAGAACGATGGAACATACGAATTTTCTCTTTCTCAAAACCTCCAAAATACCTTTAAAATAATGAAGTAAAAATTTGGTTAAAGTTTTGAGCCAATAGAGAATTTTAAGTTAAGATTGATTTTTAGTGAAAATTTCAAGAATGGAGCTTTTATAGGTAGTTTCGTCAAAAAATTGTTGACGGCCTAGGTACGACGGAGAGATTTTTTTTATTGGATATTTGGACTCTACATTATTAGGGCAGGGGGTAGGAAAACATTTTCTTGGGCGATTACAATGGTTTTCTATTGGATAAAAAATCAAACTGATAATTTCGAATAACATATATTTATTTTTACTTCGGTTAACTTACGTTGTTTCAAGCAACTCAATTAATAGGGTATTTTTGTCATCCTAACAAGTAATGCTGTGTTTATAGATTCAAAAAATAATTCCGAACGTTTTGACACTATATAGGTTACCAGTTCTGTCAAAAGGTGGACGACCGAAGCCTAATGCACCACTAACTGCAGTTCACTGGCTACGATGCAGTGGTCGAATAATTGCTATGACAGGCAACCGTGACCGCTTAACCACCACCGAATTCAAAGGGCCAACCTCGATCAGGTGACACGAAGTCGAACACTTCCTTTGCATGTCGCTAATTTTCAGTGCTCGACATCATCCGTTTTAGTCTCGAATGAATCGCTGTTCTAGATACAAATACGACTAAAACTAGGTATAATCTCCTATGAAGGAAGGATACCTTTCTCAGTCAGAAAAACTGTCGGTTGGATTTTGTGGGTTATGAGTCAGATTTCTGCGGTAGTATAAAAATTCGCGGTTTATTCCATGTTCAGGAATACTTCCTTATGATTATAAATCCATCTGAAAAGTATTTGGTTGTTTCAAGCAAAATCCTATGCGGATTCATCTCAAGATGACAAATTATATGCGAGAAGCTTACGAACGCTATTCGAATTCGATCCTACACATTAACTAATCACGACTCAAGTATTCTATCGGAGCACAGATGAATGCAAACATTATATGTGTGTATCATTTGATAAATTATACTGGAAACATATTTAACCGCTGTTGATATTTCAAAAACCGAATTTTCGACGGCAACTGCGGTCATGATAAAACCGTTTCGTTGTTCTCTGATAACAACGAGGGATGATCGATTCAACACGATCTTCTAACCCTTCTCCGAACTGTATTCAGCCGTGGAAGCCTGCTCTCCGCAGGCCATCCTGGTTCTACTCAATATTCGCTGGTTTTGACATTATCTATCATCGGCCACGCGCTCTTCCTTGTCAGGCTCGGAAATGCGTTGGACAATTCACCGTTTTGATGGAGCGTTCGCTCGAATGTAATAATATCGCCTTAATTAACTTCCCTCCTGTCGAATTCGAGGAATGATTATTTACTCGTATCGCTCCTGCGGAAAACATGAAGCCAAGCGTGATCAAAACGACACACTGCGCTATTTATGTTTCGAATTACTTCGGCCGAGGATTGAGAGCCAGAATAATTAAATTACTTGCAAAAAGTAAACAAGTGCGAACTCTAGTTGGAACAAAAGCAATTATTTGCTCTTGGATTGAAACAAAACTCACACAATTACGAGGTGCCATCGTAGCCGACGGGAGTTTCTGGATTTTCCGTTCCAAGAATCCCATCTACATTGACAGTTTTGATGGAAGTTTTGCCATAATTTAAACAACTGCGGTGGTAAAACAAACTATTCCTCTCGGTGACAATTGAGCTCTTTTCAAAACCATATAATATCTTCAAAGCGAAACTTGTCGGTGTCATAATTTCACCTCTGCCAACGTATCGTTCCAGAGGTGTTTTACAATATTTCTGAGTACCTAGTACCAAGTATTTTCCACAGTATGTACCGTTTCCACAATCGAAGTGGGGTTGGCCTCGCCATTTATCAACTTGAATAGTAAGCTTTACGCTTCATGGTCTAGAGATGCTGAGACAATCATTGTGTCACGATGTGAATTTTGATAGTTGGCACAGAAGTCCGCCAATGTTACCAATTTTACCTTCGATAGCAAATTAGCTCATCTTTGCTGTTTTGCTCTAAATTTAGAATTCACAAGTCCTATAGTTCCCTCGAGCATTATAATCCAAAACAAGTAGCTAGATTGCAGCATCTACCCATAAGATGAAAATGTCTACCATCTTATTGTCGTTTGAACAATGACGTCACTTTGGCAAGACGACACTTTCACAACAGATGGCCCTTTTGCGAGGAAATTATGAAGAAAGTAATAGTCCAAAGAATATCAGCTTGAAAACTCTTTCGTGCGTCAGAGAAGAGCGAGAATGTGTTTGTGAGTACAGCCTTCATGGGATGTGTCTCTGAGGGATATACTCGTACATTGTTATACGATACTAACCGTTCTGCAAGTTTTTCCTTTGTTCCCAACTCCTAGCCTATCATTTTGCAGCGTCGGACGGAAAAGTTTCCTTATTGTTTTAAGCTTTGAAAGACACCCATACGTTCCATGGACCTTGCGAGTTCGCCGTTGGCGCACAGCCTCTGTTCCCTCAATCCAGTCTCCAGCGTTCAGCTAACGCTCCTTTCTGGTCGCTTCTTTATTGAGTTACAAGTCCCCGTTTTCGTCCCTCTAATGCGCCCTGCTTAGGATGGAACAAGCTGCCTCAATTCGACTCAACTCGAGTTCTATCGAGAGGTAATCTGTCATATGTGAGGATTCGGGGAAAAAATTCGACTTTACAGGGAATTAGTGTGTAAAGAGAGATGAATTATTGAATTATGAACTGATGGAATTATTTAATGGGTCTATTAAAATTTCGTCCTTGCTTTTAATCAGATTCTTTGCTCTGAGTAAATCTCCACTATTCTCCATCATTAAATCTCCTCAACTGGATTCTGATAAACTGGCCCTTGATAATAGCTAGGGTAACGACCGACAGAAGAGTTATTATCGATGAGATATTGAGTACCGAAAGGATTCGTAGATGAGACAACTTTGTAGTTGTGGTAGCAGTTATAATTAGCTTATCATAGAAAGATCATAATTGTTGATCGTCGTGCAGTATGTTATTATCCCATAGAAATGAGGATTCGGTGAAAATAGCGAGAAATGGAGAGAATGATGATTGGAATCCGCCATGTTGGCTATGTAAAAATTTAACAGTACACTAACCACTTGCGCTACATCGGTTTTCCCGTTTGTAGACGATCAAGCTACACTTTATCGCCAGTGTTTTCAATAGCCAGTACAGCATAAAATCGCGGGAGCTTCCGTTCGAAAACAAACATTTACCCAACTAAAAGATCCAACTGCCTGGAACGGGTCTGTAATGACACAAGATTTTCATTGTTATGGCCGATTGTTCACAATGAGAGAGTATGGAAAGAGGTCTTCAGCACTTTGAAAACGTATTTTCCTATCCGATAAACATCAGGCGCGAGGTAAGAACTCCTCCGTCTTGAAGGTAGTGAGGGGGTCAGGAATATTAAATGTAGGGTACATCCGACTTCAAATATAATAGCAGGGGAAGGCGAACCGGACTTCTTGGGAAAGATAATTCTTTTTAATTGCGCCTTCCTTTTTCGAGAAGATGTATTAGATGTTCAGTCGACGAGAAAAAGAAGAACAGGATTCAGAAAAAGACTACTCGTGAAGAGGGCTAACCGCATAGATTGGAAACGTTTGCGGTGGAAATATCGTTCCTTTGTCTGGTCAATGTAACTAGTAAGCTAGTTGTTGCAGACTTATGGCACTCAACAATGTCCGAAGTATTCACATCAGTTGAGGTTTAATACGAATTCGACGTCTCAGTCAATGACTGTGATGACTTGTCCTTTTGGTTTATTATTCAATAATAAATTGGTCTATTATTCAATAATAAAATGGTTTATTATTCAATAATAAATTGGTTTATTATTCAATAATAAATTGGTCTATTATTCAATAATAAACTGGTCTATTATTCAATAATAAATTGGTCTATTATTCAATAATAAATTGGTTTATTATTCAATAATAAATTGGTTTATTATTCAATAATAAATTGGTTTATTATTCAATAATAAACCATTGTAATCGCCCAATTTATTGGTTTATTATTAAATAATAAACCATTTTAATTGCCCAAGAAAAAAAAAATTCAGCATTTTTTATTCTCAACATTTGGTGATTTTACGTTTCAAGGCATGAGAAATCCGAATATCCAGTTTAAAAAAAAAAATTCTGTCCGTCCACCGTAAACACTTTTCCGGCCAAACTATAATAGCTACATTCATGGAATTTTCATCAAAAATCAATTTAGGTCTCACAACGGCCCAGTTCTTGAACCACATTGCTAGCTCAATTTCAAGGGTATTTTGGGGGGTTTTGAGGGGGAGAAAATTCATATTTTCCAAGGTTTTTCAGAAAAAGGTGTATTTGGTATCAATTTCTATAGATTTTTGGGCGTTAAATCGAATGAGACCATCGCGGGGTCGATAGCTTTATTTGTTCTCGAGTTATCACAGTATTTGTGTTCAATTTGAAGGATGTTCAGAAATTTGGAACGAGGGTATAACTCGAGAGTTCTTGGAGCTATAAAAAACGTTCTATACTCGTTGGAATGCTCGTTGAACAAAAATTATTAAAATTCAATAGTTGCTAAGGAGTTTTCCCTTATAGATACCAATCTGTTTTCCGATGCAAACGTTGATTTTGGGCGTGATTCTGTAGTTATATGGGTGGTTTTTTTGAATAAAGTAAAAACAGCATCATCCTCCGTAACAGCTATTGTAGCGATGGCGATTATTTCTATTTTAATCTTTCCTTGCTGAAAAATGTTTCTGATGACTGCATGAAGAAATCAGCCTATATTCCGAACCAACGACGACCCAATCTCATAAAACCTCTAATTTTGGCATTTTTTTCCCCCGAGTAGAGATCACAATGGTTTTTTATTGAATAATAAAACAAACGACGATACCGGCACTGCCCTTTCCCACAGTGATCGCTGAACGGCGGCTCCCGACAGTTATCGGATGGTTAGGCAAGCGTCACCGTCACCGCGGAGGACCGCGCCTACGAAAACCATCTGGGAAGCCGTATCGGGTCGCCCTTCTTCCTTTCGTACCACCACGAAAAATCTCTTTTGTGTCGAGTGAGCATTTGTAACCGGATCGTGTGGTTTTAAATGCCAGGTTGAGCGTGTATCCTGGGTCTCCAAGGCTCGGGCTGCTCAGGCCCGCGTGAAAGAGAAGCTGGCGTGATGATGACGCGCTATGAGGTCCGATAGCAACAACTGCTCGCTGTATCAGTTGCTAGCTCGAAGGTTTAGCCGAAGTCGGATTATCTTCGCATTGAATCGAACCGAATAGAGTATGCAGTGCTACTAGTATGAGCCGATTATTTGGAGAGTTGGATAATCTTAGGTTCAACAATTAACTGAACCCAAAGGACGAAGTTTTGAGCTCGCATAAGATGAAAGATTCATGTAGTGCATGGTTTATTGTTGAACAGTGTGTTTTTTATCTCGACCATAATATTTTCACAATTTCAATCAAGTACGAAAGAAGTGACTTACGGAAGGCGTGATAAAATATTGTTTGAAATATCCGATGACAGGATGATACTGATTTACTAGGTAATGATATTTTATTGTTACGTAAAATATTGAGTTCGATGAACCTATAATCGAATCCTATAATGATCCTCTTTTTCCACTCCAAACTTCTCTCCAATAGTGTTCGTGCTTCGTCCCTGCTATCGATAAATTCCACCTCTCATTCCACTCAGCGATACCACTGCCACGTCATTGCAATTAATTGGCTAACGTCCACATCAATATCAGAATTTCTTGTAAACCCTCCCTAATAATACTTGTGTTTCAAGGTTTCGAAGAAGTCAATTTATCGTTCGTTCTCTCAGAATTTTTCGACCTCATTATTATTTCGTACTTTTATCGCTCGAATGACTTTTGTCGAGCTAATGTTGATTTCTTCAGCCTTTGTGAATAAAATAGGAACAGTTTGAATGCTTTACCAAAATACCAATAACGACTGATTTCACACATTCAATAGAAGATAAGCTTCTGAGAATTTCATATTTTTTTTTGTCCAATGTTTTGCAAAGACTCGGAAATTAGGTTTTTTCCACATTTTCCATGTCTTCTCCAAAACAGGAAATTAGGTACCTTCCGCCCTACGGAAGAGTAGAATTTCACGAACAATCCTTTCCGTCCTTTTGCGAAGCTATCTCGTAGAACTCCCTCAGGAGGACGAGATTGGTTCATCCTTGGGAATCCCTCTCAATTAAAGTAGTAATCGGATCTGTCGGAACTCGGAGCAGGGAATCTAGGGGGAGCACGGTTGTCGTTTGAATGTGATTGCGACAGCCCTTCGCTCCGGCTGACCGGAAGAAAATAATGGATGGGTATCTACCTACGGGCAGCACCGTTTTTCGTCCGTCATTACATTGCTTGGTTTTTTACGGGACAATTTTGCATGAAGCCGTCTCCTCTCTCCCACATCAGTTGGGATTGTGAATCTGTCCGGTTTTATGACCCGGTCACGGTGTGACCATTGAATCGGTCGTTCTGTTGGGTTGGGTCGTCCAATGACTCGGGGAGAATATATTTTTACGGACGGTTCGCTACATCCGTTTCCTTGAATTATGCGGACGTTTCGGGTCGAGTATTACCGGGCCGACTTATTTACAACCTTATTTCGGTACTCAATTTTTCCCCGGCTCAGCTCGCCCTGAAAATTCGCTGTATAAATGGATCGCCATTGGAGGAATAAATCGGGAAGATTTAGTGGGAATTAGGTATTAAAATAGAGAATCGATACGATTTCACGCTCCCGCTGTTCCCACCATGAACCTTAGTTTCAAGAGTATATTTTACAATTTCGATGAAATTATTTGGAATAATATGGATTATGGTCTAACTTCAAATCGACCATGCTCTATTCTGTTCCATTTCGTTCAAGCAAATCGTAATGAAAATCGGTTCTAGGGGACGACTCTGAATCTAATCCCCGAACACTTTACCCATTGAAGTCCTTATCTGGTCAAAATGTTAAACGGAGAGCTCCCCATTTGTGTTTTCGTCTTCATTGACATTTCAGGTGGGTTGGAAATGGAAGAAAGCGAGACGAAACAGTTTCTTTAGACGTGCTTTATCGCTGCGAAAATACAGGCCAGGGCGCATTCAACAGAGCCGTCCGCACTCGTTTTCCAACAAGAAAGAGCTGTTCTTGATGTCGGTCGCTTGAGGTGCACTCGTAAAGATAAGAGAAGCACAGTCGTTTCACGTTCAGTTTACAGCGATAGGCGCCGGCAACGTGCATAATAAACGTTCAACAGTCGATAACTCGCCTTGTTGAGCTATAAGGTGAATTAAACTCGAGAACTTCGAAGTTTGAAGCCTACGAGGAGCACCGCACATCAATTTTTTACAGCATCGGCCATCATCACGTTCTCCAGTTAAATTGACATTACTACCTGTGTGACTTTTTGAGAAAAACTCAAAATCGATTGCGAGATTGAAATCGCTTAGTTCTCGAGCGAGAAATTTTTTCAGAAGGGCTGGATTTTTTTCTGCTACCTTTAAATCTCCTGTATCTTTCAGTATTGGTGAAGGTAAAATTTGAAAAAAACGGATCAGTGGATTATTTAGGTATTCTGAACATTTTATTTTAGGCCATCAGAAGGTTAGGAAATAGAGTTCAACCTTCTAAGTGGACCATTAAAAATCCTATATAGCAGTCGTCGGTAACCGTTTTCCCAAGATTTGCTAATACTTCCTCATATTTTGTTTATTATTTTTTGGGCCGATTTTTGAGACGATTGAGGGGCATAATTCCAAATCGAACGACATTCCAAAACCCAAAATTTGATTGATTTATACGGTCGGGTCGGCCAAAGTTGACGTTTTCGCTCGTAAAAGCCGACTATTAAACTATTTTTTTCCGAGATCATGGAAAACTGTAGAAGTCACAGTTTTTTTTTTTTTTTTTTTTTTTTTTTTACTTCCCATTCAGGTCAAAATTTTATTGACAATAACCAATCCCCATTCCATCTTGGATGGCGACACTGAATATTGACGACCAGAAATTTGGGGTCTCGCTTGTTCAAGGGTGTTGCACTTCGTTTCCCGTATTTGGGTTGAATGAGAAAAACCACACGCGACACGTTCTCCATTCCGTGGAATGAGGCCCGAATGGAAGATAGTGCTCGGAGCCAAATAAAAAAACCCGTTGAGTTTTTCCTGGGTATTTTCCTCTCATCCCAGTGACGCTATTGAATACTATTATATATATTGTGATCGAAATCTTACGTTAATCCAATATAAGAAAGTTGAAATCGTACGTTCTCGAGTCGCTGTGAAGAAACGAACCTAACTTCTCTACCTAGCCCCTCGTTCTTCGTCTCTGATAATTACCACTATGCTCGAGTCAGAAGTTTCAAACCTACCATCAGCGTAGCCATCCAGTTCTCTCAATCCTTCTTCATCCGGACGGGAAAAACTGGCCTTCGGGCTTGCACTAGGTCAGGCACTTATTATGCAGGGCCAGACGAACCAATTAATTCTCAACCTCTGGCAAGATGAGCTCGTTTTGTTCTCCTCACTGAAACGTCCGTGTATCCTTTTCAAAGTCGTTGAGCCTTCCCTTACAAAGAAATGGCTAAACAGAGCCAGGACTTTGTTTCATCTGAAGATATCCATCTCGACTTAGCCCCCGGTCGTAATTCTTGCAGCTACAGTGCCAGCAAGAGAGCATCATTAAGTGAACATCATAACTAAGCGCTCTTTTACGCGGATCTTCTTCACTGATTATAGACCATGCAAATGAACCCGTACCTTCTCTGTAGCCTAATTCATAACGATTCGCTAAACAACTGATTCAAATGCGCTCGGCTGTTGAGTTGTTTCCATAACCAAGAACTTCAAGCTTCAAGACTTCAAAGGAACGATGGCAAGGCAGAACTGTCTACTTACTATAACGAATAAAATAAACTTTCGTTTTTGCTGTAGATATCTAAATATGTGTGAAGATTGATGTGGGAAGCAATAATACGAAAGAGCTAAAAGAAAATTCTCTTAGTAGCGGCAGCTTTGAATATTATAACTCTCTGGAGCCTCCGTTTTTGCCATCGAATGTCACTCGTTTTCGCACGGTTAGAAATTTGAAAATGTCTTCCTATTCGTCATTCCCAGGCGAACATCTTGTCGCAAATCCGGTCGCTCAAACATAAACTCGATCGAATCTAATTAGGATTCAGTACCTTCATAATTAAGTCTGAATCCAATCAAAACGACATTGAGCCGCTCTGAATTGCCTACAGGACTTCTACACTGTTTAATATTCCTCCCTCAGAGTTGGGAAACTATTTAGAAGCGAACAAAGACATCACTCCGGGAGTTCGGGCCGGTGACTCTTGGGTTATGAGAGACCCCATTGATCATCACAAACAGGAGGAAATTACGAAGGGTGTTTCATGTTTAGAGGAGAAGCCCTCGTTCTGAGCAGGCGGATATCATCGTTCCTTCAGAAAGGCCCGGTCTTTGTAGTGGTCACTTCGGTGGCTCCGGTGCCGCGTGGTCGGTAACTGGCCTAGCTTGTACACAAGCGGTAGAAGCGGACACTGATTGAATGGGTTGTTTGTCGAAAACGAAAAGGAGGGCTCGGCCTCAGGGTTCGTCTCGATGTCGTCCTTCGATGGAAGGGTGTATAACGAGGAACTGAAAGGGTCCAGGGCTATAGCGTTGTCAGGTGAAAAAGACAACTTCCCCCTTTGCAATGGTTTTTTCTCTCTTTTCCAGTCAACAGAATAGGAACAGTCCGTTTTCGAATCGATACTCCTACCAGGCTTGGAACCAGTTTTAAGAAGCTCTCTATCTACAAAACGGTCTTAGTGAGCAATGGTATTTTTGGCTACATTAGCGGTAATTCATTGATGACTCTTGAAACCGTTAAAATGTGGTTCATTTCAGAATAACCTCATAAATTTATACCCCGATAAACTAAACGGCCTCACCCTGCTCATAAGTATCATGTCCGTGAAAGTAACTGGAATTCATTTGATGTGAGCATTAGCTTCCCTACTTCGCTACTAAATTGCAGCTGTATTTTCTCAGACTTGGACACTTTTCAAAAATATTCCGCACCAGCTTTGTGAACGGTATTATTTACGATTCAAATACGTTCGCCGGTCCCGTTGTTGGTTCCATTTGGTCAGCCCTTGGCCAAGACCATCTGTACACATTTGCGATGCGGACGGCGTGCGGAAAGCAGATTGAATTTGGCGCAGGTAAACCGGCGAGATGAAAGTCCGGCGGAGGAAGGTCGCGGTGCAAAAGGTTATTCCAAGCACGTATGGCCAAAGAACGACCAATACCATCCTTCCTCGCGATCCCCAAAATCCTCATGTTTCGTCTATTTCAAAAGAAAACACTTTTCGAGCTTTCCATCGACGAAAGCTCTCGTCTGCTCGAGAGGCTTGGAATGAAGGTAGAACAATATTTGCCTCAACGTCCCTCGCCATGTTTAGGAAAAAATGCAAAAAGAAAGAAAGCAGCAAGACACAAACGAACGTGTTTTCCGTTGGGATTCGCTCCTTTTTTCGATTCTATCGTGAGAGGTTTTTTCTTCCATTCTGATTTATCATTGACGCTAAGAGATTTTTTTCGAAATATGATATACACTTTTGATCCTGATATTTTCTGAAGGTTTTCACAAAGGACGACTTTTTCTGTTTGAAAATATTCATCTTCGGGAGAAAAAGGGAGCGAAAATGTTTCCCCTACCGCAACCTCGGAAGTCGAATTGGTCTCACTGATTACAACATGCCAGAGTCTTAGGTCTCACCGCAATGATAGGGTTCATTGATCACTTATCATACCAAAAGTGGTTCGAGAATGTTCGTATTTCGAATCCCACATCCGGCCCCATATCATGTCTCTTCCATGTGAAAACCGGGTCCAGTTTTCGAAAATAAAAAATTCTTAACTCTTGACAAGATTTTAAAAAATAGGGGAGTAATATTTTAAAAAAATAGTAATAAATATTGCCAAATATATGAAAACACTACAATGATACAGATAGTTAGTAAATAAAAAATACTATTCAATTTATAGGCAGCTAGTTGCATACTGATTGCATTTGAATTTGCACTTTTTGTTTCTTATTCCTTTTTTGGCAATTCCTGTTCTTCATAATTACAAGGGAATTAAAAAAAAAGTGAAACATCTTATAACGTTCGTTTTGCATTATAAGACCAATAATAAGACTGTTAGGTAGTGCTTGAAAACAAGGATATTGAATTGAATTAATCATTTTATTCCGTATAGTATTACAAAAATTAAAGTTGCTCAGCACATATACCTCAAACCAAGGACTGGATAGTTCTGTGTGGTTTGAGGGAATTCACTCTCCATGGAATTTAATAACACAAAAATTTTTTTTTGGTTGGTAAATTAAAGGAATAACACCCGATTTAAAGTATACGAAGAGAATAAATTAAATAGGAACCTTATACAACACATACGCCGCTCATCAATTTATTACGTTCCTCTGAACCAGCCAACTAAATATTTTCTTCTTATACACATATCATGAAAATTCCGAAGATTCATATTCTCTTCGGGCGTCGTTCTGATTAAACATGGTAGGCTGTAGAAAATATGTTGAAGGAAAAATATGAAGGAAGTATCCTCAGCAAAGTTGGCGAATTACTATTTTTTTATACGTGTCCTTTGAGAAACAATTGAAAAAAAAAAATCATCAACCTGTCTATGATGCAACCTGCCTATGATGCTTATAAGATTGGGAACCATAGTGAATGACCGTCAAGCATTGTGAAATATGATCAAAATAAAAAATTTCACACTATCGGTGAATTGAAACGGAAGGATAGTCAATTTGACATTTCTGCTGAATTGATAATGAATTGCCAATATTTAACAAAGAATCGAAAGAGAATGATAGCTGAATCATAGCTATCACAGGCATTAACGAGACCTAACTTTTCAGTTTTATTTCACTGGTGCAAATATTATGAATAGATATTTTAAAGTTGTAGTAGAAGATTCTTCTCTTTAGAAATTATTGCTGTTTTAGGAATAACAAAATTGTTAATAAAATACTCCGCATTTATTCACCACATAACGAATATGGCTTCCACGAGCTCTGAGCAGTGGCGCAATGCCATCACGAAGATAAATGTGGTTTACGTACTTTAATGGATTCTGAGTACGTCCTATGTAACTCGCATTACGTTCCGCAGTTCATCCTGTTTCAACGTCAAATAAATTCGTTCCCCTGAAGCGTTTCGGTCCTTTCATTTTCTCCTTTTCACCACCGGTCACCGCAACATTCGCTGCGGTTACCTTTAAAAGCGAAACTCCTCGACAAATTAAATTATCCTCCGCACTCCCTTCATATTGCATGTTATATGCGCGCTATTCCTAATCTCGTTTGGTGCCTCTATTTCAAAATGGATATTGGTTGTGATGATTTCACCTAGTTGCAATGAACTCGAATTCAATCGCCCTTAAATATCCGCATGGTCGAACAGGATCAAATTGTCGTTCTTGAAAATCTGAATTTGATTGGGGAAATGCTTGGTATGGAGATTCCTAATTTGACTTGGGAGACTACAAATATACTGACGTTGAAACTTACGTGTCATACGGAATCCCGTATTTTCACTCTGTGTTGAAAAACGGATGAAACGAGGATAAAATTTCATCCGTGAAAAAATGGTTCACTTGAAGCCATCGGGCTCCTACCTTCTGAACCCACATTTTTAGCTTCGTTCCTGCGTTGCCAAGTTTGAGAGATCTTGAAACCGTTTTAATAGAGGAAAAAACTAAAATTAAATCTAGCATCGTTGCTAGTCATGTTACGTTCGTCAAAATGTGGGATTTTATACTCGAATGCACTCTCAATCTCCCGCTCATGTTTTTACTCCTCGCGTAGGTGCTGAATTTGTTCACAAAGCCTGATTCTTGTCAACACCTTAGAATCGTAAAATATGCTAGCTAACTACGTTTTCGAACTAAATCTAAAAAATATGCTAATCGATGCAATACAGTGAGCCTATTACCAAACAGCAAACTAAAGCGGGCCGGAGTTTTTTCTCTCATTTAAATTCAAACCCGAAGTAAGCATTCTGAAAATCTCCTCGGCAGGGAAGTAGACGTTCACGGCGCATTGACTTTAGATACCTTTTCTTTAATTCAACCTTGATTGTGCGATGCAAATGAAGCAATCGTGCCGTTGGGATTCTCGACGGGATCAGCGGGGGAAAAGGGAGAGCAGGCAAGCTAAACACGGGGTTCTTTCGTTTCATAAACCCTCGCCTCAATTTAAAGTTGATAATTTCCACCATTCGTGCTTCCCGGCCCTTCAGTGCCGGGCACTAATCGAAAAGACACAAGCCGTAGAAGGAAGGGGGTATTTCAGGAGCATTTACATTTTTCCATGAAAAATTGGCGACGAAATTGAATTTTTTTTTCTCTCCCGTATTTTTCCACATTCAACGGAAACCGAGAGGAAAACTCTCTTTCTGCATCGCGCTTAATTAAATTCACAGACGTATTGTGTTCCGATACAGGGTTTTCGATCGATGTTTCTTCTGAAAGGATTTCCGATTCAATCAAGGGAAGAACCGCTCTACTTTTTGGTATTCGGAAGGAAATTCATAATAACGGAAAACCGTTTTTTTTTTTTTTTTTTTTTTTTTTTTTTTTTTTTTTTTTTTTCAATTGCGCGGCGATCGTAGGTCGAGCTTTGCAAATGATAACCGAGACGTTTCGATAGAAATTTTGAGCCAAAATGTAGAAAGAGCAATCTCTTGAAAAGTTACGTTAAATATAGCCAATATCTTATTACTTGTACCATATTTGCTTCCTGTGCGGGGAGTTGGCGTTCTGTAAGTGTTCTTGTTTTTAAAGAAATTACCCTTGCAAAAAGCCCACTTTCAAGAAAAATGACTCAACGCGAGAAAGGGCTGGCAAATATTCAAAT
Source organism: Tupiocoris notatus (assembly GCA_037159825.1). Taxonomy (NCBI): domain Eukaryota; kingdom Metazoa; phylum Arthropoda; class Insecta; order Hemiptera; family Miridae; genus Tupiocoris; species Tupiocoris notatus. The sequence continues at coordinate 297,813 of JASJUZ010000019.1, read as the reverse complement.
CCCTCTAATCTTCCCGTATACATAAATCCGGCCTCTATTGATCAAACTGAGTTCGTTGACGGTCGAAGTAAAAACCGCGGCGATTCGCATCAGATTTGATTGCCTAATGTTAGCAAAAACTCAATTTCCCATCGGAAAAAGGGACGAAGTTAAATTCGAACCGAGACCATTTTTAACACCAGATCCGATCTCGTACAACCGTTCCAATTGTTTATTGAAGAACTTAAAGCAAGAACTTACTGCAAAAGCTGATGCCGTTAAAACGATTGCCAACAAAAGTTTGAAACCAAACGGGTTCGCTGTTTTTCGGAGAGAAATTTCCCGGGGAAAGTGCTTTAGCCGTTACTTTGCGTCCCGTTTTAATCCGTTTGGGAACCGATCAATTCGAAGTTAACTGCCCATAAAAGTTTCATGTTTACAGCACGATTGATAGTCGGCGTAGGTATTTTTTTGAGTACGGATCTGAAGTGGAAACAGGGGTCCACCGTTGGGAAAAGTTCACGTGATTTAAAGGTCGTTAAGTCCGCAATCTTCTCGGTTTTCCCTGGATTTAGGAACGAACAATAACGATTCTATTCCATAGCCTCACTTCGATTTCAAAGCAGCGTTAACGTTTACGAAACGTCCGTTTTTTTCCATAGAGAGCTTTCCAATTTTTTTTTTATTTTATTATTTTTTTTTTTTTTTCTTCAAAAGTGTTCGCTGTGTGGTGCGGAATCCTCGGTTTTGTCCTCTCGGGTCGAAAAATTGTAATCCTCGGATTTTGAAATGTCCGCTTGAATTTTGCGTTTCAAATATTTTGCCTAGTGCTAAAGATGGCCGCGTATTAATTTGTAATCAGATTAGCTCTGACCTGTATGTGTAAAAAGGAAGAAGCTTGTCCAAACCTTATTTTTGAACTTCCAGGTTTCCAACGGATTAGCTTCAACGGTGGAATGTTTGTCGCAACATAATGATACAATCGCGTCTACTCAGGTTCACATTTCGGCCTTTACCTGCAGTTATCCTTTCATCCTAATCTGAAGAAGCGACCGTTGCTGCAGGTGATTCAGCTTCCCATGGAAAAGTATTAATCCCGAATTGTTGGTTCGCCTACCACTGTTCTACATAACAGTAGAGCACCCGTCGCCCTCGTTCGGCTGCTGACCTTTCTGGAGCTAGCCTCTATTGTCGTCTGGAACTACGTTGATTATTGCCAAGTGCCTCTCCTTTTCACTGTCTGCCCTAGAAAAACCCGGATTTTTTTTTGTTGGCCCGTTTCAGCCAAAGGATCACCTCCCCTATTTTCCCTTGTTCCTCTCCAGTTGAAAGGAGCTGAGCGAGGCACCTATATTAATATCTCTGAAAGCATTGCATGTGCAGGGGAAGCATTGAACCGACTTCCAGAGGCCCACCCTCATGTCACAAATGACTGTCTCACTTTGGTGAACAAGTGTGCTCTGGGGAGGCAGCAGGTAGAAGAAACGCGCTGGGGACGAAATCTTCAACAGCTCCCTATCCATAAACCTTTTTTTTATACTTGTGGATAAGCTCCGTCACATGTTCGGTCTTTCATCTTGTATAAGACATTGTTGGCTGATGCGAGGAATTCATCTCGGTTACTCAACGCTCACATATGGCACCGGGATGATCAGTTGGAAAAGGAGGAGAAATAAGGCAACAAAAAAAATCGAGTTTTAAAAAGGTTTGAAAGGATATATCTGTTTTTGTATGGTTCTCTTGTTACGCGAGTCAAAGAACCTGTGACTCTCTATTGGACGTGGATAAAAATATTATTATTGCACCCTCGCGTCGTAAATGGGTTAAACTGCCTGCACAGCATATACCAATTAGGCAATTCCATCATGTGATAATTTATCATTCAAGTACATCAGGATGTCTCAGACGTCGAAATCAACTTCAATTACAATGTCTGATCCATTACTCTTGACGTTCACCTTTCAAATAAGGAGGGTCTCATTGCTGTCACTTTAAAACATCGTTTATTTCCATCTGATATGCAAAAGGAGCTAGCTCAACCAAAGAAGCTAGCTATCTTCAAAATTAGGATTTTTTTGCTTTCAACTATAACTTTGTTTATGATCGAACGAATATAAAACGACTTGAAACGACCCGTTAGTTCGCTTTCTCCGGGCGATCATAAACCGTCTTTTAATCCTCGATCTCACTAATAAGTGAGTTCTTCTGTGCAATCCTGTGCAGTCTTCTAAAAGCTATGATTTCTAAGGCTTTTTTGCTGCAATTTGAGGAAACATATTTTTTGGCATGCTTCCTGGAGAATACAAGAACTCTTCCAGAAACTAGGGAGTTATAAGAAATATTTATTTGTATTTTCGTAGGAGTTTTGGACAAAAATGTGTTTGTATCAATTTCTACAGATATTTGGAGACTGAACGAGAACATACCGGAGTCGATAGCTTTAACGGTTCTCGAGTTATCGCAGCTTTAGTGCGGCAAGTTCGAGATTTTTAGAAATTTGGCAAGATGCCCTTACTCGACGCTTTTACAAGTCCATGTTCTTCTTAAAACATAATTGAAGCAAAGGAATAATAAACCACTGAACAATCATTTGCAGCGTTTTTCACATCGTCTTCTATATATTTTTTTTAATTTAATTTTTTTTTGTCATTAGTTGATTGTTAATATGCAAATGACATATATGAATTTAAACATGAAAATTACATTTATATTTATACTCGTAACACGATCAGACGATGCACATATACACGTGATGAGGCAACACTGTTTGGTCGTCTTTTAAAGCCCAGAACAGTGTAGCTAATTAACTCAAAACCGAAAACACCGTCTCTTGCTATTAGCTGGCAGTTGGAACAGCTGCTTCAAGATTCGCGTATTTAACCTACGAACTGCATGGGAACTTGTACTTACCTTCAACAGAATTCGAGCCGCCGCAATGGCTTCCAGCTCTGGTACAATCTCCGCTGTTAGGACATTTTGATTGTGAAGCTCATCCGTCACGAATATCGGACCGTCCTGACGTTTATCCTATCGTTTGCGATGAGGGGACGAGAAAGCTTTCTCCGGTGACAAGAACGGTGCCTAGAAGTCGCTATTTGTCATCTTCATAGCGTATGCCTCGGCTTTGCGAAAACAGAACCCTCATCGAAGGTACTTTTCAAAGGTGCCATTCTCAAAACGGCTTTCCGCTACAGAGAGGGAATCATTACTCAAAAGGTGTCAAATCCATCTATTCCACCCATTTTGTCTCCTTTTCAATACTGTTTACGGGCGAAAAAGACCGTTTCTTCGGCTGAAGGCAATCCCTTCCCAGCGCCTTCATCCATCTCGACCCCTTGAAAAGTCGACCGCAACTTCAGGCACTCCCAATCTGCTCCTGACCGGATAGATGGTAGTCATTTGTAACAGCCAAGGAATCAGTTTTTTCGCTCCTTTCTTCCGACGCCCTTTTTTATGAATCATATCAATCTAGCTTAATCGCGCCATCAAAACTCACTTTTTCTCCTCACTTGAAAAGAAATATTCCAACTCTTAAGATGTGGGCGAAACGAAGGGGCGTCGAACAAAACACGATCTTCGGGAATTTTCGGAATGAGCTCGACAAAAGGAAATCCTTCGTCCGGCAACTTGGTAAATAGGTGATTAAGGGGTTTTTAGGAGATTGGGCGAGTAATAGAATAGGACTCCTTGTAAGGCTTAATAAATGAAAAAAATTTTATTTTTACAAAATCAGTTTGAAAAATATTCAATTTTGTCATTCTCATAAACCAGCTATGTATAACGTTTAGATAAAGCTGTTCAAGCAATAAGTAAAATGTTTTTATGCGTATCATTGAACCTGCTTTGTGAATCCGTTTCCAATTTTGTATTTTATTTGCTCTTCATTTTTCACTCTCTCATTTCTCCATTCTCAGTATTTCACTCATTTGCACTTTCCATGTGCTACGACTATTCTCTGAACCTCTCTAATGCGAAATCACGACAAATTTTTTCAATGAAGAGGGAAATATCAATTCTCCGATGTTTTTTCAATTTAAATAATTATTTTCGGTTTAAACAATACATTGTAATTTGTAGCTTTAGCGTATACCCAACGAATAGCTCGACTAACGAAGAGAGCTTTCGCAGTTGGCGGAATGAAAATATTTTCGGCGAATCCAAAACTCGATACACCTCTGTCTGCGCTGATGAAACAACTTGCATGCGCTGGATGAACCTATTATTTCGTGGTTCTGTTGCCAAGCTCATTAAAATGGTATAGGATGAAACCGCAGGAGCTACGACGTGGGCGTTGAAACACGTTCGTGAGGTGTCTCATTAGTTGAAGTTTAGAGTTTCACGAATAATTATCGGAAGATCGATGCACAGATCGAATGACTGTTGAAATGATTTCCACATAATACCATTGTATCTGATCGTTATCCAGAGGATTGTAAGCTAACGAACGGTTCAGAGCAATGCTATTAGAAATCAAGATCTAGGCCGTATTAAGGAACTCGCTGAATGGCAGCTTCTCACAGCCGACACAAAGAAAAATTTAGCCGTGAACTTCCCGTTTTATCCGTATCCCGTTATTTATCCGACGAAATTTTTTTTCAGCCAATACCTAGTTTTGGATTAATTTATTCTGTTAAATTTATTTTAAGCTATAAACTTTTCTTGTGGCTAATATTTAATTATATCTTTACTTCATGTTTTCTTCCAGAATGTCACTATGCTGCTCAAGAAAAATTCAAATAATTGGTTAGCTTCTTCGAATATTTATATTCATAGCCGAGTTTTTGAATTTCCCTACAACCCGTCGTCAGGAAATATTTGAAAACGTACCTCACTCGCGGAAGTCGGATTTCGGATATTGCTTGACCATATCAAAAAGCTTTCATACTTCCTCCCCTAATCCGATCTCCTAAATAAAATGGCAACCTACGTGTATCGCAGCTAATATTAATTTGCAAAGCACCCAATTTTCTCAATTCTCTGGAAAAAAATCGTCGACGTAGTAGCGACGCAATAACTGCAGTTGAAACCGCTAAGTAATAGCATTCGAGTTATTGAAAGTTGCATAATTTAATGAAAAGCCGAGGGGTTATCATATCTTGGCCGTGTTCCCGGTGTGGCCTGTAAGTGCCAACTGACGCAGCCAATTTCCCCGAGTGCTATTATAGAAGAGCTCACCTCTCTCTCTACCAAATGACCTCTCACGGCCTTCGGTCCCAGCACTCTCTCTACGGGAAGACCATAAATTTGAGGATGTTATACCTCCTCGTAAGATGAAATTATTGCCGGATACGATGGTTTGAGAGCGATTCTTTCAAAAAACGTCGTTCCCTCGTTGGAGAAAATTTACAATGTTGAATTAGGTTCGTCTTAATCAATTAGAATTATTCAGTCGCGTTTGGGAAGAAGCTTAGAGTTATTTATTGCACTCGGAGAAAGTGGAAGATTTATATTATTTATTGACAGGAGATTTTTTTAAGGTAATTTCTATCCGTGAATAAATGAAAGATATTGTTGTGAATATAAGCACTTTTTAAAGACGATTCTATGTTCACTGTTCTGATGTAAATAGAATTAATAAACAATGAAAGTCAAATTTAGTTTCGGTTTCGACTGCCTCGAGTCTTTCTCCACAAATCAAAACAATATTAGTGTCAGAAGTGGTATGAGGTAACAGATCAATGCCTTTATCGTTTTGAACAACGATTGGCCGCACGTTTTCGAATATGCGAGGAGTTGACGAACATGGTTGACAACACAACCGAACATGGTGCTTTGACAACATTCTCAGCCTTTCTCGGACTGAGTAGAAAGAATAGACATGGTCTAGGCTGCTCAGTATAATTAAAGATTTCCCTTGGGATGAATTCTGGATTCAATTCCACAGTTACCGCATTTTCATTTCTTCCAACAAAACTAATTCTTTGCTATACTTTATTGCAGTGACTAATGCATTCTTACCGATCAAAATTTCAAATACATGACTCGAACTATATTGGCCGAATGGAAGATTATTGTGGCCGTTTCGGCGAAAAGCAGAACCTTATTTCGAGCAGACCGATAACGACCGCGCGGTCGAGTTTCCGACCGCAAAAAGCCCGTTTTAATCTTTCCAACGATCTCGTCGAGTTTTGTAGAACTCAAGACTTTTCTGGAACCATGGGCCCGTGGCCGTTCCTCTGGCTGACCATCCGGTGAGAGACGTCGCGGTTTTGGTTTACCGCCTCTACAGAAGACGATTTCTCGACTTTTTTAATTATTGTAAATCCTATTTGAAAAACGTCATCGCTGCGAGAATAATAAAAAATATAATTTAAAAAACTTGAAAGACGTTTGATTAGTTTTTTATATTACGAAAGGGTTTGTAGTTTGTAAAATTTGTATGCGCTTTTGAAAATACTGCGCAAGGTTTTCTTTCTTTCGAAAATGTTGGGAAAATCTCAAAGGAGCGTTTGTTCTCGAATTTTTCTTCGAAGTAGTTGAATTCAAATGATTACGTCCAGACAGATGTATTATACTTTTTCTAACTCGCTTACCTACATTCTCATTGTTAGTCACACGTGGCTGACTTTTCTTGTCGCTGTGTCACGTTGGCCAGACATGAAGTCGTTTTTTGTCATAAGGCCAGCTGGCTTCGATGGCGTGATATTATTTTACTTGGGACGTTTTCATTTATTTAAAGGAGATAGTATACTGAAATACTCAGAATTTCTATGGACCTCATCAATTGTACTCATAACTGATAATTTTTTCTCAATTTCAATTTCTGGAATAATACATATTTAGGTGATTTATTACAGCGATACAAGTAAGTTAATTCCTTCAAATGTTGTAAAGCTTGAGCATCCACTTTGGCAAACGTACGTTGAAACAAGGGACAAAACGTGAAAAAGAAAATTCCGAATGCTGCTCTCGACGGAGCCAAGTTGAGAAATCTATTCGGAGGAAATTATTACGTCCGCTGAAACGGCCTAAGATGTATCCGGATAGCTTTCAAGCCGTCTCTCATAACTCATTTTCTCTTTTTTGCTCAGTAAAATAAACTTCTTCGGAACACCTGGGAGATTGGACGGTATCCAGTTGTGTGCCGAAATCGTATCATCCAAGCTAGAGCCAGGCTGTCTGCTCTCGTCGGTGAACGAATGCTCGTACACTTCAACTTGGCTTTGCATCAATTTTTGTAAGAAGAGTCCGCAAATACTTGTCTATTCCGAGTACGATTATGTCAAAATCATTTCGAGAGACCGTCCTCCGACAAATTTTGCAAGTGTAGACGTCACAGTGGTAATTCGTATTAATGAACATTTCGCATGCTTGTGATACATCTACGCATTAACATCGTGTCATCTAATTAAGTACTCGTAATTACGGTGGCATATCGGTTTCTCAATTTTAGAATTTATTTACTTTCCATTACGTTATGTTTATTATATTGGCACCAGCTGCTCTTTGTTTAACCGATTTGATACACTGCGGTTGTGAATGATTTAAATTTTCCTATACCACATGTCCTTATTTCCTGACCTTATGCAATTAATGGTACCCCGGTAATTAATTGCTAACCAGCGTTTATGTAATGAGCCATTCCAAAGTGGAGCTGCAACCTTGAGCTAAGCGAAGGCCTGGTTTAGCTCCATTGTGGGTTACACTAGCAAGTTAAGGGCTTGGGAAGCCGTTTCAGCTCTGGAAGATGGTACAGCGAAGATGGAGGAACTAATACGGCCCGAGGGGCTAGTTCTTCCATTCCCGACAAGGCTGCAATGTTGCTGAATCGTGTTCCGGACATGATTTATCGATACCTGTAAGTCGTAGAAGTCCAGAGGAAGGCTCTCCTATCCGGCTCGATCCTGAAGTTCAGGATTCTACACTACGGGGTAATCAAGCTTTGAACTCATCCACTACACGCCCGTCTAAGCCTCCGGGACTTTCCACAGGCCTTCACTACTCTGGACAAATGCTCTTCTCGAAAAGGGAAGCAATAGAAATAGCTGCAATTCGTATCCTCCGCCTAGGGATTTTTTAGAGCTGGTTTTGAAAGGGGAAATAGGAACTTTTTTGGATTATAGGATTTTACGTTTCTGAGTTTAAGTTGTAGAGATCGAAAAAATTAATTCGAAGTATTCAGTGGTCATAATCTGTACAAATTTAAACTACTACTTAATGTCAATTTTACTGTACTAATTTTAAAAAGCTAGGTAAATTAAATTTGAAAGGTTTTTTCATGTTGATCAAGAATGATATCGCTACTTAGTAGTAAAAACCTCAGAACAGATTCAAGGCATTTAAATAAAATATATTTTTTTAAATGGGCCGTCTTTATTCCATGTGTTGAAGATTGAAGTTAAATCAATTGTTTTTAATTTAATTAAAATCAAATACAAAACGGCATAATTTAATCTTAGAAATGTTTGCTTCAGGTATCCGAAAAGCTGTATAAACGGGTGCCCCCGTTGCTGCTTTCCCAGAATTCTATTGGACCTCGGCCAGGCTGTATGACGTTGGTTTTGGCAAAGGATCACACTATTACAACTACTACAGATAATTCTCACTGGCACGAGCATCTTCTGCACGCCGCACTTATCAAACGAGATCTCAACCTTTACCTTCAGAAGGTCGGTTGAAACGGTTGAGCGTCAGAGCGATAAAATAGAATCGATCCGGTTCAGAAGAGGGTCAGATTGACGTGTAATCAGTAACCAGAGAGATTGCGTCGGCTGAGTAAATAGATTAAGTCGGCGAGATTGCGTCATAATATTGACATTTGTCGCGGATTGATGTTGGATCGAAAATAACTAGAAGCACTTCAGCTTGCAAAAAGCCTCAGAAAACTCAATAATGTCACGATGATATATTTCAATCGCGGGACTGCTTTCAATGAATTTAGAATTATCCTGTCATATATGGCAAAAATTCGACAAAAGCGCCACAATTTATGAGGATTTGACGTTAAAAATATTTCCAGATATAATATGAAGCCAAAATAATCTTTCCACATATTCACGCTTTCAAAAAATTGAAGGCTTCCACGAATACACCATTGCCGAATAAATGGCACGCTCGTTTTCCTCAACCGAAGGAAATAAATCAAGTCCGCAATGGCACACATTACGAAGTATACGTTCCACATCATGCTCCGGGAACATCAAGTGTGAATAGCCGTGTAATCATTCGCGCGAAATCTCAACTATGGGCGCATAATTATCTCTCACCTACAATTCCGAATCGGAGAGCAGCTCGTCTTCCAAGTGCGTACACGTCGAAAGATGAACAAACGCGATAACCGCAGAATCGCACCGAGAGCAGCCCGTTCATTTCCCTTCGAGTTAACGTGACGACATGAACAGAAACCGTCAATTTGTCTATGGGCGAATGTTCCTACGAGTGAAGACCGCACACCAAAATAACGATATTTCTGAGAAACTCTAATAGATCGAAGGATGTACCGTGAAAAATATCAAATCAGAATAGAATGAAGAATCAGTCCCTTGAATCGGTTGGAGTTGAACCAGCGAGTTCATCGAGAAAGATTGACACCTGGATACGTGCAATGCTCCTTTGGAAAGAAAACTATATTTTTGATCAATTTTCTATGAACATCTCAACTTCAAATATCACATCAGATTCAGGCATTCAACCAATATCATTTTCATGAAACAATAAATAAAAAAAATGTCAATAATTTTTTATCTTCGCTTTGCGACTTGAAACTTTTATTTAATCTTTCAACTTAGACCTTCAAATTCAGTCTTCAGTCTTACTCTTCAGCTACAAGTCCACGAATGAAGTCAGCCCTTTCAACAGTTTTTGATTGTCGATATTATTGCCCTCACGACTATAATTGATAATTTTAGCAGTGATTTTTATCTGAAAAGTAAATTCCTGCCTTAAATGCTACCACTTCTCACTCGAATTTGATCGTTTCCGTCCACACTACTTACGCTGAACAAGAAAACCTTTGAACCCTTTCAGGAAATTGTATTCCAAAAAAATGAAATCATTATTCCAAAAAATGCACCGTTCCCCGTTCACGTTACGTAGGCAATTGAACAACGTAACTTTTTCATATTGTACAGACTTGATGAGGAGGGGCAAAAGAAGCATCACGTGAAATGATTAATATAGTTTCGCCTGACAACGCAGGCGATTAATCATTCAAAGAGAATTGCGAAACAGAAGAGGGGATCCATCATTACCTCGGCGTATCCCTGTCAATGTCAGATCCTATGGGAGAAGGCTTCTCGTTCTTCCCCTTTTTGTCCATCCGTCCTGAAACCGTGTTCCTTTTTTCCCCGACGTATTCCAGAGCCCGAAGCACCTCCGTCGACCTGAACCGAACGCTCTTGGCCTGCGTTACTCTTTTTCTTATGCTCGCTTGAGTTAGACGATGCCTGGAGCAGGGTTTGAAATTGAAGTGGAAGAAAAGATGGTGAGGAAGGGAGTGCGTAACGCCGGGAGACCTTCACGTGTTAAACAGGGGGTCGTAACGGAGCAAAAAAGCGAAAGAAGATTTCAGGTGAATAAAAAATCACCCTCGTGTCTGCTGTAGATTCCGACGCACAGGTTTTATATTATACCAAAGGGCGATCTCCCATGAAACACAACTAACGCAAAGTTTACCGCTCGTATCGCGTGTAACCTTCGAATTATCTCGACGATCCTGTGAATTCATCAAGCTCGATTCGAGTTACAGTGTTAGACATGATCATTGGCAAAGAATAACGAATCGAAACACGAACGCGATGCGAAGAAATTAGACACTCTCCCTTTATCTGCTCATCTATCGGGCTTTTTTGACTGCAAGATAACAGCGATTGACTGGCAGACTGTGAAAAATAGAATTTTTTCCTGATTGTTAATTTTCGATTGTAGCGATTGCGAGGTAAACGAGCTTCAAAAACACGAATATTTCTCGGCAGTGTTCAAAATCAATTTTTTCATCCGTAGAAATTGAAAAAATGAGCTCCTTCTAATATCACAGAGAATATATTGTTGCGATGCTTAATCACAATAATTTTTTTAGGGATTAATAATTATTATTATTTTAAATTATTTAATCATTAAATTATAATTATTATTTATATTATTATATAGGCTTAATTATTTAGGGTTGCTGTATACTTTGATTTTCCCCATTTATGCATTATTGCTATTGTGTTCGTTGCTGATAAAATTCTGACACTTTTTGACATAATTTTGACATAAAGTGGAATATTCCTCGAGAGCTATCATATACGCTAGCCATTTTCTTATTTTTAATGGATTCTACGTTAAATTTCCTACATTTTCTTCCACAGCACCTAATCTGTCCCATTTCGGGAACGTGACGAAAAAAAATCCCTAAGTTGAAACTTCAAAAGTATGAAAAACGAAAAAATTCGAAAAATATTGTCAATAGTTTGAATTCGATTATTTTCACTTTAAATTCGAATTCTACGTCTAATTTCCTGTAGGAATCATTAATTATTCAAATTTGAACAGTACTGTAAGTATTTGCAACGGAATTTCAAAGTTGAAAACGTAAGAGTGGCGTAGTATTAAACCTGGATAAACTGATAGTTGTCGTGAAATTTCCGCCGTTTTGACGTCATATTCGGATTCAGCGTTAAATTTTCTATAAGAATAACTTTCAAAATCGCTTTAAAACGAAAATTTAATTTTTCACTATTACCGATGCTGGGAAGTTCGGCCGGCGAAAAACTCGATTTACGGAAAATAATTTCTCTGGCTCTGTTTAAAATTTTTTCACCAAATTTTTTGCTATGTACGTGTGTAAGGCGTTCAAATGAAGACTCCTGCATAATAAAACAATTGATTCGCATTTATTTTGACCCCGAAAATCACGGTTAAAGTCCAATTTTTGAGCTTTCAAAAACCGATTTTTTTGGACCACTTGCAGATTTTTCCGAGAAATAAAAAAAATCACAAAAATACATCTTGGTAAGACACAACTTTCCTAAAAATTTCAGATTTTTATCTGTATTGAAAGACGAGTAAAAAATCGTTAACTGTTCGGTTGAAAAAAATCGCAGGGGTATCCCTTGGATTTTTCGCGAAAAATTTTTTGAAATAGATTTTGCTCAAATTCAGCATAATGATAGTTGATGATGTGTATATCAATAATATATGGTTCATTTTCTGTTTATTTCGCACTAAATAGATGAAAAGAACGTTTAAAGTTAAAAAATGTCATTTTTTCGTGTAGTCTACTAATATTGTTGAATAACGCAAAAATGGTTGAAAAATTGATAGGTACATTACATTGGGAAAATGTGGACAGTTAAATTACCTATCTTTTGGTATATTCAAACAGCTGAATTGACGACTTTTTGTTTGAGTTATCCACTGTGCAAGTTACAAATCTTGGAAAACTTACAGTTGTTATGTCTAATTTTGCTCCTACTTTGCTCAAGTTGAAACACTCAATACTTTATGATACTAAGTACGATACAATCCCCACCAACTACATACCAAATTATAGAAACTACTAAGTACTACCCACTATAATAACAACTATAGATTCCCACTCTCCATACACAAATAATTAACTACTAAACCCATACCTATACCAATACTATATACTATACTTTATACTATACTATTATATACTATATTTATATACTATATTTATATACTATATAGTACTATATATAGTAGTGAAAAGGACACTACCCCCGCAAAACTATATGTAAGGCCCGAGAGGAGGGGCGCAGCCCCTCCGACGGGCCGACCGGGCGCGATAGCTGAGGGGGGCGAAGCCCCCCTCTGAGGGGGTTGGGCGGCGATAGCCGCCAGGGGCGCTCAGCCCCTAGTATTATTATATAGGCTTAATTATTTAGGGTTGCTGTATACTTTGATTTTCCCCATTTATGCATTATTGCTATTTTGTTCGTTGCTGATAAATTTCTGACACTATATAATATTTAATATGAGAAGAAAAAAATATTCCCCATTTCACCATCTGTCCCCGCTCGGAATGAATGTTGTTTTCGTCTGTTTGTCTGAAGTGGTCTGGCGTCAGCATCATTGTTATTTCCTGTCGTTTTCATTTTATGAGCATCACGATGCTGGACGGGACGCATTGCTCTGAGATGAAGGAAGGTAAATTGGTCAATAGACTGAAATGAAGAATGAGGTGGCTCATGAGCGGAGGACCGAGAAGACGAGGGAGTAAGAAAAAGAATAATGATTCCGAATCGTTTCTCGCCGACTATTTGGCGCGAACATTTGATTATCAGAAGGAAAAAAAAAATATATTTTGAAGTTTTCGGTAATCGTTAAAAAATAAAATATGGCAGGTTTTATCCATGGTCTGACGAAATTAGAAAACTAAGACGATAGTAACTAACAATTTATTGAACTGGAGATCTGCCCGGTAAAAAATTAAGAAATTTCAGAAACTTGTAAAAATATTTATATAAGTGGAGTACGTAGTGTTTCACAGCAGAGTGTGGGGATTGCAGTTGTTAACATAATATCAACCATCAATATTCCTATGTACTATACGGCTCAATTCGACGGGGATTTATAAGAATAATTTTATATATAAATATTACACGAGGTTACCTCATTTTTGTGTTGAATAGCGTAAACGAAATCGAGAGGATTAGCCGATTAGAGATCGGTAAAGCAAAATGACGGGTTTGTGGTCAGATTTCCGAGTGCAGACAATGTTATGTAGACTATGTTCGCGCAATACAGCTTCGGGTAGGCCGACATTATCTTCCGTCTCTCTTGAAAATCTCTCTTCGCCGGCCGGTCTTCAATTTGAGGCTTAGTCTCCTCCTTCGCTCAGCTGTGGTCAGGCCCATCCATCTCCTTTCTTCTAATCCCCATCCTAACTTGCCTCACCTTATCATTCACTCTTCCCGACTCGTTGTGCTTTATCATCGCTGAGATGATACGGGACGATGGTTTTGTCGGGAGTACGATCTCGGTTACATCGAAAGCTAGATAATACGAAAATGTTCGTTATTCGATAACATCAAACCAGTGGCAAACTATTCACTTGAGAGACAGCGCAAGATCTTGAGGAAATAAAGCAGTAGCATAATTAAGATCAGATTAATGAGTTCACATTAAGAACGTGTTGATTTTCGGAACAAGTTTAAGCATTGGAAAATATGAATTCCCGTCTCCTGACGAAATACGCTTCTAAATGCATGAAATCAGCCCTTATAGATGAGGTAGCGATTTGGCTCAATAATCCATCGAATGTGGAAGCCAAAGTAAGAGCTATCATGAGTCCAAGGATGGGTTTTGTGTGAAAACGTCAAGTATTCCTCTGAAAAGTTATGACAGCAAACGGACAGAATATATTTTAGTACTTATTCGGGCGATTAAGATGGTTTATTACGGGTGATAAACCAAAATTAATTAAAATATCATTGATGTAATGTGTGTGAGATTGCATTATAAATTCAGTTGCTTTTGTCAAGGGAAATGATTTTTCTGAGTATAGGAGTATTAACACATATTATATACTTGAAGTCTTCGACCTATAACTACAACTATACCTGCCTTACATTTTATATCGTGTGAGCATAATTTAAATAATATATAATAAAATTGAATAATAAAACAGCTTATTTCACGACTATAGTTCTTTCCCATCTTTTCTATAGCGAGTTTATCAGAAGTGGTGTATTTTAATTTATGTCATATTGGCACTTGCCCTTAGATTCAAGCGCCTTTCGGCGTTCCTAGCTATCACAGTGTCGAAATACTCATGGATAAATCACACCTTCGCGACGTTTAGCCGACGTTGGCGAAGGCAGGAGGATAGGAAAAAATGAGAGAGTGAGTAGCGTCAAGGGAGATGGAGATAGGTCGATGAGATTGTGGCAACGTTGGATGGGAGGTGGTTGTGGTAGGAGGAAAACCAGTTGTAGGAGACCGGTTGTCTGGGGCCAACAGCGCGGGTAGGGCCCCTCAGATGATGGGGCACGTGAACAGCTAGCCGCTTTGCCGCACCTACGCAAGAAAGGCAATAAAAATTGAGCGAGATGATTTCGTATCACACCTCATAAAAAAAAAAATAAAATAAAAAAACTCAAGTGCTCAGACATATTTACTTTTGCGAAAAAAAATAAAGTGGAAAGTAGATAGATTATATCATATAATTTAGCGTAGCTATTTAAAAACTATTGTCCCCAACAAACTCGCGATGTCCATGGTTCTAACTGCATTGTATTTTGGAATACTTCCCCGACAGGTTGGAAACCTAAGAGACTCATTTCAAAAAACGATTCGCAAGCGAATCCGGAAAAATATTTATTTCATGAATTTTTCTTTTTTGCAGAGGTTTAGGAATCGATTAGCCGTCTCGTTTTTCTCACCTCTGCAGCAACGAACACTGCAAAATGAATAAATTGTGCGAATACCTTAACACCAGTCCACTCACCGCCTGTTTCGTCCCATTGCAGTTCACCTGCGCAAACGGAGAATTGAAGAAGAAAAGTTCCAGGCTGGAAAGCGAGTTGAAACGGAAAAAGTCGTTTCCCCACTGGAGACTAATTACTAATTAGAGTTGATTAATTCAAGAGCCGTAGAATACTTTTCAGGGGAAAAAAGACGGCGACGTTTGAAGGGACGAAAAGAAGAGTAAAATAGGGAGTGAAACCTCTTAGACTAAGCCTAGAAGGTGGACAAGAGTTGCATTGAGTGAGTACCCTCTTACGGCAGCGTTCCTTCCAAGAGGGTTTAGAGAGCTCAAATACTGCCAGCGACAGTACTTGAGAGGAAAAAGTGGAAAAGGAATCTCACAAGATGGAAAACAGAGACTACTTTAAAATAGGAGCATTTTGCAGCGTCGGGAAGGGAATTTAATGAAGAAACAACGAAACAAGAACCGGATATTGATCCCTTCCCATTCAATTCCCCTTTATTTGCAGAAACTCAATCCAATTATAGGGGAAGAATATTCATCGATCTGGGCATCCAGCTTTTTGATGGGTTCTCAGCATTTCCCTGGTCCTAGAAACCGTTGCCATAACCATGCTATATCATCAAAACTACCTTCATCCCTTTGCAATCTTCCGTTTTTCCATTTATTACGAATGATCTCGGTACACTGCTTTGATATACAGAAACGACACAAATCGTTTTACAAACTGTATCTGAAAATCGTTGCCAATATTTCTTCTCCTTCGTTTCTCTTATCTTTCAGCCAACCTTTTTAAAAGCTTTATAAAATCTCCGTGATCCAATGATCACCATTGAATGTCCCAAGAAATGTACCTAAAAAGTCAAGGCCTGTGAACTGTCGACCTGTTCTGCGGCAGCATCACGGCCATCAAGACGGCTATGCTCCGAATAGTCAGATACTTATCTAATTTTCGTTCCGTGACCACAGACTAATTTTTCATTTATTTATTTTTTTTTTTTTTGCAAGCAAGCATTGCATACCAGTATTTTGTTCAATTTTTTTCTGAAGTACGATCACCGGCCAGATTTACGTTAAGTTTATAAATTGAGAAGTAATTGCTCGTACCTAATAAATAAATAAGGCGTGCAGGTCCACGAAAAAATGCTAAACAGCCTATCAAATGTGGCAACGCACATCGAAATTCGTCCGCCTGCAGATGAATATTTTATGTTATCTATTATACACTATAAAACATTTTTGTCCGAAATAACTGATGTAGTGAATCTGAATGACTTGTCCAAAATGCATACCCTTGACAGTTTCGCGCTCAACGTTTCCTGAAATGCGGAAGAAGTCAAGGAATTTTCGGATGTCAGATTCAAAGGGATAGTGGGATGTAATTTGAATCGAAACGGGTTCTGTAATGCACAGAAACTGACATCGTTTCAGAGGAGCGAAGGCCGAAATTGGGTATAGAGCAAGGGAGGAGCCCTCGGAGCAATCGTGGAAACAATACACAGGTGCGCCCTCAGTCGTAAAGCACATTAGCATGCTAAGGCACCACGGGTCCAGGATTAGACGATGTGACTAAATTCAGAATGTGGTCGAACCAACATTATTTATAGTGTCCAGCTCCTGGAACATAATTGAAGACGATTTCGCCATCGCCATGAGTCTCTGGAGAATACAATGGGTAACTACGCTCTGCTACCATTTCACGTAAGAACAACTTACATCACGATTTCGTTGACTCCGTTGAGTATTCGAACCGTTCGGTTCAAACCTAAATAAAAATAATGAAACACGCTCTGCAACCAAGAGGGCCACCTCTGGAGTAATTTTTCGTTGTCCAATAGAATACCCACCGCAGTATCCGGATTGTTAGCAATTCCATGTCCATAACGAAATAGTTTGGTTGAAAAAGGATTCAACAGTTTGGAACTATTGAAAACACTCATCAATCTCTTCAACGGTTGCATATAATATTTTTGTATTTACTTAACCGTCAAAACTTCCAACTTCATCAACCCACCCCCTCCGAATCCTTTCATTCGTTTGAAAACAAGTACTTATAATTGGAGAAACGTGTTGTTTCACCCATTTGATACGACAAGCTCTGAAGCTGTTATCAGAACTGCTACATTATTCATAATGAAGAGGGCGACAACTTTCTCCCCCTAAGCAATTCGATATCAGGAGACCTTAGCGCGTAAGCGCAGAGTGAGAACGGGCAAAGGGAGAACGCGTAGTCATTACCTCATACGATGCGATGCTGTCTAAGGCGAGCAGGGGTGGGCTGCTAACAATAAGCTCTCCTCTCTAATGGTATCACCGCACTAGGTACCAACAGTTTCAGCCCCTCCACAATCCGAAAGTGAAAAGTGACGTGAGTTTTGTCATTAACCTTTGTCATCGAAAGAGCACTACTCGACATTGTATCTCGCTTCCCTCAGGGCCTTCTCTCCTTGATTTATCTAATTTCCTCCTCGAAAATTCTCCAGAGGAATCAAGCTGACTCATCTCTACGTCATTTTGTATAATAATCATTGTCTCTTCATGAAACGGAAATTAGAAAATCTATGAATACACCGTCTGCGAATTTCGGCTGAAAAATGAAATAAAAGTTAGTTCCATTTTTGGGTGTTGTTTTGCAACAAGGTTCATCTTACAAAAAAATTTAAAAAATAAGTCAGTTTTAAAATTGAAGAAACAATTTTTCCTACCAAGCCATCAATATTATTTGTTATCTTATTTTATTATTAATTTGTTCTTTCGTCGATTTTTGGTGAAAATAAGCTTAAATATTAAGTATTATTTACTATTTCATTGACGATTGAACCCTCATAAAAGAATCAATATTATTAATAAAAAACCCTATTCAATCGTTTGTTGGTCTACGTAATTCCTTGAGCGATTTTAATCATGACGAACAATATATAGTATTACTGGTATGGCTGATATTTCATAAGTGGCTTTTCCCTTTCGTATCGCATATTTTTAAAACCGTATATCGAGGCTGAAAGGAAGCCCAATTTATTTTTTGAGAGCCATCCACGTTCTAAAGGCTCACATGCGCTGATAATGGCAACGCATAAAGAACGGGTTAACATAGGAGAGCCTATACAGTGTCATTGATCCGGCATGTCGCTTTTCGGGGCTTAGCCCAATCGCCTTACGAAACCCAGCGACGAAAACGTACGTGAGTGAGCCTGTTCGAATTTAACCGGATCATATTCAGTCAGCGCGAACTCTTAGCGTTGTACCTGATGCTCGGTTGAGGTGATAAGGTCTAAGCTTGGCTGGCTTCAGTTCGGTTTTTTTTTCTTGGGTCTTACCTAACAATGAAACAGAAAAATCCTGTTTGCGATGAATTCTGTCACTGCGGTTTCAATAGGGTGTGAGGGCAGTGGGAGGCGGTAGAATAGGATAAACTTGGAACGCTCATATCAAGGAAGTATTTTGCGCTATCCAAATCCCAATACAATTCCATTTCCATGTACTAAGACGAGTATTTCCGTTCTATAGATACCTAGAGGTTATTGATGTAGTGGACAAACATCTCAACATTCTCAGACCATATAACACGAAAAAAAGTTGAATTTGTATAAAAATGCCACCGGTTAGATTACTTACTTGGTCGAATTAAGTCAACGTTTGTTCATTCAAAACCCCTATATTTTTCCCATGGGCTGAGTCCTTACTATAAATCCTGGTTCTTGACGTCGATCGAACGGGGAATTTTCCTTTTATGCAGAACGCTTGAAATTTAATATTCTCACGAGCCAACTGGATACAGACGTTGCGCTACTATGGTCTGATAATTCCTTTGATGTAGTGCTATGCTTTGAACAATGAAGACTGAACAATCTGGCTTCCTGCTTTCACGGGCGTAAATTTACATGTTGCTGTAATTGCGGCTTCGGAGCGTTCTCCGCTAACTGCAATCACAAGCAGACTATTACCCGTGAAAATGACCCATGGCAAAGGGTCAAAACCCGGACGTCCGTCAGATGAAAGAAATACGACGAAACGGCCAGGAAATGGCAAAACACAGGCTCTGGATTTGTCCGCAGACCAGGTCGAAGCGGACGTAGCGATGAGTAGCCTCAGGTTACTGTCCATGCACCAGCGCTTCCCAAACTCTTAAACCACCTGACTCGCTTTTTTCATCCGGGCAGTTCGGAAATTTTCCAAGGGTCCGACAAAACCTCAAACCTCCTCCACTTATTGGTTGGACCAGCGGCCAGATGGTGCTCGCAATTCGCTCGACGTTTTAAACAAACAAACTTTTTTACGACGGTTGGCACAGAGCTAAATTATTCTTACACGACAAGGTAAAAGCTGACAGCTTTTTTCTTCTTTTTTTTATAGTAGTAAGTTCAACAATTTAATAATCAAGACACTACTACAGGTTGTACGTGTATGCAACCTGTAATATCTATCAGGTATACTAATTAAATAAGATTAATTTATTTTCAAGTTCTTTCCTGGAAATAAAATTACGGCTCAATATTATATACTCTACAAAATGGTCTATAAACTATTTCCCGGGAAATATATTCACAATAACAGAACAGCAAATTAGGCAAAAAACTTTCACCTCATTTGCAAACTTGTCTTTGGTGTAAACAAAATTACTAATTTTTCCTCAGCTCACCTGGCGACGGTTACTGTAAGGCATAAACAAAGCGACCAACTGTGAAATTCGAGCGTGAATAGAGCGACAGCTGACGGAAAAGGAATTTTATTTTTGCTGCGCGGGAGTAACGTACCGAGTTTAAAAACCCTGCGATTTCAATGGTCGGACTTTAAAAGGAAGGTCCGTATTTGGTGAGGTACGAAAATGTTCAAAAGGTCCATCTGCCTCGGAGACGTTCCCGGAAGGCGCCTGCGCACCGGACGAAGACAGCCATTCAGTAAGAAATCCACTCGATTCTGAAGGAAAACTGAAAAGAAACTGCTCATCTCCGAAAGCGGCCTTTGAAGTTTTTGAATTGCACAAAAGCGAGAAAAAAAGGACGACGATTTCGATAGATCGAGACAAAATCGCCATTTGGTTGGTCGAAGAAGGTATTGTTGTCATTGGCGTTTAATATGTCTAAAAAAATGCGCCATGTTGCCCACGCAGCCCCCCCCCTTCTTTTAAATATCAGTTTTTATTATTCAAATTACACCTTAATCCATTAAAAATTTATCAGGTAAAAGCATGCTTAAATGAGGTTATCTTGGAGCATTCGAAAAACTCTTTTGTGGTGGCCTATGTTAGTGTCTGAGGGTAAGGGCCTTTTTAAATATTTATCAACGGATGTTTTAAATATTTAAACGGACGTCCAGTGATTTGAAAACATTCGAACTAACTCTGATTGTAGGAAAGAAATCAGAGACTTATCGATTATACAATAGGCGAAGGAGCTTCTTGCAGGACTCTCTTATGCAAACGTATGGAGCTTTTAGACAATGCAAAAGCCTCTTTTATGCATGCATACGGCCGCCTGTTTAAAAGGACGTTGATCCTCAGGTACTATTTCAGGTGAGTAAAAATTCCAACGGTTTCCGAGCGTAACTGGGCATTAAATCGCCAGGGCGCCTTTAAATCGGAAATAGGAATCAGAGGCGTTTTCATGACTCATCTTTAATTTATCGGTCTTACCATTCACCGGATTGTACCAAGTTATACAGCGAGGCAACTGTTCTCTAAACTCTAGTTCTATTATGCATATCGGGACTCTGATAGTTCAACAATTATTTGGTAGCTCATTGAAACGTCACAATTATTAGGATCTTTCAATGAGGCTAACTTCTCCTTTACGGTAAGTCAGCGATAAAACTACTAATTGGCAAACTTGACCTGATCAAACGCGTTTACTTGTCATATTCAAACGCGAATTGAATCATAGATTTACATACTATTACAGGGGAATTTATCAACTATAACTTTTAACCAAAATAGTCCCAACATTTAACGAAATTATTCCCATATCGGAGTGGAATTTTCATGTTCGATTTTAATTTGGGAGATATTTTAGTTTATTTATAATAGTTTAAGCATTTCATCTACGTACATTCTCTCAAGATTAGTAAGAATATAGTTCCATATTTCGAATGCTCATCAGACACTCTCTTCTTCCATAAAAATAATTAATTTGACGGGACATAGAATAATTTTTTTAAAAATCGGAAAACTATATAGAATATGGGCATTACTTTAGGGGAAAACTCAAATCTGGATGATTAGGTACTTGCAATATCTTGTCCATACAGTAATAGAAAAATGTTTCCAAATGGAAATAAATAATGGAATAGGCCGGGTTTTGCAAAGAAAAAGAGTCGGTTTAAACCGAAAAAAAATTGTTGTTGCGGTTGGTAATTCTAAATTCTGGCCTAAATATTTTTTAAAAAATCAAATTGTATGCATACTCGTTTTTATTTTCAAAATTGATCAAATTTGGCGAAAATTCTTGAAATTTAACAGGATTCTACGGCGAGATACGTGAAGGCGGTTGCCGAATAATCAGAAGTGGGTCACAAGGACGAACCCAAAATGGACGTCCAAAAGCTGGCTATGATATTCAACGGATTCAAGGAGCACATAAGGTTCAATGATCGAATAACGCCATGCATCGTTCAGTGATTCAAAGACCTCGCTCGTCCAGACGTCTGCCTCGAAGATTAGAGTGCACCTTCTGCATGAACGGAATTGTAGTGTTATTCATTGGAAGCAGGGATCGATTTGAAATTCAACAACCTAATAGAATTCCTTCATTTTCCTATTTGATAGGGAAGTCTCTTACGATGGACAAGCGGACGTAGTCGCGTGGACGAACCGATTACATTACCAACCTTCGTGTTATTGACCCCTCAAAGATATTCTTCGATATTTCCATTTGACCTCAGCTGTAATTCCGTTCAAGAACCTCTTGCGGACAATACAAGTCTCACAGCCTATGACAAGCGATGCCGAGTGATACTCGCTGGAAAATGGTCATTTTTCTTCGCCAAGCTCGTGAGATGTTTTTCAAATATGTCTCTTTAATTACTATTGATATTATCGGCATTCAGCATTAAAACTAGGCGTTTTCGCCGAACCAAAAGAGCTAAAACGCGAATTATTTTAGTTACTGTTCAATGTGCATGAATACAGATGTCCAGGGCATGTCAAGTTCGCTCGCTCTAACTGACAGTATACGCTTCCACGTGCAGGCCAAGAATCCAATGAGTCGAACATCTTAAATTAATTAACCCAAAATAGTCCAAGGGGTCGATTTCGGCCTTCAATTATGTCAACTCGATGACTCACGCAACACATCCAGGAATAGGTCACGTTACCCTCATTGTACTGTAAGACGGTAAACTAAAGGAATAGCTTTAGAACAGAGGAGGCCAAGCCAAAAGGGGAAATCTTGGCAACACCGTTGTTTCCAGCAGTGGTCCAGGAGGATATGTTTCATCTTGTAGGTGTGGGCTCTTGGGACCGTTGCCAGCATCTTATTGTTACCGCTATCTGAGAGTTTGATATTTCAGTAAAACCCAGGCGACCTCTTCGGTGAGACAAACAAAAAGCCAGGAAATTGAGGCCCCCTCTCCAAAAAGCGTCGTTGTATGCAGACATGCAAAATTCCACGGATTCATCTATACGTGCGATATTTTGTTTGCTGTGCATTGGTAAATGAAGTGAGAGCTAGGGAAATTAGAAATTTTATTAAAACTTGGAAATGAAAAAGTTTGCCAAGCTCTATCGTGATATTTTTTTGCTTGGTTGTTCAAATTCTTCATTTGACTCTGAGCACCGAAATTACTATTCTTTTTTTTTTTAATGAGATATTGGAACGAGCATTTCTAGCCGATTTTTGAGTGCACTGTCAAACACCTTTATTTGATGTGAAATGAAGAATAAGACAAGTAAATTTAAAAAAAATTATAATGCAAAATGTGGGAAAGAAAATGAAAACCATAACGCTAGAGGAAAGCACTTGAACATAAAATACATTAGATTTATTTCTTCATCTTGAAACCTGCAATTAAAAATTATTGCAAAAGAGCGCATTGAGCAATGTCGATATTGTTAAACAATGGATTTTTACCACCAAAGATTAAAAGACAATTGAAAATATCCTCGACGCGCATGTGAACTATTCGATATTTGCACATAGCAATTCCTCGATAATTACCCGGTCGTACAATCAACGAAAAATGTCAACATTTGCAAAGACGTTGAAGCGTTTAACACCGTCGTTGCGTGTCAGGTGCCTGCCAGTGAAGCAGAACGGTTAAATGGGACAATATTGACAGACCTTGAAATGCACACATTATGCAACTCTACGTGCAGCGGAGCGCATCCCGTCTCGTCTAATTATAAATTTTCGCTGAGTGTTGACACAAATTTCCAATCCTTCTCGACAAAAAAATATATAAAGAGTGATGGTGAAAAGTTAAGAGGGGCCGAAGATAGTTTTCTCGGTCTCAAGGATGATTTACCGATATGGAACAGGTGTGAAAACTAATTTTCACAAAAACGTTTGAAAATGAAAGATATATTATTGATTAACGTCACAAGAAATTGTAAAAATCGAGTTTTTAAACACCTTGTGTTATTTTTATTTATTTTGATTGTGCAATTCTGAACTGTAACGGTTTTCATTTCTTCCCAGCTCCTTTGGGCCATTTTGAGCCTTTTTAACCCATTCCGAGTTCCGCCAAAATATGATAATTGAACCAGATCCTTGCATTATTATAGCCTTTAGAACTATTTGTTACTCGACTTCTTCAAATATAACAATGAGAGCTAAAAAATATAATTTAAATCGGCCAGTTTTGGAAAAATGTCAGAGTATTCCAATACTTCATTTTTTTCGTATCGAATTTCGACCCAATAACACATAAAAAATCCGTTTCATAGATCAGAGAATTGAATTTGAAAAAAAAAATGGAAATATATAATTCTTACGAATGTATTTACGAATTTAGGTGTGTATTTTGCACTATAACTGCCGCAATTTACAAGATAAAAATCTGATTTTTACGAAAACAATCTTTTTCGGCAAAAGTAACTACGAGTTCGTTGGCAAGCCAGATCTATCAGAGGATGGTGAAATTTGACGTTGAGCTCGCCCGAAAATCGTAAAACTTTCAACTCCGAACATTAAAGGGCCTTTAGGGTTTTAAAATTCTTATATTTTTCACGTTGAATCGAATCTCGGTTCTCAAGTTATTGCAGGTTTTATGAGGTTTTTTGGGTTTTGGACAAATTCATACGTATGCAACGATAGTAATATTACTAGAGCATTTTTAAGCCTTCTTTATCTACTCGTTATCTCTCTATAATATCCTTCAAGCAGTCCGCTCGAAATACAATTCGAAAATTCGCTGCGTGGGTGGAATTTTTAATAATTATAATTACAAATTTGGTTATTTTGACAATAGCCACAAGAGTGAGCATAAATTATTCGAAATTGATTCGCTGGTCATTTTGCAGATCGGAATCGATCAATGACATCACGAATCTGGGTCTTTATGAAGTACATTTTCATGGCGTACACACATTTATTCATTGTCCAGGAACTGCAAGAGAACTGCATTTACCTTATGATAGCTTCGGCCGCGATTTGCATACAGTTCCAGGAAACCGACGATTCCCAGGGCCATAACGGCTCATAACGTCGGGAAGCAATCACTGGGGACTTTTCGCCCATGAGAAACATAGATCCCCTGAAAGCGTTTCACTCTGCGCGTCCATTATCGGATTACGAATTTTTTCCGGGCACTTTTTGCGTCAAACGATTTCTTCCAATGTACAGAAGGAAACTCAAGAGAATAAAAAGGGTATCTGATGCCCTTTGGATTGCTTAGCTTAAGCACACCTTGAAACGTTTCAAATGGTAGTTTGGTTCCCTGCTGGAAGCTCAGCGGGGGAGCGAATCAGCCGAGCTGAGAGATAGCGAGATGCGAATAAGAAGACGTTGTTAAAGAAGGAAGGAAAACCAGGGATCGGATAGGGCAGGCCAAAAATACAGGATAGAAGACGAGCAAGGTTGGCTGGCTTGGGAATGGAAGTTCTCAGATTACGGTGTTGGGCTGGTGAAACCGCACGCTCGTATGGATAAACATCTTTTCCTCTTGGAGGAACCTCAGAAAACCCATTGTATAAGTAGCCGAGTTGCACCCAACGGGCGTCCTCTCTTATACGGCTGGTTGTCACGAAGTGTTACTGCTACCCTCCTACGCTTGCGGAATAGACCCTGAAAAAAGTCTGGACAGAACGGCAGCGCGAAGTCAAAGGATCGGGTATAATCGTTATCAGCTAGCAATGACGATTCGAAATCCTCACTTTACATGAAAAATCCGTCTGGTGATACTATCCTTAGGGTCAGCATTACCGGCTTTATCAGGCTTTTTAGCGCTGCAAGTAGAATCATGCATGAAATGAGATCTACATCTATGGATGACAATATCGGAAAGACCGACCGATACTCAAGCTTTAAGGAAACCAAGATCTTGCCACAATGTCTGGATGTCCTGCAATCGCTGTCATTCAATATTATTTCAACGGAAATGGACGAAGTCTCTAGAATAGGAAAAGCTATCGAGAGAATGATCATATGAAAATGGAACGATAGTTTTGACTTTATCAATAATTAGGTTTTTGACTGACTTTCTCGCTGCCGAGTTTATTCATGTGAATTTTCTCAGTTGACATGTTATTCGGCAACAAAATCGTCTAAAACGCACCTTGAAATGCAAAAAATCTCAATTTAATTCGAATTCAAAGGCCGACAGAAAATCAATTAGTTTTCTAGACAAAGAAAAAAGAATCAATTGTATACCAATGATATTGAATTGCTCGATTACAATTGTTATCTTAGTAGAGGCTGTGGACCTCATGGTTCCACGTCGCCCTGAAGATGCCCGAATGGGCGAAAGTGCTCGGCCAGCCATTAAAAATCTGGAGAATAAGTCGCCTGGTTTTTCTCCCCCAATAAATGCGACGACAACCAAACGAAAAAAAATTGTTATCTTGGTTACCTTTCATGCGAGGAAATACGTTCGGTCTATGATTTCCTTCCTTCGAGTAGGCAACCAAGTGCAACTGCGGTAGTTCTACTTTGCAAAGCCTACTCGTCCGTGACCGGTACAAAGTCGCTATCGAGAGAAGGCCTTGCACGTGTTGTTCCTTTGGATTCGCTCATTGCCGTTGACGCGTTGGCGATACAGAGCCGGCGATAGAGACCGACGACTGAGGCCATTAGAGGCAGGTCATGCGTGCACAGTCGCCACAAAGCCCAGGATCACCAACCCGATTAACTCCGTAGGACAAACGGCAACCGAGGGCCGAAGATGGGACAAGGAGAGAACATCGGATTATACGCACCTATGAAGGCGCAAATCAAAAGCTTCCCGAATCATTGTTTCCATTTTACTTCGACGGTTACGCAGTTAATTGAAACACTAGGTCCAGACGAAAAGTCGAATCCGGTACGAGGTTACAAATTACCTACGAAGTAATTCGACCACACATTCAAAGTTCGGCTCTATAAAAAAATTTGCTCATTCCTAAGAAACCGCAAATCAAACATCTTAGCTAACGGTAAAATTATTCAAATTAATTCAAAACCGTTGCCAAACTTTCACAAAACAAAATCACACATCGCATTCACAGAGACACGCAATAAATAATGTCAAATTCGGACGGCTCTCTTTCTGCGGACGAATCGGAATCGTCGGGCGATTTCATCAATCAAGAATCACACCCGACGAGGAGGTATCGAATTCCTAACAAAAAAGACATCGACGTCACCACGACGTCGGCATCGCCAAACGTATATTTTCGGATTCTGCCAAAAGTTTTCGCCGAAAATAACTTCGCGCCAATGACGAAGGAAAAAATCGCCGAGTACCTTAAAACTCGGTTATTGGGTCCAGTCGAAGAGGAAAAATTGAAAAAGGCCTTGCAAATGAGTATAGCAAAAGGAACAATTAAGCTTGTGCCGCCGACAAAGTTTGCTTTCAACATTGCAAGTTTATTTCCAAAGAAAAGGAGAAAACTCGTGAAAGAAGTCCGAATTTAAAGGTTATTCATTAAATTTGCACTAATTGTAGTTTATTTACAATTTTCTTCTATTTTTTTTTTTTTTTTTCAATTTGTAACTGAGGTGTATAAGTGAATATAATATCGCTTTGAGCTGATTTGAAAATTGAATCGTATTTTCTTCTCTTTCCTTAAAAACTTTACGAATTTTCCTTGAGAATCCTCAAGAATATACGCTTAAGCCGATTTCAGCATCTTTCTAAAAAAAATTCTCACCGAAAATGGGAACATTATATAGCCTTCTTAATTGACCGCCAAGGTTTCAACGTGGCAACCGATGGAAACACGAAAAATTATAATCGACCTGACATGGCCAGATTTCCGTGGTCCGCTAAGCATGACCGACAATAAAGGAAGCTGTTCAGGATATGAATAACATACAACGTTAAACCAAATGATTGAATGAAGAAAAATAACATTCTTGCTGTATTCTCGAGCAGTTATTTGTTCTTTTTCAGACTCAGAAAATATGATCCTCTAATAGAGTATCCGAATTAATTCCAAAATATTTCCTGTTCGCTTGATAACATTTTCCATTACCTAAATGAAAAATTACGGATTTAAAAATAAAGTTGAAAAATACAGTTGAAAAAAAAATAAAATAATCGACGGGCGAACTCATATAATGATGCGTTTGATTCCGTTTTTCTCTTAAATTTGACGTTTCATTCATCGTTCCCAGAAATTGTAAAAATCGTTGATGTCACATAGTTCTGAAAAGTTCGTAAGTCACGTTTTGTGCGGGATGACTCATTTTCGAGGACAACGCAGACATGTAAATCGCCACGTCTGCAGCGTACGTTTGGAATTCGGTTGCAAACGCTAGAAATATTTCCAACGCAAATATTTTCTCGTAAGTATTCAAATCGCTACGTGGAACTAGTTACCGGTTGTACGATTTCCTACACCTGTGGTTTGCACAGATGTCTCCGCTTTGGAATGCTCGTGAATTAGTTTAGTTCTTTCCCCTTTGCTGAACAATAGGATTCACGGACACGCACTCGCTTAAAAATACGTTCACACCATTAAGCGAGGAAACCTAGAAAAAAAAAAAAAAAAGTTGAATGTCACCTTTGCTAGGCCTGCGTAATTAGATCAGCAACTGAACCACGTCTCAGCGCAAGGAATGCACGGGATGACTTAATATAGAGCTGTAAAGAAAACTAGGTAGTTTTAACATAGTATAAATTAGTCAAAAAATATTAACATTGAAAAATGAGTTAATCCCAATATTTTGATACTAATGTGAGATCCTAATATCAAAGAAAAGTCGGGTAGGTTTAATGTTAAAATATCTGATTAACATGTTAATAAATGTATTTGAAGATTTACAATATTACTCCTTTTATGGCGAAAGAGGGTTTATTATATCTAAAATGGTACATATATTATTCTCCAATTACGTTAACCTCTCGGAATTCGGAACTTCTCCATAAGAGAGCTTTTGCAGTTCTTAGTATACTTTTGTTACCTTGATAATGTAGGAATAATATATAGGATACACGTCCCGAAATTTGGATAACGGTATCAAAGAAAACCATGTTTTTCAACTAAGTAGGTATCTTAACTTCACTCTCTTGACGTTTGACATACAACACTACAAATATGAAATATCCAATACACACAACTGAATTGGTTGTTCCATTTCCCTAAGCTCTATTCACACCGTATTTTTTTCAAATCCATCCATGTTTTTTTCCCGGCCAATCCTTCAACTCGGAATCAGATACCTTCGAGTTTGACCACTTCCAGCGACTGGCTGTGATCGCTGGCTGAACATGCTGGCATGATGGTACGGACGCGTACTTATCCGAATTGGTCACGCCTCAGAAAAAGGCCAAGGTCGGCGGTCACGATGGACAGAGAATGGAAGCGTTCCGGGAGCTTCCGGCCATTTTCTTCCACCCCCCGTCTTCAGTTCCGCTGCGATGAGCTTTTGTCGAGAAGAAGACGAAAAATATTTTTTTCGACAGAAATAATTTTTGTCCGCTCGTAAATAAAACACGGTGCCTCATATTTCTCTGCAACTAGGAATGGGTGTTAAATGTATTAATACAGAATGAAGGTTTGGCTTCGAAAAACTGCTCCCCAGCGAGAAGAAAGTTCCACTTCCCGGAACTGGGACAATTAAAGCCGCGTAAAGAGGCCGTCGTATAAAATGTGAAAAAGACAAACAAACTCTCTACTTTATTTAAAAAGCTCCTCCCAGCCGTATAAAAAATTACTGCCTTCTATCTTTTGAGTACGTTTCGTAAGGATGAAATTGAGCTTATGCATCTCTTAGTGACGTAACTGCATACATCTAAATGGTAATGGTGTCTCTGTTTTACTGCTCGGCTTTAGATAGACAATTTTGACGAGGCTTACAAGCGGACGATGCTGAGGTTGGGCGATCAAAGACGGGAACGAGCTTTTCGTTTTACAACGCACTTGTAATTACCTCGGTTAGAGTCACATCTATAAACGATTTACGATGTAAACCCTCCGACGCAAAACGCATTACCAAATAGCTCGGCTCTACGTGTTCAAAGTGCGGTAAGAAGCATTATACAAATGACATCCACTACCGGGCCAAAGGGTGAACCAGATAACGCACCCTCTAATCCTCCTGTGCGAGGCCTCCATTCCCTAATGAACTCATTAATACGTAGGATTTGCTTGGTGTTGGTAGTATCGGTTTATGGTTCAATGTTGATGCATGTAGCTTTAACTTCCAACCTGTTTTAGCTCAACGTATAACCACGTTTACGTTTATCGACTGGATTATACGGATTATCAATTGTAATGCATAATTTCGCAAAATTTAGGCAATACGCATTAGTATTATTAAATGCCGTTCAAAACCTCCAACGCCTTGATATTGAGCTGGGGAAATCCATTTTTCGTCTCAGAACTCAGGCATTTAAAATACGAGGTATGTTTACCTTCAGACTGGGCTATAACGCAATCAATTTTTCAAATCGAAACTCCCCATGGAGGTTTTAAGATCTCCTGGTGGATGTAATATCCGTGAATTTTACAGCTTCACTAAATAAATACATATATACCTACCTACATTTTTTAATTATTTCAATCTTATTGATATTTATTTATCAAACAGCGGTCAAAACATTTTTGCCAATTTCTCAACATTAGAAGACGCACAAGCTTGCCCTACCTCATAAATAGGTGCAGCAACGGTGAAACGTTCGGATGATAGATGGATAACTGTAGGTAATAAGGATTACCGTTCCACTCTCAACTGAGTCCCGTGTAGAGTAAAACGGGACAGGAACGAGTATGATAATCGCATGAGGAGCACCGAGCTCGTTTCCTCAGGCATGCGAGTCTGCGAACAATGCGAGCTGATCTTTCACATAGGCTTCGTATTCCATGAAAACTGCATGAAAAAGGAACATTTCGAAGAATTGGTTGAATAAAATTATAAACGCGAACTATTGAGCGATTTCCTCATAGCGCAAAAAACATTAAGTTTTTTTCGCTTAGTCATAAGTCTGCGGACGGACGAATTCAGCATACAGATCAAATGGTTATTTTGTTGAAGTTTTTCGATTTGAACTAATTGGAGAAACAATGGTCAGAGGAAATGTTTAAAAAATTTGTGAAAGCTTCCACATAAAAAATTATTCTTGGTTGAGCCCAGTACAATAAAAAATTGTGAGAAAACAAACGTAATTTTCAACAACACAGTAATTTTAATTATTTTCATAATTAATAAATTAAAAATTAAATTATTTTCCTGGCGATACAGCTGAAAAGAGTGTTTGATGTCGATTAAAGAACGATTTTTAAAGCTCCAAAAATACTCATCCCTCATGCCAAATTTCTGAAAATCTCGATTTTCCAGTTGGTAATTTACGTTTTTTAACAGAACATCGACCATATTCATTTTTCCATATTTCGAGTCATTTTTTCGTGTTCGTATACAATTATTTTCAATTATCGTAATTGTTATGTATATTTTATTCGGAAATAACGATTCTATGGAAATTTATTAACAATATAGCACCCAGGTCAGCGCGCCGTGCATTATATTATTATGATGCGGCTGCCGTGGTTGAAAAAATAACGATAAATGGTTGGGAACTTAACTTCTGTATTCCCTCAAAGTTACGGCCCATTGCTTCGCAAATTTTCATGTAAATGAACACTGCGTCGGCGTTTGTGGTGCATAAAAATGAGTACATCGAAGTACAAGCTTTTGTTTCTGCTGAATTCGATCGAAGGAAGAAGTAATTAGTGTGCGGAATAGTTTTAAACATAGTTTCACTAAGCTAGCATATTCAATAGCGTCTAGCGAGAGCTTATTTACATATATTTTCTGTGGCTGAATTTTAAGTTGGATCTGCGTTGAATTACAGCAGTTGATCCAAAATAATTTTAGCTTTTGGTTCTCTATTACATGCACTGTGGAGAGTTAATTTTATTTGACAGCCCGAAATGTGAAATAATAATTTTTGACATACCAACTGAAGTTTGAAGTTAAAAAAAAAGTTTTAGACTAATGCTCCATACTATCTAAGTTTATGCAAGGTCGACGGGAAGATTACAATTTCTTTGTAGAGGGTTCAGCTTCCCTGAAAAAAAATTTTCGTGCGAAAACCAAGGCGAATCGTTGCCTCTTATCTTTCGTCTTCACCGAATTTTCATCGTAAATTATGATGAAAAAATATGACGAAAGATGCGCCAGTTCGATCGGAGCAGATGACCTCTTTACGGCCCATGTCTCGGCCGACGTCTCGTTCCCGCGTAAACAATTTCATCAGCCATACTCATTCTCTGACCTTATATAAGTTTTTTCGTTCGCCTGTTTTCGCTCCTCAACCTTATCTCTGTTGTGCAGTGGCCACTTTAACGAATCATGTTGTTCGGCTAAACGAGGTCGATTTATCCAGCCGTCGTTGCTTTTCCAGTCAAAACATGTTTATTAGAGTTGGATAAAAACGAATCATACGATATTTAGAATTGACTCGGCCCTTGTAAGATGAACTACTTAAATTTGTCTGCGTCATTCGACTGTAGAATTGCCTATATTTTCCGTACGACGTCAATTGATCACTATCGGTGAACATGTTCGACAGGTGATCAACGTATCTCGTTGAGGCTCTGGGCTAAGGTACGGTCGTGGTGCAGCGCGTGATTTAACACTCATTAATATTCGCGACGAGAGGAAGAAATAAAACATTTTTTACCGTCAATAATTTGACATGGATATGTCTTAGTTCTGGGGTCTTGCAAAATTTTTCGCGACACAAAAAAATGCAACGCGTTTTATTGAAAACTATAAGAGCTACATTTGTGAAATTTTCACCAAAAATCATTTTCGGGCTGACGATGGCTGAAGATGGCAGCGAGATGGCTACCTCAATTGTAAGGGTGTTTTTTAAGGGGTTTTAGGGGGAGAAAATTCAGGTTTTCCAATTCTTTCCCAACATAGCCGAGTTTAGTATCAATTGTAGTTGATTTTTCAACGCTGAATCGAATGAGGCCAAAATGAAATCGGTAGCTTGAACGGTTCTCAAGTTATCGCAGCTTTTAAGAGGTGTATGTGAGTATTTGAGACAAATGCCGTGATGCTATAACTCGGGTATTAATAAAGCTATTGAAATCGTTCTATACTCGTTGGAATGCTCATCAAACACTCTCTCCAACTATCAGATCCAAGATCATTGTGAGTTGAAATTAAGTGATTTTTAAGAATTAAAATCAAGTTAATTTCGGATATTTGCTATGGAGTTTGATCTTAGATACCAATCTATCAACAACTTTCACAACTGTTCGGCGTAGTGACTACTGACAAGTCTAACTACTACAGTAACTACAACAATTTCTTCTTATTGTTTCTATGTTTTTTTAAGTATAATAAATTTAAATGTTATCTGAAGCAACACGAACTTTCCACGCGGGTGGAAATCACGACTTTCTTTCACATAAATAATTTACCAAGACTACACGGCTACTACCTTCTGTAGTACAAAAATGTAGCTCGTGGGGTATCGTAAACCCTCAAATCATCTGTAAACTGATGATGAGTGTCTACACTGCATGCAGATACATCTGTAGGTACAAGGATATGTCTTATGATGGCTATTCAAACATGCATGGTAGTTCGTAACAAACACGAATATTGATAGCTGCGCTACATTCCATTAATTTAAATCGCCATCATAAGACATATCCATGTACAGACGTATCTGCATGCAGTGTGGATACTCGTTATCAGTTTACTGATTTTAATAAAATCGGCTTCCCTGTGAAGTTACCTAGCCTTTTTACGTACAATCTTAACAAATTAATGCCGACAATACTGGGTGAAAATGAGGGTAGAAAGTAGGAGGGAAAATGCGAAGGCATTAGAAATACGAGGATGGAAATAATTTAGACGACACTGAAGACATATCGAGCAGCTAATAATAAATTGAGTTGAAGGTTTTTCAATCGAGTGTGCGATCCAATTTGAAAATCGAACTAACTTACGCAGCTCTACCGGACAAAACATTCCATTGTGATTCTATTCGATAGAAATGCCTCCAATTTTCTTTCTCGATACCATCGTTACAAAAAAAAAAAAAAAAAAAGAAAAGTAAAATCGACTAAACAACTTGCAGCAGAAAACTAAAATACTACTATTATGTCACAGTAGCCACCGTTGGCAGTCTCTTGGTAAAACTGCAAGGGAGAACAACGAGTACCAGGACCATAGGGCTACTATTTATTGAATAATATATGACGGTAAAAACTTCCTCCCGCGTGATAATGAATGAATAATAATGCAATAAAAGTTGAACGAGACATTTCTTGCCGGACGATAAATCAATATTCACTCTATTGTGGATGGTGGTTGAATAATAAAATAACCATCGCGCACACTACGGCAGCCCTCTCTGATCGATCTGACTTTTCACTTTCCCAGGGGGACAGACTTTGACGATGACTGTGTGACAGGGGAGCGAATAAATTATTGTCAGAGTTCAATTAGGTGTCGTCAAGCACGTCCATTGCATTTCAGATTACGTGCTTCTATCAGAAGCCTAACCAAATTTGACTAAAATTTCGACAACATCTCAGTTCGAATATCAGAAGAGAATCCGTTATACCGATAATCCTTGATTTTATTTCCCAGAAAATAACTACGATACTTAAGCAATCATTAGTCTTCTTGGCGAAAAATCAAAATCTTGACAATAATTAATTTTCAGGTAGTAAAACGCTTATAATGTTCAGCTATTATGATTAAATTTAATTATGTTGAACCTCGCAATATTGAAATTTCAACTATTTTCAACTCGTTGGAGAGAATTCATCAAAGAAAGAACCAATTCTAGCTCGGAGGAATGACCTCTCGTGACAGCGAGGGCACAGCTCGGTGAAACAAGCCGGTGGTTACTTTCTAGTCGATTTTGTCCGTCAAGGCACGCTCGTGTTGTCTCGACAGCTGAGCATCAAAATGTATTCAAAGGGACATCACGGCCGTCAACCGCTAGGACGGATTTCTCTGGCTATGCCGTTGGTTTTATTCGTGCACACGTCGTTCAACTATACCCAAATTGCATCGATCTCTCCCAGGCTGTGAAAAAATACCATTTTGTAAACATGGGCTTGTCGTAGGCGTCTCTGCCGATTGCGAAGACACGACAAATGCGATGTCTTGCAATCGTGGCCGTGTGCGCGACAGCCGATTAGGTCAATAAGAGACTATGAGCCTAGCATGATAATGCGGACCTTAGAGAGGTTTCAAGTATTAGCTCCAAGGCTACGATTCGTCGGGCTACGATAAGAAAAATGCGGAGGAGTGAAGATGTTCGCCTGTTCCTATGTTTCGTGGGCGAAATCACTGTAGGATAGTCAGGTTTCCATATCGAGGTTAAACCGCTCGAACTTTAATCATCGTTTTCGAATCGGACGGTGATATAAATTGATTTCGACTGACGTTTCGCTTATCGATCAGAAATAACCGACGTTTATCTAGCTGCATTGTTGGGATTGCATTATCTCAACGTTTCGAACAAGGAATATCAGCGATTGAAGAATAATTAGACTCGTTCCGAGAAATGGGATGATGAAGATTGTCGGATGAAATGTTTCAAACAATATAGTTTCATGCTTGGGCACCATAGTTTCAATTATTTAAAAACCTGATCGTTAGCGATTCGTTTTCAATCAAAGTAATATTAATATTCAAACAAAGTGATGACGCAATGACAAGTGCCAACTTCATATCGGCGTCAATGTTGAGAAAGGAATAAAAGAAATGGAGAACGCGTCTGGTGTTTTCTCCTCCTCATATAGTCGTATAGTGCTACAGCCAAAGGAAAAATAACGAAACGGTTTTATTACTTCCGAAAACAGCAGCGCCTAATTGTTAGGGATAAACGCGCGTTATTTCTCTTGCAAAAACACTGCAACGTGAGAAAAAACTGAGAGGGAAAGTGAGGTGAAAAAAGCTGTTGTTTTGTTTGGTAAATCGTGGCGCGCCGGGAGTGGAAAGCGGGAAAGGATTTGCCAAGGGATTTAACGTGAAAATATATTCAACTTTCGCGTATGCCCTGATGAGATGATTCTGCAAGGGATGGCGCGTGGGTTATCATTTGATAGTTAAAAACGTCCGTGTACGAGGAATAACGTTCAATAAACCTGTCATTTGTGGTCACGCATGCTAAAAATTTCAAGATAAGGGAAAATGCAAGAGCCTCTCAGTCAGTTATCATCCAAGTCTCATTAGTTACGTTTGAATCGCTGCTAAGTAGTTACCAATACATAAAAATCATTCCCTGACAAAACACTTTCTTTTTCCTTGAGTGCGATAAATCACATAGTCACAGATCACTGGACGGAAGCAGTCTTTCGCGAATCCTCTCTCGAATCATTCGCCGATTTTCACGACGTGTGCTAACGTCCTCTAACGCAAATTATTTCTGAAACGATCCCAAGTCGCGATTTTCAAATGGATAGAGCATGCAAATATGGCCAGCTATTTTAGGATTTTCGTTAGTAAATTTAAAATATTCGACTTGCCACAATAACGAATGTAAATCATTAATCATCGCCGTGAAACAATAAATCTGCAACAAAAAAAGGTCGTTCCTATTGTCTTTGTGAAGATAATATGGGATATCTGGATTACTCTCAAAGAAGAAATGTTCTGAAGCTCCCAAGCTTTGTGTGTCAATCGATATTACATAAAATGTATCTTTCGAGCGCCGCAGATGGAAGATAACTAATTCTAACTACAAAAAAATATCGGCGTTAATCGTGACTCGTTTTCTTTTGTCGAAGTTTGATTTGATAACTTTATCTCGATCTTCCGCTCGAGCATGTGCGATGAAAACTTGTGGAAAAAATGCTAATCTTCCTATCCTTTAGTTCTTTTTAACGTTCGAAGATGATGAAAATTGTTATCGTTGTTTATACCAACGCTTGTCACGTACTTTTATAAAACTGTTTGTCCGCCTATCTTATCGCTAGGCTAATATTTGAGCTGTCTCGCGAGGTATACGTTAAGCGAACGATTTCACACAATTCTACGAGTTGATCCACGATTTCCAAGAATAAAAAACTCCCATGATAGTAGAGCTAAGCTGGCTTAGCGAATTTGCTTTTCGAGCCGCAAATAACCTTGGTCATATCTAGGTCAACCTTATTATGTTATGACAAGAATCGAGTCGAATATTGAGCTTTAATGTTGAACGAATAAATCAAGTCTCATTTCTTCAAAATATATTTAGGTACAGTTAGCCAACGAAAAATATCAGACGAGGTAAGTGAAGGATTAAACCAACCGAAATCGGGTAAGCAAAAATACTTCAGCGAGACAAGAAATGCGCCGAAAAATTTGCAGTTCTTATATGGTAAATTTCGATTTTTCAACCGCTTCATGTTTTTCTGTGGTTTTCCCTCGGTTTTTGACCTGGGCTACTAACTGTTCTGTGAATTGCGATAGCCCCAATTCCGCCGCTATCTTGCCCATTTTATGCTTCGTGTCGTTCAAAACAGCGAAATATAAAAGCGAACGTTTAATGCAACGTAAACGCC
Source organism: Tupiocoris notatus (assembly GCA_037159825.1). Taxonomy (NCBI): domain Eukaryota; kingdom Metazoa; phylum Arthropoda; class Insecta; order Hemiptera; family Miridae; genus Tupiocoris; species Tupiocoris notatus. The sequence goes on along the minus strand of JASJUZ010000019.1, from coordinate 260,359 downwards.
TTGAATTAAAATACAAACGTCGCTTTGAAGATAATTTGGATTTCATTAGCAGTAGAACGAAGTTAACCTCGTAATGATAAGCCGAAACATGACAAACACTAGTTCCAATGAACAAAAGACCCGATAAACGACGGCGATGGAGAAAAAGTAAAACGGCGAACAATGAGCGATATGGGAAAGACAATGGTTGCGGAGCAGATACGTCCCTGAAAAATGGGATTAAAATGCGATGGATAGTGAAAAGCAGGACTAGGCGAAAATAACCAACAGCGGACAAGGAAAAGTACTAGATATATTTTTTTGGATGTCGAGCATTTTGTTCCCTTTGCTAAAACTACCTAGACGTTTTGTGGAGTAGCACGTTCAAAAAAAAAAAAAAAAAAAAAAAAAAAAAACACAGAGGAAATCGCTGCAATAATTGAGAAAACAAATCCAGTGGTATGCATAGACCACACAGTTATTCCGTATTTCAGTCTAAAGTCAGGTCATAGCAAACATTTCAAAACCTCAACCGTTAAAAAATATTGACCCTTATGGCCTAGCAAAAACTTTGAACGCTTATATATCTCAAAAGTACTGGGATGTTCGCCAAAATCCGGAAACGGCTAATTTTACACATTTACGCAGAGAGACTATTTTGACAGTTCCATTGAACTCCATCCATTTTTCATAGAGATATGGCAACTGCACTGACGGACGGACACACAGACACTTGATCAGAAAGTGTTTCTGAGTATAAATAGTACAATGAAAATTTCTTCTAAATTTGACTTTTCGGACGATTCCAATATTTTCCTTTGCGACGTAAGTATGGAAGTAAAAAGTAAATTATACGCTAGAATGAGTTTCTTTTCATTCTTACTTCAATAACCATTGTACGATAAATCCATCGTATTTTTCATAACAAAATTTTTTAATTCCCATCTTCACAGGTGGTACGTAATTTTCTAGGAACTGGACAAGAATACGATCATCTTCCCTATCAATTTTAAAGAAATTTCCAAGAACCGCATTTTATTTTTATTTTTTTATCGAGATTAGACGGATTAAAAAACGTCCATTTCAAGGTTACACGAGCAACTCATATTCGCGAGCTATAGAAAAGCCTTCTCACTACGGGCGACTAGGCCAGCCAGTTTGTCTCCAGCTCAGCCCCTCTCTCGCACGTCCTCTCGCTCTTTTTGCCAACTACAAGTTCGCTGTTTTTTTTTCTTCCTTTTTTCACTCGAACCGTTTGAAGGACTCGCGGTTGCTCGCGAGTAGACGTAGGTGGGAAGGGGGAAGTGATTCGCTGAGCCGCTCCCTTCGAAGAACAATGGATCTATGTAACGTGTGAGAGAGAGAGACTAATAGCATTGAAAAGAGAGGGCAGAGAGATTGAGAGAAGCGATGAGCTGGTGTACGTACAGTCCGAGATAGACGGGGACAAGTTGGAAGATATTTTGAGCGAAACTTTGTACGCTAGTCGCCGCTTCTTATTATTCTGCTCAGAGTAAAATCTCATCATTGCGGAAAATGTCAGCTTCTGAAAATCAGTTGGCAATAGCGAACGAGGACTGGTATCAAATGACAGAGGGTTTGATACTAGGACATTTGAATTACCAGATTGATTAAATGTGATTCAATCTGATCGTGGAGTTACAGTGATAACGTCAGGAACGTTCCTCTACCCTGTATTTTCGGACACTGAAGAGGAGAGACTGTAACAAATAAATTAGAGTCGATTATTAAACTGTTGCAATTATTATTTTCCTTGTCGTCGCATTTTTTTATGTCCAAGGAGTGTGAGGGGGAAAAAACCAGGCGACTCATACTCCGATTCTTTATTGGACCCTATTTCTCCACGTCGCCCTGAAGATGCCTGAACGGGCGAAAGTGCTCGGCCAGTAAAGGAAGAATCGGAGAATGAGTCGCCTGTTTTTTCTAACCCTCACACCCCTATTGTAATTATAGTCTATCAACTACAGTCCCAATTATCCCTAACTTGTTAAAAATATTATCATGGATTTTTCTTGAGGTGCACTACCTATTGCACTACCTTGAGGTGGTATACCTAGTTCTCATATTTTCTTTGATTTTTCCCATGGAGAGAATATTCTTGGGCTGGAGTGAATCAAAGCACCTTATTGATCCTATGCACCTTTCTGAGTTATTTGTAACACTCTCGAGCCATACGAGCGCGGTACATCATTAAGTGCAGCCAACGTGCTGCTGTAATTCAATGGTGACGTTTTCGTTGACAGAATACGCTGAGCATAAGACAGTTTACTTAATTACAAATAGATGTCCGTTTCACAATCTTCACAGGCCCATTGAAAGATGCGAAGTGTCTCTAGGGCTGAGATTTTTTTTTTGCTCTCATAAAAAATAAATTAATAAAATTAAAAATAAATATTAACTCATATTATAATTTGTACATATAAAATATGAAAATATTTTCGTATTTATATTTCATCGCGAGTTCTTATAGATACAACTCTTGCCTACGGAAACTTGGTAATCCTCCCCATTCACTTTGATCAGAATCGGAAATACTGTTGAAACCAAAGTACCTATAAAAGGCGACAGAACAATCTGGACACTGGTTTGCGATTTTTAGGCTACGTTGCCGATATCTCGCTCCTCTCTCCAATCGACTAGGTACCTATATATCTCTACAAACTACTCACACTCGTACGCCCCAACACTCGCACACAATGAAAAACTCCTCCTAGTAACCTTGGCCTCGCAGCGCCGCGGGAGTCGTCATCCTTCTCCCTCGTTTCTGATCGACTCTCTTTCTCTTCCATCTCTCATCTCTGTTCACGTTTCTTTGCTCGCAGGCTTCAAGGTGAACTCGACCGACTCGGATATTAATGATCGAATCGCTGCACAAAAGGACAATTGCAAAACGATCATAATTATTAACCCCTTTCAGTTGCACGGAGATTATGACTCAGATGAGCGGATCGGCAAAGCCAGTTTCGAGAGGAGCCCCAAAAATGGGGCACATTTTGGACGATAATTTCTTCAAACTGGAAACTGTTCATGAACGCATAGAAAACCAAAATTGGATAAATCAATAAGTTAATCGTGGGAAACACACGACAGAAGAGTTTTATTCCAAAATTACAAAACTCGAATAATAGAAATTATGATACCAACGAATGGGAAAAAGCCACTAAAAGATGAGTATACTGAACACATTCGATAGAAAAGCGGTGACGGCGTTAGTTTCGTGAATCATAAATTCGTACTTCTTTTTGTTCGATTATGACTGTATTCAGTTCAAAAGTATCGTTAAAAGAAAGAGTCAAGTTGGAGGCATAAATTACACTATTATAAAGGCTCGCATTGAATAGCCCAGTAAGGCGCTGATCGTTGGAAAGCGCTCATATCTCAAGACGACCCACCCAAACCCAGTCACACATCATTCCCTCCCATTAATCCATTTTAATTGAGGTTCTCTGTCCTCTTTGGCCTTGGAATTAAAAAGATTAATAGGTTATTAAGTTTTAAGAGCTTCCATCTTTTGAAACGCAAAGCAAAGCGCACTATATAAGGTTATAAGTTTGAAATTTATTTTCAAAAGCACAATAGACCTCGGCTTTCATCTCGCTGCATCTCGTATCTATCACTGGCCCGTGTTGTAAGCCGAGTTTTGCTCGTGTTGGTTCATTTCTTTGGGAGAAGGTCGACTCGAAAATACAACCAGCGTGGATTACACGAAGAGAGTTAAAAAAAGAAAGAAAACCCGTACTCGAAGCCGTGCCTCGTCGTTCGAAGAGATTATGAGTGTGTATACGATCATAAATCATCTCCGAGTAGTCTTTCTTTTGCCTGCAGGGATGAGTTTTGTTTTCTTTCGACTGCAAGTACAGGCTAATCGATATCTAAATACGCAGTTCATGTGTAATCGAAAGGGATTTATAAATCAACTTCACCGTAAAACAATTTATGGCTGATGGTGAATTTAGATTTTTCAATTTAAATTCACAAAGTCAACGAGAAGTAGTTTTAACGCTACGATTTAATTTACTAATGTGACGTCTGAGCGCATGAAAATTTAAATAATTATACATTTGATTGGGTAATAAGCAAGATCACAAAATTCAGAAAACCTGGAAGAAACTAATCGAATGATGTTAAATATCACTAATGTGACACCTCTAATTGAGAAATCACTGCAGCATGGATCGATTGTTTTTCAGTACCACGAGTAAAGCCAAATACAGCCCAGAGGTTATTTTAGAGCCGTGTAATTATAGATTTTTTCGTTCCATGTACCATTCAGTTTTCATAGCTTGTAAACCTCAGGCGAACAGGTCTTCTTACCGGTCGTGACGTGAAATGCATGACTCGACAATGTTCTTTCACCCACTACCAGTGTAGAGATGGTAACGTATATAATTTAAAACGTGCATTATGAATCAGAAATCCTATCTATCACTTAGTGGTGCCGGCGAGCATGACCGATCGCAGCGGAGCGAAACCCGGCAACCGACAAGCGAGCAGAGCAAGAAGGTCAAACAACTTGACACCGTACATAACCAGTTTGCGGTCGTGAACCACGTGTGAACCTAGCCAGCCTCATAGCCTAGTCTTGATGCAAGGCTCCGTTTTACACCACGACCTGAAAGCGCAGATAAAGCCCAAGTTAACCCTAGTCGATTAATTTTGGTTGTTCAACGAGGGACAGCGCTCCCAGTGTGCTGTCTTTCATGTCATTTCCCGAAAAATATCTGTCTAATAATTTTCTTATGAAAATATTTTTGTGGAGCCCTTTCATTTTTTCACCAACATGGAAAAAATCTGCAAATAATGATTGTACAGTGGTTTTTGTCCCTTCGCTTCAATAATGATTTACGGAGACCATATATACATTTGTGATAGTACTACTCCGAACACTTGTAAACGTTTCCACCAAAGAACAGATTGGAAACGGGAAATTCCGTTGCAACTATGGTAACTTTAATCATTTTTATTATTTGTCTTTATTAAAAGCTGAATTTTTCGCCTGATATTACAGCTGAAAAGAGTTTGACGAGCATTCCAACAAAAATAGAACGATTTTTATAGCTCCGAAAATTCTCGAGTTATTCCCTCATGTCAAATATTGTTTCTGAAAAATGCTACCCGAAAGCTGCAATAACTCGAGGAACATTGAAGCTATCGACCCCGCGTCCGAAAATCTATAGAAATTGATAGTAAGTTCACCCTTGACTGGAGTGTTAGTCAATATGATTTTCTCCCCTGAAAACTCTTATACATTCCCAGGGGGTGTGAGGGCGAGAAAAAGGGTCCACAGGATCCTATGGCTCCACGTTGCCCTGAGGATGCCTGAACGGGCGAAAGTGCTCGGCCAGCTAATGAAGAATCGGAGGACGAGTCACCCGGTTTCTCGCCCCTCACACCCCATTGACATCTAAAAATGCGACGACAAAGGAAACTTAAAATTGAGGTAGCGATTTGGTTAATGCCTTGTCAGACCAAGACTGATTTTTGGTAAACATTTAAGAATTTGGCTCTTAGTGACGGCGTTCGGCGGACGGACAGAATCGTTATAATTGGAAACTCCGATTCTACTTACCTTGAAACGTAAAACATCAAATTTTGAGGGGAGGGTAAATGTTTTTGCTTTGACTGAATTTTATCTGCCTTCGAATTCTATACTCGTTTTATCGAACCGTTTAGAAACTATTCGAGCACAATCAAGATACATTTACTCTGCTCCCTGCTCAGGTCTATCTAGATTGTCAAAGCCGGGCTTCGTATTAAAAATCGTTCATCTGACAGTTATGCCAGTATATTAATAATTTTCTATAGGCATGGCAGTTAGGTTTTGCCGCGTCAGCAAAACCGTGATAACGAACGATAAGCTCTTCGCTTCGGCAGTTAATGATGATTGATGGGTTAACGTACGTGACTGGCCGTCTAATAATGATCAGACGATAACTCGGCTCTAATCGATAATGCTGCTCGGCCGTGAAAGAGAGAAATTAACGATTTCGCGGGAGTTCGCACTTTTAAAGCGCTGCATGATTTAGATTCTGAATAGGTTTGCATGTTTGAGTTTTTTATGCTCTCACTTGAAAAAGCGGTACTCCGATTTTATGGCAATTCAACGGCAAGAGCTTTGATGTAGAATAAGCCGCAAAAAAATTAAATGAAAATTTATAGAATGAATGAATGAATGAATGATTCTTTATTGCGTAAGGGATACAATATCCAAAGCAATGGAGTTCAATGCAGAAAAACAAGTACAAACTTAAATGAAAGGATTTAGCACATTTATCAAGAACAATAGAACATAAACCGAATATTACTTGTTGCACACAAAAGAAAGAAAGAGAAATTTATAGAGAAAATATTCACTGTCGGCAACCGAAAGGTAAAATTATAGTTCTTTACGATCAGAATAATTGTAATGAATTTATGAGAAAGGATTAAAATGGGGCCCAAAATGTTTCAAAGAATAGGAGACGAAGAGATAGTCAGGAATTCCACTAATTTTAAATGAGTTCTATTCTAGTGTCGATTTCGGCATTCAGGCCACATCAATAACAATCATACAACTGATGATAAAAATCTGTTACCTATGATAGCTTAAACGCCAAAACTGATGTAACAATGTAACTCGTTCAAAACTGGTGGCATTCTTATGACATTCTCTTTGTCTCCTATTCTTGAGAAATGGGATTTCACCATCTTAAAAAGTAATAAAAAAGAAGAAAAACCCATAACGTTTCAAGTAGGCTGACGACTTTTATTTTAATTTGTGAAAATAATTTTTTTTTTAAATAATCTTTTCCCGTTTTGCTTGTTTCGAAATCATCAATAAAATAATTAGGTACTAATAATTTAATTTCTAAAAGGTAAGACGTTTCATTTTTACAGTATTTGTTTTGCTTTATTATTCAATATTAAACCATTGTAAATCGTCCAAGAAAAAAAATTTCTAAACCTCGCTCAAAATTTGATGTTTTACATTTCAAGGCATGTAGAATCCGAATCTCCAATAAAAAAAATTCTCTCTGTCTCCCGTACGCCGTACGCCAAACTATAATAGCTACCTACATTCTTGAAATTTTCATTAAAAATCAATCTCGGTCCTACGACGGCCCAATTCTCGAACCACATGGCTAGCTCAATTTTAAGGGTATTTTTGGAAGGTTTTGAGGGGGAGAAAATTCATATTTTTCCAGGGTTTTCAGAAAAATGTGTATTTGGTATCAATTTCTATAGATTTTTGGACGCTGAATCGAATGGGACCATTGCGGGGTCGATAGCTTGATTGGTTCTCGAGTTATCGCAGCTCTTGTGTCGAGTTTGGGAGATTCTCAGAAATTTGACATGAGGATATAACTCGAGAGTTCTTGGAGCTATAAAAATCGTTCTATTCTCATTGGAATGGTCGTCAAACACTCTCTCCAGCTGAACCGTTAGGCAAAAACTTATCTTTTAACTGGAAAATTAAGAAAAATAAAAATGATTAAAATTACAATAGTTGCTACGGAATTTTCCCCGATTGTTACCAATCTGTTTTTCGATGGGAACGTTCACAAATGTTCGAAATAATTAATATCACAAATGGATAGTCTGGATGGATCTTTTGAGAACAATTCATTCATCTTCTTCGCATTCCGATTCCCCTCGACGAAATGTGCCGACTGAAGATGGACATTTGTAATTAGCACTTTTGGCAATGTTATGATGATAGGATTATGAGCTCACCGGCCAAATGAAACCCCTTTCCCTCTGGATGAACTCCAACGGATTTCTCGGAAGCACTTAGATTTAAAAATGGGATCTCTCGTGTAAAACTTTTTACGAGAGCACCTGCCTTTTTAATTAGCACAAAGACTACGTCCAAGACCCCCCTCTATAACTTTGGGGCCAATCTGTCTACAACGGGTTGCCCGTTTCGATTTAAGATGTGGTTGAAACATAAAGAAAATCCCATTGTTTGAACATTTGAAGAGCCAACTGACACATTAATAAGATTGGTAAATGTTCTTCAAGATATGAGTTTATTTAAGTCGTTCTCACGTAGACAATGAGCACAATCCATTTCATATCTCATCAAATGTCTTGTTAGTCACGGTTTGAAAAGGACGAAGAATGAAAGTGTTTCAGTTCATTTTCTGCGGTTGTTAGTTTTAATATGGTTGTTTATAAAGTCTGAATGTAGGCTTCTGATAGAGATATTAAAAAATAATAATTCGGTCGCCCTGAGACAATAATCACCTGAAAAAACGTTATGAAATAAAGAATTTTCGCATTTATCCTTCGGACGAGAAAAATCGTGTGTTTCACTAACTTTGGAAATAACATCCGTCGAATGGTTTCATCAACCCGTTAAGTCTATGTTCGTTGCTGGATATACGTTCTACAGCATTAACTTTCGGTCACGGATAATAAACTCCGTCATGTGTATCTGCTAGCTGTTAAGGCCAAATTGATAGTCATACGCATAATAAGGTGGCACGTACTTGGAACTAATGATCGTATGTAATATTACGCATGGTGTGATTCGTGCTCGAATATTAAAATCGAAATAGAAGAATACACAGTTTTGGCTAAGCTATTTAGCGAGTGCAAATACCTCTCACATAATTATTTATGATGGCTACCTGACTAAAAAATCAATCGGGCCATTGTATATAAGCTACAATTCAATATAGTTGTTGTTTTTATAATTAATTTTTTCAACATCACATTTTTTTTTCCTTCGTGTGTTGAGCAGATTTTAAGCTGTAAGTCTGCTCACAAACCCCGAGGCCTGGCAGGTTTTTCCAATATCACTAAAATATAAATATATTTCCGTGGCCAACAACTTGTAAGTTTGCGTAGGCCGAGCCGTTTCAAAAGAGATCAAACTCGGAGTAAATCAGTTTTGACGTGTTTTCCGGTCTTCACGTCGCTCTCACTTTCTTGGTGACGTCGGCCGGTTTCGGGTTGAGAACTGAGAAGAAATAATTTGATTTTAAAAAAGCACCATCCTTATCGTCAAATTTAACGCGTTTCTGGTTATACATTTCATTACTAATAGTCGAATGAAGTATTCTGTATTTCGAAAGATATTTTCACCAACAATTCGACGGGCTGATTAACATTTTTTACGAAGTTAATTAACGCGGAGGCCGTGACTGTTAAAATATCCCAAAATTAAGGACAAAATTAAGAAACCGGTTCTGTCAATTCGTTATTCTCAATTTTACTAGCCTTTTTAATAAAACATTCGAATTTTCGTCAAACGAATTCCACTCAGCTATTATACTCTTCAATAATTCGTTTTTCCGTTTATTTTTACCAAACTTAGGTAAACTGATGTTTTCCCGGCAGCTGAAAATCCCTCCAATGTACCAAAACTATATCCTTCCGAAGGATTTGGTATGGTTTTAGTTCACAGCAGCCTTCCAAATGTCAATGGCCTTCAGCGTTGGGACTGGTTGGCCACTTTTATGCGGCGTCGTATGAATAAACGATTTTATACCAACGAAAAAAAGGAGGCCAAGGATTCGTCATCGATGGCGAACCACGGAAAGAGGTGTGCGCGAAATTATTGTTCGCCCCGATTGCTCTCTCGTTTGCCAATTATACCGAACCGATATAAACGAGCTGTTATAATATTATACAAATCGTTTTAGCACAATTCAATTTAATTTTATTAAAATCTAGTTTATATATTAATTTATCAATTTTATTGAGTTGGTTGATGGTTCTACTGAACTAAATAATTAATTGATTGAGAAAGAAGAAAGAGGAAAGTTTTGTCCTAATATTCTCGAAAAAATCAAGTCAATTTATTAATTTTATTATATATTTAAATTTGATTTAATTTTTATTTTTCATTTTATTTAAGTTAATTTTATTTAGTTTTTTATCTGAAATAAATCCAAATTGTGATTTAAATTATCTTCGAGCTCGAATTTGATAATAATATCGGTTGGAATGTAAAATAATAAAATCGTGATTGCCTCGTAGAACAAAAAATTCATCAATGGCTTCAATACATAATTAATCAAGTTAAAAATTTAATTCATTCCATTATCAGACGGTTTGAATCATAAAAATCATTGTAAGAGCGACAGTTTTTATCGGGTTTCAAGGTACAATACGGACGGTTTTGATAGTTATTCTTAAACTGGAGTGTTAAAATGACAAACACTCCATGATGGGATTATTTCGCGATAACGTCTCGTCAGATGTATTGTAGTAAACTGAAAAACTCTCCAACCCTTCACGTGTCATAGCACATTCTTGACACCTAAAAATCTTATGTCAAGCTGGTGAGATGTTGGACAATTATCATGGCAGAGATTTCGATTAACAAGTAGGTTACATGCGTGACGTTCGTGACCTGTGATGTCTATGTAGGAAAGACCATGGATTCTCAACTTAATTACGGTAGCGTCTCAACTAGCCCTAACCAACTTGTCAAACATCCTTTCATAATCAGTATCCTTTCTTTTTTATCCTTTTTTAGAAACGAATTTCGCATTACCGTAACTTTTATTTTATAAACAATTTTCGTCGGAGAAGAGTAAACCGTGTCAAGTTTTTCGGTTTTGCCGCCACAAGGACAATTGCTTGATATTTCACGTTTCAACAAGGTAACTGAAGACGGTTCAAATGATCTCGAGTTTTGCCAACGTAGGAGTCGCAACAGGACACCAAGGTCGTTGGGAAATCGAGCAGGCTTGGTCGCTATAGTTGAACAAGATGAACTCGTTTAATTCACGCGTTCAATTTCGTTCGAAGAAGACGATCCGTGTAATGAGCCCAATTTCTTTGTTCTTCATCGGGCTTCCCTTCGTTTATCGCGATAAAGTGACGGATCGAAAATTTCCACGCGATTTTTCGCTTGTATAATGCGTTTCCTTTTTTGTGTTGGCGAGTTTTTTCTGATCGTTTAACCGGTTGCAAAAAAGTAACGTGTCACGAATTGATGCATCGTCACCGATAATCGACGATAATGAGTCGAACGCGAATTATCGGTCGCTTGAACCATTGCGAAGCATCGCAATTGCTGAAGCATCGCAACAATTTATTAGTGTAAAAAAGGCGAGGTGTTCTATTCTTGGTAATTCGCTTTCTCGGTAAGATAGTTTAGTTTGGGTTGTGTGTGTTTCTGAAATAAAGTAACGCATAAGTACCGTTGCGAAAACTATCAATAATTTCGTTTTTTTCGCATGATTCCCTTTACTTGGATGTCGAGGGGGAGACAAAAAGATTGGGGGAGCGGTGTAGTGAATTTTCTCATCTTCAAAAACTCATTCGATCTTCTCGAGTTCGCTTTTGCCCGTTGAAAAAATATTATGGTCGTCTGAAAATTCAACCGTTCTAATTTTTAATTCAACTCCGAGTCCTTCTCAGACGCCCTTTACAACAAGTTATAGAACACCGAGCACACTTACCTAAAACAACATTAAATTCGGCCAATTCGAAGAGCGCTTTGATGGATAGCTAAAATGACAGAAACGGGCTCGGGGTCCGGTCAAACTTGGTCATCAAAGGACAGTTAATTGCGGCAGGTTCCTCGACGTTCCTCAAGCTTTTTGTGCAGTAGTCCGTCAGAAAGGACCTCACCCTCTTCCTCATCGACTGTCCCTCCTTCTGCTCCGTCTACCGGGCCTCCGCCGGACGAATTATAGAAATCTTCCGAGCGGAAACGGGTTTTCTGTGGGTCAAACGCGAGCGAGAACAGAAAGGGCTTCCCTCTGCACGTCTTTCCTATCTCACTCTCCACAAGCCGCAGCCGAAACCGCCTCACCGCCTTTTGCGCAAACATGACTGATTACAGTTGCTCTGGGGAACGAACTTTGTTGCAAGGGAACAGCGCCTCCATCCGCGCAACTTGGTCGTTTCGCTTTTGCATTTGCGGGCCCGTGAAAACATACGCACCAGCGGCTTCGAAGAACATGCAGAAGGTGACGTGGAAGAGAAGCTTCCACATCCGAAACTGTCGGCCGGTAACCAACTTTTGCCGAAGCGTAGGAGTTTTCCAGAAAAGCGAAAATCCGTTGAGGCGAATGGTCGAAAAGTACTTTCAACAATTTACATGTGAAGCACGTTGCAACTGATTGTGTATACAAAAATAACTAGTTACAAAAATAACTAGTTACAAAAATAACTAGTTACAGAAATAACTAGTTACGAAAATAACTAGTTACGAAAATAACTAGTTCCGAAAATAACTAGTTACAAAAATAACTAGTTACGAAAATAACTAGTTCCGAAAATAACTAGTTACGAAAATAACTAGTTACGAAAATAACTAGTTACAAAAATAACTAGTTACTAAAATAACTAGTTACAAAAATAACTTGTTACTAAAATAACTAGTTACAAAAATAACTAGTTACAAAAATAACTGGTTACAAAAATAACTAGTTACAAAAATAACTAGTTACAAAAATAACTAGTTACAAAAATAACTAGTTACAAAAATAACTAGTTACAAAAATAACTAGTTACAAAAATAACTGGTTACAAAAATAACTGGTTACAAAAATAACTGGTTACAAAAATAACTGGTTACAAAAATAACTGGTTACAAAAATAACTGGTTACAAAAATAACTGGTTACAAAAATAACTGGTTACAAAAATAACTGGTTACAAAAATAACTGGTTACAAAAATAACTGGTTACAAAAATAACTGGTTACAAAAATAACTGGTTACAAAAATAACTGGTTACAAAAATAACTGGTTACAAAAATAACTGGTTACAAAAATAACTGGTTACAAAAATAACTGGTTACAAAAATAACTGGTTACAAAAATAACTGGTTACAAAATAACTGGTTACAAAAATAACTGGTTACAAAAATAACTGGTTACAAAAATAACTGGTTACAAAAATAACTGGTTACAAAATAACTGGTTACAAAAATAACTGGTTACAAAAATAACTGGTTACAAAAATAACTGGTTACAAAAATAACTAGTTACAAAAATAACTAGTTACAAAAATAACTAGTTACAAAAATAACTAGTTACAAAAATAACTAGTTACAAGAATAACCAGTTACAAAAATAACTAGTTACAAAAATAACCAGTTACAAAAATAGTACTGCAGCATTTTTCTAATGCCAATTACGGCTTGAGAATTTTTATCTGTTGCCAAATTCACCGACACGTTGAGATGGTTGAAACCGACGATATTAGAAATAATCGAGCAGCAAATCTATCCTTGTTTCAACTATTCGGACCTTCAGCGTCAAACATCAACTTCAACTTTCAACATAATTATATACTATATCGAACTGAGCGGTGACCCAGGGTACAAAACTGGTGATGTGCCTTCAATGGAATATTTCGTAATATTTTCCCCACGAAAATTCGATTCTCGACCTCTCGCGAAATATTCGAACCGCTCAGGTATTATGGTGAAATCTTCCCCTGTCGTCTTCGCGAATCCTTTTTCATGCGTTACTGTGCAAATTCACTCTTTCGTGAAAGGTTCACACAAAAGATCTCGCATATTCGAAGAAAAACCGGTCGTCGATACGAATCTCATGCTCAGTCGTATGAGTCTGTGTCGGTTTTTCTTCACGCAGATGTTGATGAATATTTTCCCAACCGGTAAAGACGAAATACGATAGAAAGTATTTGAAAAGAGTAAATGTCCAGTTATTCGAATGAATTCATCGGTTTATCGCTCGAATTAACCTGATCCGTATTCAACTTTGAGCCATTTTGCAACCTTTTTTCTTTTTTCTAACTGTGATGTGGATTTTTTTGGTCGAATGGAACGAATCATCTTCGTACGTGTGAATAAACTTGTAGGTAGAGATTTTAACGCATGATCGAACATTAAGAGTCTTATAGAATGTATTATGCGCATTATACTTACTTTCAATCGTTCGGTTCACTTCGAAATCGGCCATGCGTGCGATTTCGGTGCGCTGTGTAGAATGAATCCTCTTCCAACACTATTCAATGCTCTCATAGCACAATGATCTGAATTGAGCCAGATCTATTGTTGGTATCGTATCAATTACTACCGATAAAATAATAATATGTGAATTATACATCTATTCAAAGAGAAGTTCGATCCGGGAATCGTTTCTATCGATAATGCAAAAGAAAATCCGTATTTTCAATAAAGGAATTCGAACAATAATTAGCGCTCAACTCGCAGAAATAATTTTACGAATCAAAATCAGCATTTAGTAACACCTTTATTTAGTCTAATCCGTTTGCGTATCATCAAGTCAGCATAAATGGCGTGATTCAGTGCGCTGCTGCAAAAACAAATCTGGTTTTTCAGACGTGGTCGAATCGACACACACTCATCCGCTTTGCGCACGTAAGAAACGCGAAACGTACAAAGGAACGCAAGATAAATATGTTCTATTAAACTAGGCCACATCAGAAGTCAAGCGATAAATGCTTTCGACGAAAGAATAATTTACCGAGAATATCATGTCAACAAAAAATTGAACTGTGCTCGATATAATTATACTCAAGTAGGGTATAATTATCCTAATCTATTTATCAACCAACAATCGTATGCAGAAGTTTCATTGTTGGCTGGAACTCGTCGCTGTAAAAGTTATCAGCAAGAAAAAATAACGGTTTTCGTATTTTATTATAATGCTTTTTGTCTTGTTCAATGCCAGATAGGATCGGTCATTTTCCATCGAAACGTTATCATAATGTGCTGACAGTGTGGGAAAATAATCTTCTCCTCGGAACCCGATAAATTATCGTTATGTCGCCTTTTTACTTCCATGTTTACGTAGTAAATGGAAGTATTGAGATCGTCTGAAAAGTCGAATTCGGAACCGAGGTCCTGTTGGAAAAAATTTTCATAGTAGTATACTCAGAAACACTTTCTGAACAAGTGTCTGTTCGTCTGTGTGTCTGTGTGTCTGTGTGTCTGTGTGTCTGTGTGTCTGTGTGTCTGTGTGTCTGTGTGTCTGTGTGTCTGTGGTCACAAACTGACATAAATCGCCATATCTCCGTGAAAAATGGATGAAACCCTATGAAATTTTGAGGGAATGTTTTCCCAGTGATTGTGCAAAATTAGGTGTTTCCGAATTTTGAATTACACACAGTACTTCCGAGATATAAGCGTTCAAAGTTTTTTCTGTTTCGATTTTTACAGGCTATGAGAGTCAATATTTTTCTACGTTTGAGGGCTTGAAATGTCGGTTATGGCCAGCAGAAAACACTAGATTTTTTGTATAGTGGGTCACATACAATGCCTCCAAGTTATGAGCGTTTTCCACGATTTCACTAGTGCATGTTTTGTATTTTGATTTTTACAGGCCGCAAAACTCAATGTATTTGAATGTTTGAGGTCTTAAAATGTTGGGGTTGTCGATTGAATGATGCCTGATTTTTATCAAATGGGTCACATGCAGTACTTCCGCGTTATTTGCACATTTGCTACATTTTGATTTTTATAGACCACAAAAATGAATATATTTGAACGCTAGAGGACTTAAAATTTTTCTATATGACAGTTGAATATCGCTTGATTTTTATTATTGGGGTCACATGCAGTACCTCCTCGTAAAACGCATTTTCAGTTGTTTATTTTGTATTTTTTGGGTTTCTTTGCTTTAAATATGACCAACTTTGACCTCGTTCACAAAACTTGTTTTGCATAGTTTGGATAACACACAGTACTTCCGCAATATGCTATTTTTTAACTTTTGAGAATAGACCGCAAAAGTGAACATACATTAGACTTTAAATTTTCTATATGACAGCTGAATATTGCCTGATTTTTATTATTGGGGTCACCTGCAGTACCTCCTCGTAAATCGAATTTTCAGTTATTTTATTAAGAGTTCTTGTACTTTTAGGGTTTCCTTGCTATAAATATGACCAACTGTGACCTCGTTCACAAAACTTGTTTTGTATGGTTCGGGTAACACACAGTACTTCCGTCGTACGCCGTTTTTAAGCTTTTGAGATTCTTATAAACGGCAAGAGTGAATATACTTTAGACTTTGAATTTTTCTATATGACAGCTGAATATCGCTTGATTATTATTATTGGTATCACATGCAGTACTTCCTCGTAAAACGCATTTTCAGTTATTGTACTTTTTGGGGCTCTTCGCTATATATTTGACCAACTCTGACCACGTTCACAGAACTTGTTTTGTATAGCTTGGATAACACACAGTACTTCCGCCGTATGCCGTTTTTTTGCATTAGAGATTTTTATAGACCACAAGAGTGAATATACTTTAGACTTTAAATTTTTCTTTATGACAGTTGAATGTTGCTTGATTTTTATTATTGGGGTCACATGCAGTACTTCCTCGTTAAGCGCAATTTCAGTTATTTCACTCTAGCGCTTTTGTAACTTTCGGGTCTCTTTGCTTTAAATGTGACCTACAACAACCATGGTTTGTTTTGTTTTGATCACATACCGTACTTCCGCCCTACGCCGTTTATTGCTGTTGAGCTTTTTACAGGGTGCAAAAATCAATACATTTGACGCTAGAGGTATTAAATATTTGTAATGGCGAGTGAATGACGCCTGATCTTTACCGCTAGGGTCACACGCCGTACATCCATGCTATCCAGTAGTTTTTTCGATCAGAAATATTCACATTAGCCAAAAGTCAATATAGTTGAACGTTTGAAAGGACGTGAAATGTTATCTATGGCGCGTGAATGACGATCGATTTTTATCATTGAAGTCGCCATATACCATATTTCCGCTATTTTTGGGTCTCCTGGCTAGTTTTTCAATAACAGCTGTTGTAATTTAACGTTTCGGCCTTCTTACGATTTTCTCGATTTTATAATTGGTTATACTATTTACCGACTCAAACATGGAAGTACTGTGTGATCTATGCACACCACTGGTTTGCTCTCTCTTTTTAACGAAGTTTCGATTCTCGATGAAAAAAATTGCTCATCAATTTGAAGCTTTTTCCTCAACTGTGAGACAGTGATATCTTAATGAAAAATGTTAATAAACTAATCATAATTAGCGAAATTGATTTGTAACCGAATGATATCGCTTTTTCGAGTAGGAAGAGAAAATACTTCCCTGAAAAGATTGCTCTAAGTGGTTTCCACTCATCAAAATTTCACGCTCCCAATTTTTTTTTTTTTTCGAAAAGTTTGGTAACGAAGTTTTACCTTCAACTTTTACCTATAGAATTTTCCACGTTGGCATAAATCATCCGATTCATTATTGAAAACTGGAAGCCTCCGTAATTACGAAACTTGGGCCTCAATTATTCTTTTCCCTGCTCCGCAGCGAGTAATTATCTCCTCAATTTACAGTTAACCAAACTCTACGTCATTACCTGATTCTTATGGAAGAAATTAGTGTTCACGTCAGTTGTGTAATATTTTACGCCGTCGTTAGCCCTTCAACGTGAATTGGGTAACGAGTTTCTGTAAGTGGATGGAATATAATGCTAATATAGCTACCGAAGCTTCGAGTAGGTATTTTATCTCTAATGCCAATTTTATCCATCGAAGAGCCTATCCGTTCCCATTTATAGGCCAATCGTTATCACGTGCAGCTGGTTTAGCGTTGAAAAATATCTTGACATCATAGTGATTTATCTACTCCTTTGTATTCCTTCGAAAGTTCATTTTATCAACCCTTCTGAAATATACAAATTGAGAAGCTCGCGTGAGATGAAGACGTGTTTGAGAGGCTTTAGGTGAGTTCCAAGTATTTTCATCAATTCGTACGTGATCCTCTTGACACGTTTCTGCTACTTACTTATACTTACTTGTTCCTGTAAGTTGAGGAGACGAGTTCCGTCGAAGTTGTGAGATGCGAAGGGGAATATTCAAAGTCAACGTCGAGCTGCGTTGGGCGGAGATTTGTACGTGACTTCGAGGTGGAACACGGAGGAAGAGTTTGTGAAGGCGGCAAATTCAGTAGAGACGAAAGAAAGGTGATTTAAAATTCAGGCGGCGTACATAATCTTTTATCAAGTCAACGTGAGTGTAAATGATGCCGACGAATATGATCGGAATATCCGAGATGACCGTTTTGCCATCTCCTTTTTTGGAGAGTGTATCAGCAGCTCGATGTAAGCCAAGAAAAAAGGGGAAAAAATTCAAAAACACTATCGGCTGGGATATATATTTTTTAGACATCTACCGAGGGGTCGAAGGTCTCATTATTATTCTTTAGTTTTTATTTATTATTTTTTATATGAATTTTCGCTGAAACAAATCTACTATACTCCGGTTATTTTATTGCCGATGTTTGGAAAACTAGAACCGAATTTCTCTATTTCTTAATAAAAAATTTTTTCACGGAAAAAATTAAGTAAAATTCGTTCGACGGAAAACGAGTGTTGACGAATCGTTCAATTATTTTTCCGCTCTGCTCTCGTTAACGACAATTGCTTCCATCATCGTCGTGAGCTGTGGAAGCAACATTTCATCTGAATTTAGTTGCTATGTAACGCAAGTTCACCGCATTTGGAGCGGTCCTAACCTCGACCGTTAACTTTAACAACACTTTTGCCAGCTCAAAGCCGTACGATTTACAATCGCGTTCGCGTCCTTTTCAGATGAACCGGGGACAGGTCGTTCGGTTGACGGATGGAACTTTTCACTTCCGCATGGGTCGGTGCGCAGTTTAGTTGGAAAGCTCTGGTCAAGCGCTCAGTAAAACTCGGAAACGAGGCTGACGTTCGCTCATTTTTATCGCCTCCTTTTGATAAGAAGCCGAAATGGAAGGGACAAGAGGGCACATTGTGGTGTTATGACACGGGCGTAAAATCACACTCACGTAGCCGAGCAATGGAGAGTCAACGAACTCGTGTAGCCTGTAGGTATAAAGCTATAGGAAGCTTGGATAGGTAGCCATACAAAGCCGCCGGTTGATGGGACCCCAAGTTTCATCACCTCTGGGCGCATTACGAGCTCCTTTCCATCCAACACACAAACCATACCTATTCATCCAAGTCTGAACTGAACCACTCTCTGTTCAGAACACAAGGTGAAAGCTGCGGTCTTAATACCTCGGATGGCTCGAGTCCGCTACCGTCTTACGCTTGTGTCCTCTTAGCATAACCGGTTTAATGGTGCCTTTATTCATGAGGTATAGGTATCGCTTTCCGAGGGCCAACCGTTTTGAAGAAAATCAAGATGAAATGTAGCGGAAATCGAATTTTCTTCGGGACGGACGATTGTTCATATCTTAGGACAGTCGAATTGTCTATGTGATTAACGGCGATGAATTTTACTGAACGACTTGAGATATTCGTAACTCGTTCGGCCGCTTCAGTCACATTTTAAAGTTTTCGACATCCGGCTCTTCGGAATTGCCTTCTTCCTGTAATTATGTGGTAAATTATGTAATGCATTCAAACCAGTTAATGAGCAGATTGCACATGGTACACGAAGACAATATCGGTCGGGTATACAATTGTGGTTTATTATTAGTCCTTTTGATTTATCATGATTCACGATCATCAGCAAAATCATATTTATGAATAACGAAAAACGATTTTCTGCAGAAATTCCCAGTTTCATCTATTCGAAGTTCCTCCGAGCGCTCCGGAGCTATTTATTTTGCCAACAGGAAAGGAAATATGAATCGCCGAAACAGTTTCCGTCTCTAAACCGACGACAGATTGGAACGAAATTGTAGCTGCACACTCCCCTCCTTCATTTCATCGTCCGTTCAGCCACGAATCGATCGCTCACCATTATTCTCAGTAATTCGCATTGAATAGCTAGGGGATTTCAATATTCACGCGTCCGTCCCTAACGATTTCCAACCGTTCGGAAGCCCTCTCAAGACATCGTTGCCGCCGATTGGAAAATTGACTGATGGAGCCGGGCAATAAAGGAAGACGCTGGTAAATTAGATTGTGGCAATCGCTTTTTACCGCTTTTTCTACCGTCGAGGAAGGAGAAAGAGTTCATGCAGCGGGTGCGATTGATTAAAATTATGGAGACTGAATTGGAAGAGCGTCAAACAGAAGATCGATAGAATTCAATCATGGGAATATTCTGACCAGAAACGAAGTGGAACGGCTATGAGTTGCAAACGTTGAATTTGTAGGAAGACATTAAAACGATCTCAAGAACTCAACATCTAGCGAACCATTGGTTAGTAACCAACAACGCTGATATTATCGGAACGTGAAAACCTTCGGCGACGGGTTAAAAAAATTTTTTTTTTTTTAAATAAAAAAAAAACGATGCACAGATAGTTGGTTTTTTTCGGTGACTTTTACAAAAAAACCAGAGCACTTTTAGCTGACGAAAAACAACGTTATCGATGTGTTGCGAAGGAGAGGGCTTTGAATAACGTCAAAATCAGTGATGTGCACAAAAATCACACAGTATCTCAATATTTGAGTCGATAACAGATATATAACCAATTATCTCAATTATAAAGTCAAGAAGCTAAGGGCAACACGTTATTACTCTACAAGTGTTATTGAGAAACTAGCTAGGAGAACCCAAAAATATAAAATCGGTTTTAGGTTAATAATGCAGAAGTGCAGTATGTGAGCCTAACACAACGATGCTAGCCAAGTTTGAAAAATGGGATAATTTTTACAAAACTCCAGCGTCAAAGATATCGATTTTCTCGAGGCCTGTATAAATCGTAACCGCGAAAAAAGGCATGTCATCCAAACTATACAAAACAAGTTTTGTCAGACTATTTGTTCAGAAACACTTTCTGAGTATAGTATTGTAAAAGTTTCTTACGAATTCACTTCCGTTCCGAATTCGACTTTTCAGGCGATCACAATACTTCCAGTCTATGTAAACATGGAAGTAATGACGACTATATAATTTTGTCGACACCATGCGTAATCGAGTCGACGAAATTAATCGACCTTTTCCGTAATGAGAACTGCAACTGAAATGTGCGAGCAGAGTTTCTAGCAAGGGGGCTTAAAGCAACTATGGGACCTCATTATAGAAATTTATTAGCGTTATCAGCAGTAAGGTAACGAAAGCGAGGGCTTGTGGCCTTTAGCTCTCTCCCTCGGGCTTTAATGACGATTTTGTCTTAATAGGGTCATCAGGGTCCGGACGGACGACGTGAAAAGAGCGTCTTGCCGCCTCCGCGTGCTCTCGGGTTGACCTTTCAACAGGAGTATTTCAGTGCCCGTAGACTGCAGTGCGAACCGAGTGAAAGCGGTGAACTGGCAATTAGAGAGATACAGAAAGAACACGAAGACGGTATCAGCGTACATCCTTTACCGGGTTGAACATGGAAACATTTCTTACCATTACCTACACTGAGAAAATGCGGGTCGAGTTACGGTTTTATAATAATACCACACGATCCTGGATGTGGATTCCGTCGAGAAATCCCGAGCTGCTTCTCCATTTCTCATCAATGATTGGCTCCACGTGGCGATTATTTTGTTTCCATGCGGCGAATAAGTAAATCGGCTCTTGAGGCCGACGGCATCATTGCGGTGGCGTACTTCGGTAGGCTGAAGCGAATACCTACATCATGTTTCAAGTGAGATTCGACCGGAGCAGTTGTGAATTTCCTTACTTATTAGTTATACAGTTCTGAATTTCCAATATTCAGTTCAGTAGCAATTTGGTTTTTCGGATACAAAACTTTATCGAACGTTTTCATTTTTTGCGGTTCTCGTATGTTATGTTTTTAAGACGCCGCTTCACTTAAATTTCGTTTAGAGATCGACGAAAATGTCCCACGAATGAAACGCTCTTGGCTATTTTTACAGTTGGCGTGCGTTTTTCGAATGATTTTTTTCTCTCTCTCGCGTTTTACCTTTCCCCATTCGTTGGGCGAGGCATTGAGCAGATTTACGAACGTGAAAACGTCAGTCAACCAGAAAAGGGGAGCCGTTGGCTTTCGAACGAAACGCAACAAAAGGGTGTGCACGGTGAGAATACAGCCGTTGACGTCGGACGACGTTTATTGACCGTAAGTTGGTCCAACTGAAGACGAGGGAACCACGAGTTGTTTGTTGTTTATCGCCTTTATGATCTCAACATATTCGTATTATCCTTTTCTTCGCTGCAATTCCCATAGGGCGCCCGGCTGTTAGCAAAAAGATACGCTGAGCAAAACCGACGTCGTGAATCTTCTCAGGCTCAGCCGTTGATTTTTTTATAAATGATATTGACGTTGTCCTTGTCACTACTATATTATAGTATAGTATATATAGTATATAGTATAGGTATGGGTAGGTAGTAGTAGTTTATTATTTGTGTATGGAGAGTGGGAATCTATAGTCGTTGTTATAGTAGGTAGTATAGTAGTTGCTATAATTGGGTATGTAGGTGGTGGTGTTTGAATCTACTTTGTATCATAAAGTATTGGGTTTTTCAACTGGAGCAAAGTCGTAGCAAAATTAGACATAACAACTTTAAGTTTTCCAAGATTTGTAAGTTGTACAGGGGATAACTCAGACAAAAAGTCGTCAATTCAGATGTTTGAATATACCAAAAGATAGGTAATTTAACTCTCCACATTTTCCTAATGTAATGTACCTATCAATTTTTCAACCGTTTTTGCGTTATTCATTAATATTAGTCAATTATACACGAAAAAATCACATTTTTCAACTTTAAACGTTCTTTTCATCTATTTAGTGCAAAGTAAACGAAGAATGAACCATATATTATTGATATACACATCATCAACTATCATTATGCTGAATTTGAGCGAAATCTATTTCAAAAAATTTTTCGCGAAAAATCCAAGGGGTACCCCTGCGATTTTTTTCAACCGAACAGTAAACGATTTTTTACTCCTCTCTCAATACAGATAAAAATCTGAAATTTTCAGGAAAGTTGTGTCTTACCATGATGTATTTTTGTGATTTTTTTTATTTCTCGGAAAAATCTGCAAGTGGTCCAAAAAAATCGGTTTTTGAAAGCTCAAAAATTGGACTTTAACCGTGCTTTTCGGGGTTAAAATTCATGTGAATCAATTGTTTTATTATGCAGGAGTCTTCATTTGAACGCCTTACACACGTACATAGCAAAAAATTTGGTGAAAAAAATTTAAACAGAGCCAGAGAAATTATTTCCCGTAAATCGAGTTTTTCGCCGGCCGAAATTCCGAGCTCGGTAAGAGTGAAAAATTAAATTTTCGTTTTAAAGCGATTTTGAAAGCTATTCTTATAGGAAATTTAATGCTGAATCCGAATATGACGTCAAAACGGCGGAAATTTCACGACAACTATTAGTTTTTCCAGGTTTAATACTACGCTAGTCCTACGTTTTTCAACTTTGAACATTCTTTGCAAATACTTAGAGTACTGTTCAAATTTGATTAATTAATGGTTCTTACAGGAAATTAGACGTAGAATTCGAATTTAAAGTGAAAATAATCAAATTTGAACAATTATTAATATTTTTTCGAATTTTTTCGATTTTCATACTATTGAAGTTTCTACTTTGGAATTTTTTTTCGTCACGTTCCCGAAATGGGACAGATTAGGTGCTGTGGAAGAAAATGTAGGAAATTTAATGTAGAATCCTTAAAAATAAGAAAATGGCTAGCGTATATGATAGCTCTCGAGATATATTCCACTTTATGTCAAAAAACGTGTTTTGACCTTTCTTTGATCGGGAATAGCTCCGCGGGGACATAACATAAAAATATAATTAAATACACTAAATTGTACGATTTTGATAGCTCTTTCTCGTCTCTGTGTAATATACCTATGTTAAAGTGGTCGGTTCAAAAGTTATTTGCGAAAAACATTGGAAAACGCGAAAAACAGGGTAATAAAATTTCAAAGTGCAATAAAATTTGAACAGAGGCCTAATTAAAAAAAAAAGAAGACTTTCCCAGCCGATGAAGTTCTCTCAATCGAACGGCACTGTGACCAAAATTTGATTACCTATTCCCAGTTTCTAAATCAATTGTATACCCAAGGATTTTTGACTTTCACTTCGGGCCGCTCTAGCTCCGGCTAAAATCGATCAACGAATGAATTCTTGTACTTTTTCGTTTAAAGAATTTATCCATTAACAAAATGCGCTCATAAAATCTTGTGTGTCATTGCGTTGTGAGAATTTTTCGAGAAAATCGCGAATAACTGCGAAAAAACGTGGTTTCAAAGAAGCTCAAAAACGTACATTTTTTTTTTTTTTTTTTTTTTGAAAGAAAGTTTATTCCAAATAAAAGAAATATAAGAAATTACAAAAACAACATAATGCTCTCTCGAGAAAAATCAAGGTCCTAAATCAAAATTTCAAAGGTTTTTCACCGTATCATTTTCAAATTGCTAAACGAATATAGCGGCAAAAGAATTGTATCTTCGCACAATTTTATTTAAATGCACGAGTGGATATTGACAAAGACGACAGTTTCTTATTCCGTTCTCGACATGCACAGGTGCGAAAAATTCATCGTAGGACGTGATATTTACTTTCGGCGAAAATTGAAGGAAAATGATAATAGAGTTTTAATAAAATACACAAGATAGGAAGCCGAGAATATATTATTCAACTACAAAACAACGATGAACGATTAACAATGGGCAGTAATTGTCATCGATGGACAATCAACAAGCAACCATGATGGATGATAAATCAACGATCGACACTAAATAACGGACGATGAATGATCAACGATCAGCAATCAACGATGAAAGATCAAAAATAAAAATATTCTAGAACAATGGATAATCTACAATGAAAAAAAAATATCATAAACCAGCAATGAAAGACAAATGTTGAAACACGCATACTTCGCGTTCTGCATTATAATGTATTCAAGCGTGTTTGAATACTGCGATGATTTTTGGGTCGTTACATTTGACTGGCAAGTAATTCTTAAAACCGGAAGAGCATCTCCGAATCGTAGGGCCGAGATAAAAACGTATTAACCTGCTCGCATAATAAGTGAGTTTGTTCTGCTCTTGAGGGAACTCCCAGGACACGGCGGCTTGTGGCATAAGATAAACGGGGTAAACCGAGAACCATCAACAAGAACCAGAGCAGAGCTCGAGCTCGAACTGAGTACAACTGGACTTGTTAATCACTCAAGGGCTGCTAGAGGTAGGATATGCAAGCTACCTAGTTTCATTACAACAGTTGGGCGGCTAACCGAATTGAAACTCCTCTTGGAAAGGGGCCCTCGTTGATTTACCCAGCTCCAGGCCTTGTTCAAAATGAAAGTTTGCACAGCAGCAAAATGTACTGGGAAGGCTTAGAGTTTGTCGGGAAACAATCCTTTTCGAAAACCAGAGTTGCGGGCGGATTTTCTTCTCTAATGAAATTCCGCGTAGAAATAGACAGTATAGGAATGAAATAAATAGCCCTACACCAATATTGGTAAAAAAAAAAGGGTAAAATTGAAACGGTCTGAATGATAGTGAAATTTTAATTATCGAGGTTATGAGCAAAGCGAAAATTTAATCTCTCTTCTGCATTGCTAAACTTGTTTCCATTTGGGGAATGCTCATATTTATATTTGATGCTTCGTTTAACGCTTCATATCGCGAATTACTGAGCTTCAGTTAAACTGCACTGGTCGTCATTTGACCGTACCAGTCCTGGTCAGCTTCAATCACCGTATAAATGGAAACTTTTCCAAGATTCGCAAATGGTAAACCGGGGCATCAAAAATGAGATCTAAAAACGAAACATCTGTCGAAATTCTGGACTTCTTTTCCTTGTCGTCGCATTTTTTGATGTCCAGGATTTTTGAGGGGGAGAAAACCCAGGCGACTCACTCTCCGAATCTTTATTTGCTGGCCGAGCACTTTCGCGCATTCGGGCATCTCTGAGAACTAGGCGACTTTTATTGTCCGCATTCGTTTAAAAATATATTGCTATCGTCCTTTTCGTGCATCATCAGAGCTTTCTGTGTACAGACTGTTTCAATTATAATTTTTACGGTACTTTGAGTGTTCAGCTAATAGGCTGAAGGCTTAACAAAATATACAACACAATGGTATAGGCTTCTACGGTTTCAACACGTTCATAATCTTCACCACAATCTATATAGTCGTTCGTCAAATATTCATGTCCCGAGTTGTCAGCTCGGCTGTTATTCATCTAGACGGATCGGTAATTGTGGGCAAACATTCATCGTACCGTTTCAGCACCTGTCACTGCTCAGGTAACATTTACGCGACGTGCACCTAGCTCTTCAAGTTTACTGATCGAGAAAGAGAGGGCGGTTGCAAGCGAGATGAGATATTCCTCACTACCGCAGAGGAAAGTCCTATCGATTCGCCATAAAGTTGAACAACTTCCCATCCCATGCCGGCCCAGTCAGCCCATCGCTCGGGGCTTCGAAGCACTTGGCTCAGCGGATAAAATAACAGAGTGCCTAGCGTAACTTTGGCAATTAACCGTAGCGAATTCTCTCGCCCTCCTTCGCCTCGTCCGTACAACTCCTCAACTCAATCCGCATCACCAAACCCGCACTCCTGTCCTGTGGGATCATCCGCGAATTATTTCGTACAGAACTCGACGTGGAAACATTTCCTTCCGCGATATCGAACTCCGATACGGAAAGGCTCGGTAAAACTCGATGCCGAGGATTAGCTCACAATGTATCCGATGCTTGAAAAATATATCGTTCGCTGCGTTCTGAAGCGTTTTCGCCAAGTTTTTCGGCAGTCGTGTCACTGCAAAGGCGTCTTCCTCGGTCGAAATTAGCGTGAGCAGAAAATACGTCCGAATCATTGAAGTTGAGTGCATTTATAACCCAGTAGTTTGTACCAGTAGACACATTTAAACAGGTTTTATAGGTCTTGTCGAATTGCGAGGAATATCTCTCAAAGATCGGCAGTTAACTGCAAGTCAGTACGTCAAATACAAACATTCTCTTCACGGTTGAAAATCCATCAAAATGCACAAGAGTACTGTCAACTCTGATGCAATCTAACAACTGCAATCTCGATTTGCTCTCCGGTGAAATTATGTCGTTATATGAAAATTATGAGTGCAACAGCTGCCTGACTGACCCAATTGCAGTTTTGACGGAAATATTCATATTCATTCCTCGACCGCCGTTGCTATGCAGTGAGCTATCGACTTAAGTCAGTCAACTCCCATTTAATAATTCTAAAATGAAACGCGAGCAGGCGCGATCGCGTGATGTTTTCGCGCGGCGAGAAGAACGCGAGATAATGTACAGAAGAGTTGTTTTCAACAGGTTTAATAAGGTGTTTTGCATTGCGAACAGCCGGTTCGCGATGTGAAATTCTCAGGTCTGGTACTACACTAATCTCTCGCATGCTTTGAAATTTATGGAGGCCATTCAGATGTTTGGAAGTCGAACCGGCGCGGGGAACAACATGCGAATTCTTCCATTGACGTCAAAACGCTAATTGAAGTGGTGAATAATACAAACAATAAAACGGAGATAAGAGTTGAGCGGATAATTTACAACGACGGGCGATGTTGAGATGATTGAATTTTTCGAACCGAACGTTTCCAATTTTGATGAAAGTTCTCATAAATTGCCGTTCATAATTGCCGATGAGCGCTTCTTTAAATTTTGTTTTCACCTCCTCGATGATCTCATGGCTGTCGAGGCGCATCCGAAACTTTCTTCACCGTCCGACAAACTATTCATCACTTCATGATTCGGAGATTTCTGGATCGTTATAGACAAAAAATGAAGACCTCTCGACCCGAGTGGAGCTCTCTCTTTTCTAAATCGCTGCCCGAGGTCGACCAGGTTTTGTACCGAGGATAGCCCGCGCCCCGGGATTCGGAGTGACATTAAATCCGTCGGTGTTTTTCGATGTACGACGCTAACTGCAACTGTTGTTAGCCCAGTGCGATAATTAGCGACGAGGAAAAAATTTCCGACCCGTGTAATGTGATTTTAGTGAAGAAAACCGGAGCCCTGCCATAACACCAATTTAGGCAGTCGTAATGGTCACCTGAGCTTTTCTTCAATGATGTACAACGTCGTAAACCTAGCGTCCTAGCTTGCTAGAAAATGTCGTCCGGCGCCACAGAAATTTCGCTGGAAACTAATAATTAGTTCGCCCTAGAACGCTTAAAGGTGCTTACAGACCAAATGTTAGTGAAAACAAATGTTATTAACATATGATGTTGATAACAATAATGTTTGTAACAAAATGAGATGATCTAGAAAATATGTTACCAACATTGTTGACAACAATGTCGTCAACTTTTTTGTTGCCAACAATTCTTCCGTCTGCTTTATTTGGGTCTAGTTCTCTAACAATGTTATCCACAATGTTAGTAACAAATGCCGGTTTGTTATTGCTCATGGCTCGATAACAAAACTCGGTGTCGCCAACAATGTTAAGTACTAATAATGTTGACGGAAAAAATAACAATGTTACAGAAAATGTTGCCAACAATGTTTCCAATAACATTTCGGGTGAGGAGTTGTTATCAACATTTTTCAAGTGCCGTAACAATGTTATTAACAATTCCTCGCCCGATGTTGATAACTTTTGTTGCCAACAATGTTGCGTTCGGTGTGAAAGGAAAGTTACTGAAAAATGCTAATAACAATGTTTTCAACAATGTTATCGTCCGGTCTGTAAAGGCCTTAAGACTAGAGAAAATTCGAATATCAAATAATGACGTGAGGGGATGAATTATTATTGATTGAATTAGCTGACCTGAGAAAAATTTTACAGGGATTCAATCGAAATCTAGTGCTGTCCCTCATTATTAATCTCTAGTTTGCACGTTTTTAGAATAAACTCGTTTTAATGTGCTAAATCAAAGCGAAACCGTATGTAACATTATCGTTTCAAACTCATAAATATATCAAAACAATAATGTAAGTGAATTGTACGACCAGGAATTGACGAATAATACATTTCAATCGTTGCAATCTACGAATTCAATCCGCTTTCTTTCGCTGTGCATTCGACTCAATCATAGGACCTCCTTTCTAGGGCTTTATTTCATGATAATCAAGACATTATCGTCGCTTACATCACCGGCAGGATGTTTCCACAGGCTGAGCACCTGTTCGTCGGTTTCCGTCTGAGTCATCGCCCTCGGTTGTTGGTTGCGGTTGCAACAAAAGATTGCCGCTTTCCCTACCATCAGCTGACATGTCCTCGTAGGGAATGAGTCATTCGTTTTTCTTCGTGCACGATCTGCGAAGAAAGTTCGCGTTTATACGAGGTCACCTTTTTCACGCTCTTGTCAGCGTAAACTGTCGGTATTAATGAGCCGTGGCCAATTGCCGGTTTTTACCGCTCCTCTCGCGGAGTTTAATTAGGTCGATGATGTTGGGATTTTTCAGCTACGACGGATGTTGGGGGACAATTTTAAAACAGATGAGATTTCGAGTATACGAGTTTTTTTTTAAATTTGGAAGCTAATTACGGTTGAATTTTCGGCTGCTGTGTGGGAAAAAAACTTTCCCTAATCCAAATCGTTTAAATCGAATGTGCATAATGTTAATTTCTCTGATGCAAGACGCTGTTGTTCGAGGACATCCTCTTATCTTAATGTCTCTCAACGCCAAGAGGAAGCCTGGGCGAACGACAAAGCGCCGTTTTGAATTCACGCCTAATCCCTGGCCAACTCTGTTTATTCGGCAATCCCATTTTCTGGAGAGGTTACGAAAACAAACCCTTCCGTTCGGGATTACACGGATCCGCCCTCTCCTGGACAGCAACAGAGTATAAATGGTCCTCCGGCCACTGATTTGCATTTACGATTCTCGCTCTTCCTTCCCTAGAGCTGTGTGTCAGGTTTATTATCACACTATTCACTTTGGATCTCCCTTTTCGGATTATGGCCGACGTGAGTAAAATTTACGATTTAGGTTTTTGATGAGTGGAACCGGTTATGCCGAAACCCGGCCGACTCGAGTGCTAGGAATCGAGCGAAGGGATTGGCTGAGACTTTTCTATTAGTTTTCCTCCGCGGGGACGAAGCTCCGTTGCGTCAGCGTTGCCCAACTTTTACAACCTATATCACTTCAGCGAGAACTTTATGGGAGTCCGAAATGCGGTTATAATTAGCGTCGGCCGAATTGTTTATCTTAGCGTAACCTCATGTGAACTGATTCCTGTTTGACAGAAAACATAAATTCGGCGTTGATTTCTCTCGAAGAATTCCTCGTCCGCCGCTAATCTATTTTTCGTATCGGGCCGTAAAAACAAACTTGGAAATGATATAGCGCTCGCCTTTCCACCAAATCATGTACCTAATATATTACGGTTGGAAATAACTCAACCCGTCCGTTACCCGCTATTTATTTCCCTGATGAATTGTTTCCAAGAATCAGAAAACGTCACTATAGTACAGCCACTCGATCAGGGCCATGAAAATATTTTCTACTCCATATATTTTGCTCAATTTAAAAAAAAAACCGACTGATCTTTTCCTTTTCGGCCAATTCGCCTATTTCTGGAGATGTTTTAAAATTTTCCGGAGGATTTATGTTCGTAGAAAAAATATGGAAAACAATAATTACAAGTGTGAAACACGTTGATCGGACCGTTTCAATTTGTGCTGAATATCTCGACGATTCCGTACTGATAGAAATAAATAGACCTCCCCTGGTAATAAATAAAACTAAAACCCGCGCCCCGCTCTTCAATTTCCCCGGTTTCATTCGCAATCGTCCGAATAATAGTACGGTGATATTAACCTAAAAAAAGGCCTAACCTGGACATCCAAAGTAAAAGTTTTCCTCCAACACCAAATTGCTCTACATAGTCCCCTTATTCTATGGTAAAAAGTTACACCATTTTGAGCGTCGGGTTTGGGGGTGAGGGGGAGGGGAAGTTGAAAAATCACTAGTTTTTTTAGTTTTTCGTAAATATTTCAAAAACTAAGCGGTTTATCCTAAACATTGTTATGTACAAAAATGTTCTACGTTAAATTTTAAATAAGAATGGTCCTTTTCATAATCACTCTAAATTGTACGGTTCAAGAGTTACAGACGGTGTAAATGTTAACTTTTTCGTAATTTTGATAATTTTTTAAAAAAAATAAGCTTCGTAAAAGAATGTTGCTGTTTCAGTGGCCGGTGGTATGTTAGTGATAAGCCCTTGAAGGAACGACAACCTCACCACCTTATCAAGGGACGCTCTTTTCTAAGGGAAAAGAGGTTTCCACAGGCCTAGGCCATATAAACCTGTGGTACGGAGAAACCCACCCTGAACTTTCTACGAACATTGCAACATAAATTCACTTCTTAAGCATAAATATCTTTCAAATTTGGAATGTTCAATGTCTTTATTAACTTCACTCATCCTCCAGCACATTATCCTCCTCCTCTAGCTCGTCGTGTAAGATGTTATTATTGTCCATGTTATCACATGCTTGGCCTGAGCAATTGCTGCATATGCTAGTGCAGTTTAGACCACTCCTTCTGCATTCCCAATTACGAACGCATTCATCTTTGCAAGTACACATTATAAGGGACAGTAATTCCTAGGGGGCTGCAGGACGTGCTGTTGTAATTGGTGTCAGGTGGTCGCCAATCTTCTTCCAAGCCCACTCGAGTGGATCCTTATCTTCATTCAGCTACTGTTGTACCTGGTGGTAGGTCCTAAATGAATGCTGTCTGGACGCTCCTGAAGTGGGGGGTAGTGCATCCAACTTCAGTAATGCATGTATAGGCTGCTTTGCAATCACTTTCAAGTAGGACTGGTAGCGGAGACAATCTAGATCTTCAGTGTTCTTGGCTCCAAACATTGCAAGTAGGAAGTAATTTCCTGCATCAGCCACTGCACTGGGGTCGGCTATGGGGTTGTTGAAGACCAGAAGTTTTTCACGAAGAACGTTGTTGGCTTGATATGAAAGATGTACTCCTGGTTACATACGCCTTCACAGGAAATGACACTATGTCTGCTGTCTATAAGAAGGGAAAAATAACACCTTATAGGAAAGTTCAAGCCAACAACGTTTTTCGTGAAAAACTGTCTCCGCTACCAGTCCTACTTCAAAGTGATTGCAAAGCAGCCTATACATGCATTACTGAAGTTGGATGCACTACCCCCCACTTCCGGAGCGTCCAGACAGCATTCATTTAGGACCTACCACCAGGTACAACAGTGGCTGAATGAAGATAAGGATCCACTCGAGTGGGCTTGGAAGAAGATTGGCGACCACCTGACACCAATTACAACAGCACGTCCTGCAGCCCCCCAGGAATTACTGTCTCTTATAATGTGTACTTGCAAAAATGAATGCGTTCGTAATTGTGAATGCAGAAGGAGTGGTCTAAACTGCACTAGCATATGCAGCACTTGCTCTGGTCTAGCATGTGATAACATGGACAATAATAACATCTTTAGACGACGAGCTAGAGGAGGAGGATAATGTGCAGAAGGATGAGTGAAGTTAATAAAGACATTAAACATTCCAAATTTGAAAGATATTTATGCTTAAGAAGTGAATTTATTTTGCAATGTTCGTAAAAAGTTCAGGGTGGGTTTCTCCGTACCACAGGTTTATATGGCCTAGGCCTGTGGAAACCTCTTTTCCCTTAGAAAAGAGTGTCCCTTGATAAGGTGGTGAGGTTGTCGTTCCTTCAAGGGCTTATCACTAACATACCACCGGCCACTGAAATGGCAACATTCTTTTACGAAGCTTATTTTTTAAAAAACGCTGCAAATGATTGTACAGTGTTTTATTATTATTTCGCTTCAATATTGATTTAAGAAGACTATCCATTTGTCATTTTAAAAATTCCGAACATTTGTGAACATTCCCACCGAAAAACAGATGGTAACTATAAATAGGGGAGAACTCCGTAGCAACTATTGTCATTTTAATCATTTTTATTTTTCTTAATTTCCTAATTAAAAGCTAAACTTATTGCCTAACGATACAGCTGGAGAGAGTGTTTGATAACCATTCCAATGAGTATAGAACGATTTTTATAGCTCCAAGAACTCTCGAGTGTTATACCCTCATGTCAAATTTCTAAAAATCTCCCAAATTCGGCACAAAAGCTGCGATAACTCGAGAACCAATAATAAAGCTATCGACCCGGCAATGGTCTCATTCGATTCAGCGTCCAAAAATCTATATAATTTGATACACGTACACATTTTTCTGAAAAACCTTGGAAAATATGAATTTTCTCCCTTTCAAAACCCTCTAAAAATACCCTTAAAATTGAGCTAGCAAGTTGGTTCAAGAATTGGGCCGTCGTCGGACCGAGATTGATTTTTGGTGAAAATTTCAAGTTTTTAGCTCTTACAGTTTGGCCGGATAACTGCTAACGGCGGACGGCGGACGGCGTACGGCGTAGGGCGTACGGCGGACGGACAGAATTTTTTTTATTGAATATTCGGATTCTACATGCCTTGAAACGCAAAACATCAAATTTTGAGGGGGGTTAGAAAAATTTTTTTCTTGGGCGATTAGAATGGTTTATTATTGATAATAAATCAAAATTACGAAAAAGTTAACATTTACACCGTCTGTAACTCTTGAACCGTACAATTTAGAGTGATTATGAAAAGGACCATTCTTATTTAAAATTTAACGTAGAACATTTTTGTACATAACAATGTTTAGGATAAACCGCTTAGTTTTTGAAATATTTACGAAAAACTAAAAAAACTAGTGATTTTTCAACTTCCCCTCCCCCTCACCCCCAAACCCGACGCTCAAAATGGTGTAACTTTTTACCATAGAGTAAGGGGACTGTGTAGAGCAATTTGGTGTTGGAGGAAAACTTTTACTTTGGATGTCCAGGTTTAGGTCTAATTACACCGTACTATAATGGGCCTTGCGTAGTCGTAAACACTCGGTCTCATTGTAATTCAGTCGGTTCAAATCAAAATGGTGAGTTCAAACGCAAAGCGGTAGCGACCTTCCCGTCCAAAGAGCTATAGTTGTGAGTATTAATGGATAAAGGTAACGATATTCTTCTTGCTAAGAGCTGCCTTGAACTCTCGTTTCGAGTGGGTTTTGGCGTGTTTCCTCGCATTTTACTCGGTCCGTCGCATTTTATTCGGTTCCGCCCGCCCGTAACTGTCGGCAGAGCGTGAGATCAACACGGGACTAGAAATAATCGTTTTTCGTGAGGCCGAAGTTTCATGTTGTGCGGTTTTCGGAACAACGTCGTTAATTAATTATGGAAATGTGTCGAGCCTTTAGCTTTGGTAAAAATATAAACTAAACCGCTCTTTCATGGCGGTCGATCGGGGCCGGAGTATTTTATCGGCGAAGATCGTTTTTTCTGATTTTTAGACGTTTCTGATTATACTTGGATAATGATATAATCGAAGTTAATGAAAGTTTAGGGGAAGAATGCAAGGAAACACGGCCCTGCTTCTTAGTATCAAATAAGCTCAATTTTAATAAAGTTTGAAAGTTTTAAATAGGTCTGTATTAATCAATGTAAGTTTATGTCGAAGGGAATGAGGATAGTTTATATTGAAGGAATTTTTAAATGTATTTATAGTTGCAAATCTTACTAGTCTCAACTATCTGTAACGCAACCGTCGATTTACCAATGTTTCATCACAAAACGTAAACCGCGGTTCATTTTTGACAACCGCTACAACCAATTTGGAAACCTTTGGGGTTTTTCCAAACCAAAATTATACGCCGTGCGCAATATCGTATTCAAATCGAATGACCACCGCTGCGGAAAAGTTTCCGATTGAGCGGCTCACCAAGGAACACCCTTTCATCGTAATGAAACCATCAATTTTCATGCAAAGCGGTCGGTGGCTTCAGTTTAATTTATTTTCGCTAATCTCTCGTTCCTAACGGCGAACATGAGGTGTCGGTAGGAGAAAAGGAGAGGTTATTGCAGTTGGCGACTGGCCGGAGAACAATTCACTATCGCAGGCCAGAAGCTATTCATCAGGGTTTATTTTACTTGCAAAATACCCTATTTATTCTGGAGTAAGATCGATCTAATGCGTTGGGATCGCTCGCAAAAAGCGACGAAACTGCAGAGCATGCGAATACCGGAAGGATGCAACGGCCGTTTCGCCTTTTTTCCTCCTCAACAAATCTTCAGATGCGAAGATTTTGGAACAATGAGGAGGAAGACGCTTTGGAAAGGTTGCTGAAGCGGATCGGTGAGCGTTTTTTAATTTTTCGTCAATGCTCGCAGCTGAACAAAGCTTTACTGCCGCTTAACTGCTTTCAAATGTCAGGATGTAACGAGCCAAGGCGTAAAAAACATTCGCACGATGGTTTTCTTTCTCGTCTATACATTTCCTTTAGCTTTTTCCTTAGTCGCTCATTAAAACAACATCACGGTTACAGATATAATTATTAGGTTCAGAGATTGAGCGCTCTCATGTTTTGAACGGGGTCGGATTTTCTGGAGGACGCAAAGTTCAGAATACGCGAACACATAAAAGTCTCCTCCAGAAGCCTATTTCCAAAACACAGATTTTTTTCACGATTTAGTTTTTTCGTTATCTCACACGCCTCGGCTAATTTGTTGAAGCGACGTAAATTCGAGCGTTCGCTCGAGGCAGCGATTATTGTAACAGTTTTTCCGTCGCGTAGCAACGTTTCAAAATAATATAAAAAGATGGCAACACATTCATTGCCTCGCCATTTGTACGCTGCGTTTGACCGATCTCGGTAATTCAAACAACTACTCCGATAATAATCTCGTGGGAACAATCTGAACGCCATCTATAGGTAATAGCAGCGATAGAAAATTGAATTGTTATGTAGACGACTAAATCTGGGAATATGATGAGTCACGAATGGCGATTGAGGTTTTCTCTCAGCCAATATTGAGAACATAAAGCAAGGCGTTATCGTGCTTTTAATCCGAATCAATTCGATATAGTGTTGGTCTACATCTAAAATCAATGCTGGCGATTGAAAATATGAAGCCCGATTTCTGATATACAAAATAAAGGTTTTTACTTTTGTTTCATTTTTCAATAAGAAACCATTGTAATCATTGCAAGAAAAAAAGTCTTACTCCCCTCAAAATTTGATGTTTTACGATCCAATGTATGTAGAATCCGAATTTATTTATGAGATGGACGTGAATATAGAATGAAAAAATTCCAATCCGTCCGCCAATCGAGCACTTTTCTGACAAAACTAAAAAGCTAAATGTTGACCTTTTCACCAAAAATCAATCTTGACCTGAAAAGGGCCCGATTATTTAGCCACATTATTTTCTCAATTTTAAGGGTATTTTTGCGAGTTTTGAGGTGGAGAAAATTTGTATTTTCGAAGGTTTTTTTGACTATGGTGTGTTTGGTATTTTTAGATCCTGAAGCGAATGAGATCATAACGGAGTCAATAGCTTTGATAGTTCTCGAGTTATCGCAGCATCAGTGTAGAATTTTCGAGATTTTCAGAAGTTTTTCATGAGGGTAAAGCTCGAGAATTTTCGGAGCTATAAAAATCCTCAATACTCGTCGAACACTCTCAAAATTTTCTCTTCTAACTTGAAAATTGAGAAAAAGAAAAATGATTAAAATTACAATAGTTACTACGGATTTTTCTCTTACTCCCTTTCCCGCTCCATTGCTTGGTGGGAACATTCACAAACTAATTCTCGGAATAATTACTACCACAAATGGATGATCTTCTTACATAATTATCATAGCAAAGGAATAATAAACCACTGCACAATGATTTGCAGCATTTTTCAAAAGTTGTCGACCTTAGTCGTTTTCAAAATTCTCTCTATAAAAGAGAGATATATTTTATAAAATGAATGCTTTGGCTGATGCTTCTCACAAAGACAAATTAGATGTAACTAAACTTCAAGATAAATGGAACTATGTGCAGTTTCTGGATCGTTATTCTTCTATGAGAATCACCGTAGTTTTAGTAGACAGTAATCCCTTGTATTGCAGGGTTGTCATAATTTCCGTACATCGTTTCGTCCATAGTCAAGAAGCTTCGTATCTTCCTGGCATTCCCGATAAGGCTTATTTTTGCATTTCGAAACGTACCAAGGATACGCGTTGCTAATCTTCGAATCGCTGAGTCGGTTCCATTACTCTTGAACGCTATATAAGTTTTCTAAAATGGAAGATATAATACTTCTTCACGGCTTCTAAGGCTAGTACCAAATAAGTGCATCCATTCCGTAAGTGCAGTGGCATTACGAAACGTATCAGATACTAAGCGAAAATGAACGGATCCATGCGTTCAAGGTTGTAGTTAATTTCTGCTTTTCAAATGGAGCATTCCTCGGCTTTTGTCTAAAGATTTTCTGAATATTTTGAAAATGGGAGAGTGTAAGGAATTTTTATTATGTATGTATAAGTACCGCAATTACGTTCAACACTATATGCATACTATTCTACAATATCAATAGACAATAAATCTGATTACATCGAGACTTTTTTCAACTTTCTTGAAACTGATTTTTTTTCCTCCACAGTCCTCGCATTTTTCTCCAACTCAAGAGATGAAAAGAAGCCGTTCCTATGGATGAAAAATTTCATTTTCACTCCCATTCCCGTGAAGCGATAACCATCTTTGGACCGCAACCGCAATATGAACTGTACTCAACTATGTCGTTTTCGCGTGATCAGTTGCCATCAACATTTTTTCCTCTACCCTCAGCCGAGAAAACGTGTTGCTAGTCGCTCTTGCTGATGATAATCGTGATTCTTTCCCTCGCACTTTATTTTTCATATTATTGTAATGATTTTTAACGCACATCTCCCAGTTGAACTGTCAGCCGGTATATTTGATTTGAAAATATAGCACCCGAAGATCAGTTTCGAATGTGCGCGGATCAATTTACTAGTGTGACACGAAGTGGTGGGGATTATTATCAATAAAAATCGAGAGAAAATTGCTAAAAAAAAAAAAAAAATTACAATTTAAAATATTATCTACTCAATTTTGAAAACTGTGCAAAATAAAAAGTTGTAGTGTTTAAATAGATATAGAACAAAATTTATTAGGTTGAAGAATTTACTCGTCTTTAGTTCTTTGTAGTTTATTAGTTATAACGGTTTTTGGATTTAAAATGTTATTCAAGAGGTTTTTGTTCAATATTCAATTTCTAAATGAAGCGCAGAACGTGGAATTCTAGGAAAATGGACCATTTCATTTCAATTGATTAAAAGAATAATGTTAACAAAGAAGAAAAATACTTCAACTCAAGTGTGTTTTTTTTTGATTAAATTACCCAGCGAGTAACTTTTTCTACTCGAACTCATGGCAAATGAAAAAATATGTTGTTCTTGGTAGCTTGGAGCAACTAAATATAAGACGGTTAGTTTTTTCTCCAACCTCTGTTTTTCAACTCGTAAGATTTCCTTCAAAAACTGCTATTCCCCCTTCATTTGCGCCCGTAGTGTTCCTAACACGGACTAAATTTATCTTTGACGCGAGGAGTGTAAGCACTGCGTCGAGAGGATGGATCTCATCTTTTCCTCCCTGTTCGAATGAAGAAGCACCGACAAGTGAAATGTATTATTAGTAAGGGCCAGCTGGTGCGAGCTGTTTCAACGTATACGACTGGTCGCAATTGATGCTCATTTAGGACTAAATGCAGTCATAATAAACTTCACAAAATGAACAAGATAAGATTATAATAATTAAGTTACTGGTGTGTATTGATAGATTTTCATCAATCAGTCGAGAATCTTGTTGGTCAAGAAGCGAGCTTTTTCATTGCTCGTTCGAAAGTGGCCTCAAAGTGAACAGTATAGTTATAGTTATGGGAAGTAAAATATAAGAATTATTGCACAGCGGTTTATTATTCCTTTGTTTCAATTAGGATTAAAGAAGACCGTCTACTGGTGATAGTAAAAAACCGTACATTTGTGAACATTTCCAACTAACAACGTGTCAACTATAAGAGGAAACTCCTTAGCTACTATCAACCATAGTAATCTTAATTATTTGTATTTTTCTTCATTTATGTAATTAAAAGATAAATTATTCTCCTAGCGATTTAACTTAATTTAGTGTTTGAAGAGCATTCCAACGAGTATTTATAACGATTATTATAGCACCAGAAAGTGTCAAGTTATATCATCTTGCTATATTTCAAAAAATTTGGTTTATACAAGACAAAAGCTGCGATACGTCGAGAACTAATGCTATCGACCCGAGATGGTCTCATTCGAATCAGAGTCCAAGAAATCGATAGGATTTGATAACAAATACACCTTTCTCTGAAAAGCGTTGGACACTATTAATGTTCTGCCATTCAAAAACCTCAAAAATACCCCTAAAATAGAGGTAGCGATTCGGTTAAAGAATTGAGCCATTGTCTGACCAAGATTGATTTTTGGTGAAAATTTCAAGTACATGTAGCAGTTATAGTTTCGCCAGAAAACTGTTGACGGTGGACGGACAGACCTTTTTTATTTGACATTCGGATTCCTCGTAGTATCTTGAAACGCAAATCATCTCATTTTCAGGGGGGTTAAAACGATTTTTGTGAGCGACAGAAAGGTTTGTTATTGAATAATGAATTAAAAATAAATTTTCATTCAACAAATTAGCGCAAGGAAGTATTTTTGCTCTAAATCGTTAACACTATTTTCTGGCGAAATCCTTGCTCATATCATGATGATTCAAGTTTTTGATCTGGTATTCTCGTTGAGTCGAATCGTAAGAACGCTAAAAAGCTTTATCGTTTTAGAATAGGTTGCTCTTGCTCAGCAATTAACAATTATATCGCGGATATATAGTTTTCTATGGTTTTCTAGCGACGAAAAGATGATCGCTTGTCCTTGATGCTATCGAAGTGTTCGTTACTGGATCATGAAAGTCAAAATGAGCGCTCTGCGTGAAGGCTGAATGATGCAAGACCGAACCGCCTTCTAGCTGTCTGTAGTCACATATCATAGGCCATTATCCTGGAAACCATCAATACGTGGTTTTACTATGTTGCTACTATGCGAAAATATCACCAAATTCTTTGGGTGATTAATACGAAGGGCAATATAAATAGGTAATACTTTCATAGAGTCAAAATAATTTTCAGATTTATGTTGCAAGAAAGCTCTTTTGACCCGGTGATAATTTGAGTCATCGGGGTAGGTTAACATGCTCTGTTCTTGAACGAAGATCATATCCACGGGCGAGTGGAAATTGCCGTTACCGATTCGGGCGAACCGACAAATCCTGAGAAACCTGACTCGCCCTTTGATTCTCATTTGCGTTGGAACTTACCCGTCGAAAATTGTCAGTTCCTCGATTGGCCGGGGATTTTCGACGCTTGAAAAATCGCGAAGTAGAGAACTGAAAGCGCCGAGGGCTAAACGGAGATAACCCGAGTGAAGTAAATCGCTTAAGAGGAAATGAGAACTCAGTTTCGAAGCCGTTTCCATGGAATCATTCAAGGACCTCTGATGGAGCGGAGCGGCTTAAGAGCTCCCGTGTTTCTTCTCGTAGCCCTTGCGCAACGGATTCGCAAGCCTCGTTATTTTCCTTCACTTTGCTGTCCGTGTTCGGAAGGCCCCTGCTGCTCGAAGGATCGAAAGTTCAAGGGGGAACGAGAGCTGGATATCGGCCGAACTGCCAAGCCGACGGATAAACGGAATCTAATGGCCGGCTAGAACAAAACTATTGAAATCGTCGACGGAGCGGCGATTTTGAAACTCCAACAGCGCCTGCACGTTTCAAAAGTTCGCCTACCAACTTCGTACAATGGAAGTTTTGAAGCGAGGCCTACCGTACGCGGAAAATCGCCGATATAGACCACGAATTTCATTCGCTGCTCAAGAGTGAATTTTTGCAAGCCGAAGGACGTTAATTCGGACAAGGAATTTCATCTGGTATTCTTTTTGCCGATTCTAGCGTAGTATAACTAGTTTATTTTTAATTTTATTGTCGTGACAAATATCCCATCACCAATGGCTCAATTTTTCAACGAAACTATACTCATATTTACGGTATTTTCTCTATAGCTAGAGGAGGAAACGCATGACTACTCGATGAAAATTCAATCAAACCACGGAGCTACTATTTCATCAAATAAATTTAGATTTAATCGTTCCACAGCAAATCTCCCATAGCTCCACGAAATCGATTTGAAGTGAGAATTTATTTTACTTCAATTTTTACGTAGTAAATTTAAGTATTGTGAGCGTCCTTAAAGTCGAATGTGGAAAGGAGGTGAATTCGGAAGAAAAATCGTATTAACTCAGGAACACTTTTCGAACAACTGTCTGTGTATCCGTCTGTTCGTCTGTGTGTGGTCAAAAAGTGACAAAAGTTGCCGTATCTCCATGAAAAATTATTAGAGCTCAATGAAAATGTTAGAAAATGTTCTCCAAGTGAGCGTGCAAAATTAGCCGTTTCCGGATTTTGAATAACACACAGCACTTTTGAGATATACGGGTTCAAAGTTTTTTGTGCTTTGATTTTTACAGGCCATAAAAGAGACAAAATTTTTGTACGGGTTGAGGTCTTATAATGTTCGTTGTGCCGAGCAGATGACGCTTGATCTATAGGCTCGCACTGTACTTCCACGGTACGTGCTTTTTCGCTATTTCACGAGTGCGTATTTTGTCATTTGATTTTTACAGGCTGTAAAAGCTAATGTATTCGATCGCTTAAGGTCGTGAAATGTAGTAAAAACGTTTACTATTGTGAGTGAATGACGCTCGATTTTTATTTTTAGTGGCACACACCGTTCTTCCGATTGATTTGCATTTTTCGTTATTTTATTCGTGTTTTGTTTCCTTTTTAGGTCCCATTGCCATATCCATTTACCAAACCTGTATTGTACCTTAATCTTTCACGCCGTAACTCCGCGTTATTAACATAATTCTTTTGGGGTCTCCTAGCCAGGTTTTCAGTGGTATTATAGTTTTGTACGAACGTTACGGCCTTCGAATGAGTTTCTCGATTTTATAATTGATTATATCTGCGGACTCAAACAAAAAAAAATTTGTTTTTGCGTTCATTTACTCTACAACCATGTTGTCGATGGAGTAATTTCGAAATTCGAGCACATATAGAATAGGAAACTTATCAATAATGTAATGGAGGCATTTTCATTGTATTGTCAGGTTTCAATAGCTCTGCAGCGCGAACAATACAGCTTTTGTAGGCTTCCCATCAAACGACTGGGCTGCTACTGCAACTAAAACATCGAGGTTCATTATTGGACGACGAAGGCCGTCCGGGGAACGGCGGAGGTTTCATAGGATGAGAAAGCCTTCCTCTCCCGTCGAGTCATTTAAAATGAGAGAAGATCATCAGCGAGATATAAAGCGAACAAAGGACAAAAGCCAGTTCGGATAACGGATAGGCTCGGAAAACAATGAACAATTTTTTCTTCGGCCGCCCCAAATGATATAACTTTCGAGTCGGCCTCTGTACGGTTCAAGAAAAACGGGGTTATAAGTGAATTTTCTACCCAGTATGTAAGGCATTATAATGTCGTTTTCTTTTCTTTTCTTTTTTTTTAGATATTTTTAACTGGATGCACAAATGACGGGTTCTCATAAAACGGGAATAACTCGGTATCGTAGAAATATAATAAATTCTACGATTGAGTATACTTAATTTTTTTTTTTTTTTTTTTAATGCCCTTTGTCACTATCAAGTAACACGTGGGAACTCCCAGCGCAAATTTGAGATTAAATAATTCTTCATTTCACTATATTTACCACCACTAATTATCATCTTGATACTTCTAACCATTTCTCTTCTTTGGTAAATCATATTTTCAGTTTAAACTATTTTCAAACTTGATTTTGATCATTGATCTTCCAATTTGCTGAACTTCCTGCATATCTATGAAGTTCCTTACATCGATATTGGAGAGTTTTAGTGCTTCGTGTGTTCTCTTAAAAACTTAAACGTTGGAGTTTCGGTTACTTAGTAAAATCGTATGTCTCTAATGGCCCCTACAGTTCGCGGCAACCATATAAGAAACTTATGATCTAACAAAGCATACACTAAAACTCATTAGAGCTTCATTTTAAGGTTTCTAATATACGTAAACGAGTTGTTAAAAGCAAAATTATTCGCTAAGAAATTAGCCTTCAGGCAATCTCGGTTGCTTTTGGGCGAAAAATAATCACTTTGATCTCATGCATTGCAGAGAAGGCTACTCTTGTAATAATAAACCGCTGCACAGTCGTTTACAGCGTTTTTGACTAAGGTTACAACAAAAGCCACTTTCAACGGATGACAATTTATTTGCCAGATGGTGACAATGCTTTGTTCTTTCTTCGGTCTCCAGTTCTTCGCTTACCGATGGCAACGAGTAGGAGTCACGGGTTCGATGACACCGCGCAACTTCAAATACAAGGCAGTTCAATGCCAGGGCGTGTCGTGTCGGTTCGAGAGAAGTAGAAGAGCCCTTGTGAGACACTTGAAACGCTTGTGATGAACGAGCTGAACACTTGTTCGTCTTTTTCTCGTCCCAAGGCCCAGCATTGTTCGCTATTAGACTCCGGTTAAGTAGATTCAGCTCTTGAAGAGATGCGGCTAGAACCGGAGAACTTCTAGAGAATGGAATAGCAGGCAAAATGTATTAAAGCGAATCAAATATTTTACCACGAAATAGCAGCATACGCAATAACGACACATTTGGTTATTCTTGTGTACTAAAAAAAGGCTCAACCAGTTTTCAGCCGCTTGGAATTCTCCAGAACAATTATTCAATCCGTATCAACTGACGATTGACTCAAATCGAGAGGATAAATTCAGATTGTTTCATTTATCAGAAT
Organism: Tupiocoris notatus; assembly: GCA_037159825.1. Lineage (NCBI taxonomy): Eukaryota > Metazoa > Arthropoda > Insecta > Hemiptera > Miridae > Tupiocoris > Tupiocoris notatus. Next base: position 216,868 of record JASJUZ010000019.1, on the reverse strand, counting down.
GGGAAAACCGGAGAAAATTATTTTGTCGCATTTGGCTCGTTAAAATGACAACCATTGTCTTCAATCTCAAGTTTATAATTGAATTCAAGTTTATTCTAAATTCGAAACGCCGACGCGACCGATGAAATCGCGACGTGAAATGCGTCTCGTACTGTTTTCTCGCTCATTCGAACCTTCAAGATCAATGCATTCACAGTTGAAAACAATAACACGTTTCACGGTCATCGGTAACTGGTGCGAAAACAACTTCTTAATACGATTCACCTGTCTCTGCAAAACACTCATTGAAATTTAATGACCAATCTGCCATTAACAAATTGGACACCAGTTGTTTATACCTGCCTTCGATCGCTGTGCTCTGGGAACGAAAACAAGGGCCGAAACAATGAACGAGAGATCGTACGATCGGCATGAAATGCATAAACCCGAGACCTTGACATATTGAGTTCGATTTTAGCATCGGGTCGAACGATTGGAGAAATCCTTATGGCGGGAAATATATTCACCTCTACAAAACTGCATGAATCGACAGTTTGCGCAATTTTACTGCGCATCTCGCAATCTTATTGAAATCGAGCGAGGCATATCAGAATTCAGCCCGCATATCGAAAGAATAATTATTAATATTCGTCATTATATTTCGACATAAGAAGCGAAAAATATCTATTCGAAAAGTCAAAACTGACGTATTGCTTCTGCTGCTGTACTAAAGCTTATTCAATGATAATCAATTGTATTCCTTTCTATATTTGTTAACCACAGCAAAAATTATCTATACTTTTTTAGACTATTTTCGTCCTTGGGTGTGCAAAGCTCTCCATAAATTCATATTTTTAACAGGTTATGGACCCTGCTGAAATTATTGGCTCACCTACGGACTGAAAATCGCTCGAACCTCACACTCATTCACCTAGCCCAAAACAGAAATAATACAAAGGTACACTCGCTAGCGAAAGAGAAGAAATTCCTTCCGAAAATAATATCGAACTTGATACAGAAAAACAAGTGATTAGGAAATAACCGACGAGTCTCAACGTAACATTTTTACGTATGAATAGGTTTCGCTGGTAGTGGACAATTTCTATCCCTCCTCAGCAAACATTGACTTATTTGAACAGATGCGACTCTATTCGGCCTCTCCAAGAGAGAAATGTTGACACAACGCGAGTATAACGCTTTCTCACTTTGGTAAAGAAGATATTGCGTGTGCAACTGAGAACATTGATCTTCTCTTGATCTAGAGATAGTTGATTGGTAGAACGTGACTATCAGCAGCAGCCTCTTTGATAAACGTTTCGAAGAACCTGTAACCATCATAGAGTGTAGTAGATATAAAATCGAAGCTGCCTCACATTATTATTGGAGATGCTGTCCTAAGAAGATCTAAAATAAATAAATAATGTCATGTACATGGTGCAAAAAAAAAACTGTCTCCAATCTGAAATTGACGAGTATCTTTTAATGAATTATATTCAACAGATACTGAAATAATTGAACATTCCATCGAATAATGGCTCGCGAGGCAAAAGAGGATCATTTTTCTGGAAGATCATTACACTAACATTTACAACGTATAAATATGAGAGTAATTAGTATTGAGAGTTGAGAGATCATACAAATATTAACATACCTTCGTCGGTTTCATTTTTATTCCGGCGGTCTCTTGAATCTCTTGAAAAGCTCGGCAATTACAAGCATGAAGAGAGCCCTATCGAGTTAATTAACCGAAGAGACCGTTCTTATATTCCATCCTTTGGAAAATAGGATCGAGAGCTAACCAAGCTTGCAATTGACGAATATTCTCCTCGTTCGAACGAATGATTCGGCGTCGCTTGTTGAGTAGGCAAGTTTATCAAATGGAGTTTCCTTTTGTTTTTGATGAAGCCGAACTAATTTTGAAATTATTGAGGAGGCTATATCGAACGATGGCGAGCGATAAAGAGTATTACGAGGGCGCAAGTTGGAGAGAGATGAAGGAGCACTTCGTTACCCTTAAACCCTGCAAACCTTCGTCAGTTCTTGTCCGTAGTCGGCCCCCAAACTTTTAATTGGGTTTGTCCTCACCAAATGCAGGGTCTTCGCAACATTATCAATTTAGAGTTTAATTTTGTCGTTTAGGAAGCTCGCCTCGCTACAGAAGTTGTTTAATATCGAACTTGTTAAGAATATTCAGCATGTATTCGAGAGCGGAAGGAGCTTTCTGTCAATTGGTCGGGAGGAAATCTCGCAAAGTTTTTCCGAGTGAGTGACGTAGGGCGGATAAGTTTTAATAAGTAGGTAACGATTAATTATTTGTTTCAGAAGAAGCCAATCTCCGCGTACTCATTGTTCGCAACGAGGCAGTCCAGAGTTTTGTCATTATGAAATATGAGATACTTTCAAGTCGGATGAGGAGCGGAATATTTCATGTGAATTGAGTGGGAAATCTTCCTTCCATCTGACAGGGGCTAGTGATCGCGAAACGTTTTCAGTTGGCCATTTTGTAAAAGCAGAAATACGATCTTACTTCGATGTGTCAATTTCCCAGGATTTTGTAAGTTATTGCGGGGAATTTTTGAAAATATTAGATATTTAATTCAGCCTGATAGCACAACTTGAGTGTTGATATGCTATGACAATCGTATCGTACTCAGTTGACTGCTCGTTAAATTGTACGCTAGCTCTCTTCTACTTTATGTGTTAGCATCCAAAGGCGTTCAGTCAAGTTCAGTTAAGACTTGGAATTATTTACGATAATTTTTTCCTAAATCGAAACTATTGCACATTTCATGAGGAATAATAAACCACTGTACAGCATTATTAGATATAATTTATTGATTACTTTCATCGGGATATCTGAAAAGTTATGAGCTAATATCTAGTTTCAGAAAATGGATCCAAATCAATAGGCGACTTTCTTGACAATAATCTTCTCGCGGTCGTAAGGTGAGTATATAATATGAACTCTTCTCTACGGAGAATAAAAGTTCGGTTTGAAAAATGAAAATTTCTACATCAAACTATATTGATGTTGGGCAGAGGAATAGATCAACATAATTACGTTTGTTCAGTTGCTAGTTGCTACTTTGCTAGCCCAGGAGCCGGTAGCTCTGACCTTCTCCTATCAGCTGTTGAGGTGTGGTAAGCGCGAAGAGGAGAGTCACTATAGAAACGGAGTGGAGGAGGTTCATTGCCCCGTTACTGGGTCAGCCTCTCCCCATCCGCCTGCCGCCCACCGACAAAATCTTCCCTCTCTCTCTATCATACCGTCATTATTGTCCGAGGGAGCGAGATGGAGTCTGGTGGGCCAAGAAGTTGGATGTGGCTAGGGGCTCAGCTGAGAAGAGAACCAGCTGAGATAATTACACCCTTTTCCACCTCTGCCGCTGCTGACCTCATCGCTCCTCCTCCTGGTTGTCCAAACCGAGTGCTGCGAGATGGATAGAGCGAATTTATTGGTACGCGTCGAAATTCGTGATAGCCAATTTGAACGTTTCTTTTGAAAAGGGTGAGGTCCAAGGACTTGATCGCGAAGGCTATGAGTTCGTACTGATTAAACAGGTTTGAAGATTATGATTTAGAATTGGAGTTTTAATTACATTTTTATTACATGGAATTGGCTGAGAATTATTCTACATGGATTAATGTTCCTTCGTTTTAACTATGATTCTGGAAAATTATCATTTATAATTATACCCGTAGTTTCCAAAAGTATCGAAGCCGAAACGTTGCGATTGTATTTACGTAACAAGATAAATAATAGCAGCTATAAGGGGTAACACTTAGCAAAAATATTTTCATTTTCCTTAAATGACTTTAAATTCAAGTTATGGCTTAATGCTATACCTAGTTTGAGCTCCCTCGCTCGTAAAAAGGAATTGATATTCTAACAGGCCCTATATCTATCGATAGGGGCCGTGGTAACCGAGAAATGCAGTATCTCCCATTTGATGACTAAATAAAAGAACTTTCAAGTATGTCTTTGGTAAATGAACAGCCGTATTCAGCGATTTCATGTTGTGAGTGTTTGTAAATTTCCTCCATTTTCTCGTACAATTTTTGATTACTCACATGATGCTAACAAACGACTAAAGTAAAACGACTCAAAACTATAAGAGAGAAATTATCGTTCTACCTAGAGAAAACGAAATATAATATCGTTATCAATATCAATATCGCTTATTTTTATTCGTTCGTCGTTGAAAAGAAACCGTTTATTCGAAAGCAATTAACCTGAGTTTAGAACGATTCCCTTCAGCTCTATATGCTCTCGAGTCATATCATCAAGAAGAAACCCTGAAATTCTCAAAAGTACGTACGAATACTGCGAAATATGAAGAATCATAAAATCATTCAACCCCATAAAGGTCTCCTATTCCAAACAATTATTGAAACGGATACGAAACTCACTTTTGTTCGAATCGTATTATAGAAACTCGCTATTGTATTTGGAATATTGATTGTTGGTATTGCTATCGCGATGAATAATCCAGAACGATTGCAGGATCTGCTGATTTGGAAATTTTCCGTTGGTCGGCCAGTGTCTTGAAAGGGGCTCGAGGGCGGGCGCGTTCACGGGCCGTGGAAGCCGGTTTCTTGTCAGGACGATCCACTTTCTGTAGCAGTGGGCCCCTGAGCCCTATCCTCCGGTTACCTCGGCCTCTGGGCCTGTATACGCGGCCGGTTTCTCGCTGCAGTTGCAAAACCCACCGGCCGGCCGGCTCTATCTTTTACTAGACGAGCAACACCGAAACTTAGTTACGAAATAGGAGTTACATAGGGAAGATATATCTATTGCAAGATTCAGAATGCCACAGTCCCAAATTGATTTATTTTTGTTATTTGTGTGATTTTATTTTTTCAACATAAAGCAGACATTGCAAGATTTAGGATACCATAGGCTAAATGACTTATTGTTCGGTTTTATAAAAATAAAAAATAAATAAAATGCTGCAAATTATTGTACAGTGGTTTATTATTCCTTTGGTTCAATTATGATTTTAGAAAAACCATCTGTAAGAAGCATCGGAAGACTATAGTAAATAATATCCAACTATCCCGAACTTATGTGAACATTTCACCAAACAACAGATTGGTAACTGTAAAGGGAAACTCCTTTGCAACTTTGTAGCATTCTGAAGAGTACAGAAGGTTTTTCATAGCTCCAAATATTCTCGAGTTCTACCCTGTCAAATGACTGAATATCTTGAAAATTCTATAAAAAAGCTGCGCTAACCATTAAAGCTATCGACGCCGCTTTTTGTCTCTTTCGATTCAGTGTCCAAAAATCTTTAAAATTGATACCAAACACACCTTTGCCTGAAAAGCGTTGGAAAATACAAATTTTCTCCCTCTAAAAATCCTCCAATAATACCCTCTAAAATTGAGGTAGCAATTCGGCTGAAGATTTGAGCCGTTCTCAGACCAAAAATGATTTTTTATGACAATTTCAAATATGCAGGTCAAATAGTTTCCTCAGGAAAATCTTGACGGTGTACAGCGTAGCTACAGCTCCTTTCATTAGGTTATGAAGCAGTGATTTTCTGTTTGATCCTGCCCCTGATTATTGACCACCAAACACTGTTCCCATTCGCAGCGTTTTCACTGTTAATTCGTTCGCGTATCTGCGAACATCGTTTGATATTTATCCTGCGAAATAGCCAGTTTCCTTGATCAGTTTTTTCTAATCCAACCTGAGTTTACTTGTTCGACGTAAACACCGCAGAACCATTAGTACTGAAGCCGTCTGAGCGGAACTGAGCCTTTGTTAGATGAACGGAATTGGAGGTTGATCAACGAATCCCTCGGGGAGGATACTTTGCAGCGGTTGAATCCCCTGCCGTTCAACTAATTGCATTTCAAATTCCAATTTGTCATCGTGCAATAGTATTTGCGTTGCCCGGCTGACTTAGGTGGCAAACCTTAGTAAATAATTCATCAGCGGTAGTAAATTTGGAAGCGGTGGGGTTTTCAAAATCGGTTCACTACCTCAGCAAATATCATATTCAATATTTTGATTAAAAAGGATCATCAAACGTAGGAAAAAAATGTAGGATAGATCTAAATGATACAGGCGGTTATTAATGTCAGTTTATTGGCTGTATTAATCAAGACCGCTGTATTATAACGGTGACAATATTATAATTAACATGCAAGATAGTTTAGGGGTAAATCTTATTAAATTATTATTATTATTAAACTATTCTACTTCATTCTATTGCAGCAATTGTGATTTACTACGAGGTCGTCGACTTATAATCGTAACACATAAAATGTTTCCTACATCACTATTATATTTTATATTAGATTACTCTCTTATCGATGAGAAGAATGTCATACGAGAATTACAACGTGTGTAATCTAGATTCAAATGAATTTTGTAATAGGCAGCCGGCTTTTTTGAATTTTCAAAAAATTCTTATGACCGCTACGATAATTCAAAAACCATTCGTCGAATATAACGGTCTCGCGTTCAATGTTACAATTGCTTAATCATCTTCAAAAAAGACACTTTAAAATTAAATATATTGTAGTACTTAGGTCTAAAATTTAAGTATAACATTGATGTACGAAAAATATATATTGTGAATATTTTATTCAATCATTGCTTACTAATGAGATTAATAATTTTTATCTAAGGTTTTATTGTGTTTATTATAAGATTTCACAATGCTCGTAAATAAATCAAAACAATGAGAGCAAGAATTATAAATCGATTGCTCGCAAACAGAATTTACTTTTCTTATTTTTATTTATTTTTTTTTTTCAATTACCATGAGAATGAAATTAATTCTCTAAGGCCGTGAAAATATGATGAGTATTTTTCGGACTACTAAGTAGTTTCGCTAGCAGAGCATTGTTTCCGCTTGTAAACCGACCAGTATGATTCTGGCTCATGTGTGCTGCGGCACGTTCCATAGCGTGCCAACTTGGTTCTTGGAACGAACGACGATTAAACGAGTTAATTACGTCCTCGTCTTTCGCAAAATCAATCAGCTCACGCAACAGACCGGAGATACTAAAATATAGGTAAGTAGCAGATAATGAGATGAGGTGATGCTGGACGGCTCCATTTTAGACAGCGAGAGACGTAGCTCAAGACGCGAGTCCTTCATTTAAGAGGAACTCGGTCATTTAACCGGATAAAACTTCGCCGCTGGCAATAATATTTCTTCTGGCGTGACAATGTGAAATTCGCCCGACCGGTGGACATGTGGTTTCCATATCTCAAATTTAAGTGAAGAAATTATCTAATTACTGGTCAAATTTCAACAAATGGCAAAACCCGTTATTTAAATTTTTATTTCCTATCCATATATAATAATTTTTATGTTAAAAAAAAATGTTTTAAATGAATTGAATCAAACAAAGAGGATAAATAAAAATTGAAGATAAAAAAATATAACTCTCCTTTTTGAAAAAAATTAAAAATAATTCAAGTAGGTAGTCATTTTTTATAACTGTTCCTCATTGTTTAATTTTCGTATAATTGGACCGATACTGTTAGGATTGTAAATATTCTACTTCCGAATGCCGAGAGAAGGGGGAAATTAATTAACCAATTTTTTATCAAGTTTTCCTTGTGACCCATTTGAATCATTGACGAAATACCTTACAGAAACGTCAATATAATCGCTTCGAGTTATTACACGCCACCGTTTGTAACTTTATGACAAATTCTGGTATCGTTAAAGGTTCAATCGAGCTGCTCGCGTGTCATGGTGTTGTCAGACCTACATTTTTCCTTTCTTCCTTTTCGTGACGCGATGATGTTCGCGAAACTTACAATCAAGTAGCCGAATGTAGATTAATAATTTATACACTACAAAAGTGAGCCAAAAACCAGGATAGAGCTGTTCATAATATCTGACTATTGATTTCAAGGGCATTGTCATTATGGAACGACTATGCAATATTGAACGGTTAAACTTGGGAATTTATCCACGCGCAGGTTAAATGAAGAGTCAATGAACCGAATGCTAACTGCACGGTTGCGATGTTGTTTCATTCTTAACTTGTTCGACTGAGGCCCTCAGGCAATTTCTGAAGATAAATCAGGCATTTAAAATAAATTTTTAATGACATAATATTGAAACTAATCTCTTCATTAACCATGTATTTTATTTTTCGTAAAATCAAATCGCATTTCTAATTAGTTTTTTAGAGTTTAAGTTTTAATAAGTTAGCAATAAAGAATCGGAGAACGAGTCGCTTGGTTTTTCTCCACCTCACACCTCCTGGATTTCTAATTAGGTTAGCTCTCCGCCTGACGTTTCAAAACGTCGATTCCAAATTATGATTTAAAAATAAGTAGCGATACTTTCGAGAGACAACAGAAGTGGTTCCATTTGAGTGGAAGAGCCGGATCATTAGCTGGCTAGAACGTTTGAAAACAACCTGAGTACCTGATGATATCCCTAATGACTCGAACCGGTCATAGCTGGTCGATTTTGATCCTTCACGAACGATATCAACGATCGAGGTTCGCAAATAATTCGAGTCTGCCGAGAGTTTGGTAGTAGCCGAAATTGCTAATTACATTCACTTAAGCGGGTGAGATTGAGGGTATCGTCGGTCACGATCTCGGCTAATTGACTAATGAGTACAGTAATGGTCCGATCAATCAGAAATAAACCGTTGCACCGTTAGCGATTTACATTTAAACGCGGCTGTACATTGGAAAATAAACGTTTGAAAATTATTTCCAATCGAGCGATGAAGAGTAGAATTAAGTTAGAAGTTAAATTTTGAATAGCGACTCTTTCAGGATGCATAATAAAGATTTTCATAACATTTCTTCGCGTTTATCAAATGAGCGTACTTCACCGGAGAACTCTCTTACACCGGTTCATTGACCGAGTGGGAAAATCTAATTGAAAATACCTTGTAATGAGAGACCTTTATGGAAGCAACATTGGCAATTTGGTATGGATTTTGTATACGCAATGAATGGTATCTCCTTATTCGCAATTGAAACCCTCGATATGGATCCATTCATAGGGTCAACATGATATTATTATTCGTTTTTTCCAATGCCTTTTTTGGCCTTTACGCTATCAACCTAGCGTCTGAATTCCGAGGAGCCTTTCATTCGCATCGCTCGTATTTCTCAAAATCCGAAAATCCTCGAGTAATGAGAGTCTTTTCCAAATGGTGGAGATTTGATACTTGCGTCTACAGAAAATGATCCCCGTGTAAGCGAAGGCCTCGGAGAGCATCTCAGTTTCCATCAATATACCTACAAATGATACTCGGCTCATGTTCGTATCATGAGCTGTTTGAATCGTCGTTTTCGAGGAATATTTTTGATACTTCTGAGCTTGGGAGTTTTCGGGAAATAACGAAGAAGCTTCGGTTTCTACAGAAACTCATCTTATATGAGTTCATTATTATTTTCTCGCCCTAAGATCTCCTTATTACTCGGAACGGTAAAAATACAATACGAACGAGTTGAAATATTCGCAGACAAATAAATAGCAATTCTTCGAATAAATAAACAAATAAAAATAAAAGTAGCTGGAGCGAATTAACTGACAGAAATGGCCAAGGCACTCTACAACCTCTTTTTAAACCCGATTTGAAAAAAATTGTCGAATTAATGGAAAAACAAAAACATACTACGATCGCAAAAAAATCGACGTTCCGCAAGTCTGTCTCACAGAAACTTTTTTTACTATAATATAATATCCACCCTCATTACTCGCAAGTTATGAGGTAAAAACCCCACCTCAGCAACAACACCAGGGATAATTCATCTCCTCGTAATTAAAGCCTCTCGGCTATATTGGTCGGCCGAATGGAGAAACTACTATTTCGCTAGCTTCAGTTGCGCGATGAATACGTTGGACGAAATTGGAAATTATTCATGGGTAAAATGCGCGTACAACAGCTTATTCAAATGAATGTAATGGTCCGCCAAAAGTGTGATCAATGTCTCCCCAAAACTGCCGTTCTCGCCCGGCTTCTGTTGGTCTTTATTCACCCTGTAAATCAAGAGATTATTACCCGCCATCCGGAACCCTCTTTTTGCCGCGAGTTTGGCTTTAAATCGAGCAAAAATAAGGAAATACACTGAGGAAACGCCAAGACCTTATTCCCCGCTAACTCTACCCAAAGCCGGTTTTCTAATTATCAATTTATGACGCCACCTTTTTTTCTAAAGAGATCGCCGAGTTAAAATAGCTCATCCTTAATAATGTCGAGCCCATTGGAAAAGTTTTAATTATAGCATAAATGAAAAGGGAGGAGAAACCGACGCGTGAGGAGGCGGAGGAAAATGGAAAACTCCGAACTTTCCAGCGGCTTACTTTTTTTCTATCACGATCGACCGTTCTTTACCTTTGACTAATTTCAATATCCGATGTTGCACGGTAAAACTCGCCATCAGCTCGAGTCGATTTTTTTTTTTTTTTTTTTTTTGGAACGAGGAAAACTTCTACCTTGGCTCCTATTTTTCTGATATTATTTGTCTTCCTTTCCCTGGAATGTCCTCATTTCTTGGAGTCGTCTCTTTCAAAATTAGGCTCTTAAATTATGAGACAAGTTACGGAAGAAAGATTTGCTCCGTTCCTCTTCCCCTGGGTAATGGGTACTCTTCGTTCGTGGACCGAGAAAGAAAGATGTGACTAGAAGGAGGAAAAATATTTGCCGAGGTTTTACAACAAGGGTTCAAGTAATTTCTTATTACAACGAGGAAAAACCTTTTGTCTTTTGGGCGATTTTTCAGCCTCATTCGGAAAAAAAGCGGCTCTCATAAAAGTTGCTCAAGCTGGAACAATGTCGAACAGAAGAGACGAGAAGGATGGCCCGCAAAATTAAAACCATCCCCTAAGCTAATAATAACTATCCTACTTTAAGCTTGTATTTTTCTCCTGATATTGTTTTCTTTTGTATTTTAATAAATTGGACGGTGCCAACAGAAACAGAGTACTTTTCTGCAACGGACTGAAAATTGGGTAACGTATCTTGAAAGTAATTTAAAATACCAAAGCGAAGTGCAAGAGAGAAATTATTTGAAGCGATGGAAGGAAACGATGCTTTCCAATAATGATTGCTTTTTGAGGACTTCAGTTATCGTTATAAGAATCTGTTTGGGAAGGGGAGAGATGGAGTCCTGAACACATTAAAATCTCACGAAGAGGGTCCGTAATAATCTAATAGTGTCAAGGGAAATCTATTTCTATAGAGAGATGCATGCTTTCAAAGAAAGGACGTTCTTAACAAGACGAAAATTTTTGAATTTATAGCTCGATTACTTTCAGTTTGCATTAAACTCGCTCCGTCCTCTTTTTCGAATCTGTGTCTGGGCTGGCACACGAATACGAGAGGTCCGTACCTCATCAGTAATTTAGAGAAGAGGCCCTTAGAGTTTTATTGTTTGCACTCAAAGAAGAAGTCACGATTGCCCCCTGACCACGGAGTAGATAGGAGACGCCTCCTGTCCAAGTCACGACTTTTCGTATCCCTGCACACTATATCACATTCTACCACATGTATTCAGCAACAGACAAACACACACTCGAGCCATCACGATGCTCTTCAATACCTCGCTCCTCAATCCGTATTCCAGCTCTGTCTCGGCTTCATCGAGTTGAAAAATAATGAACCGAGCAGGGAGAACTCGCCGTACAATGGAAGGAAAGGAAGTTTATTCTGCCGTACGTTTTCTTTCGACGGCGAAGAGCTTCGTTTCATCGTTAGAAACGCAATTTCGAACTTTTATAAGATTTGAAATTAATTTGCGTCGAGCGAGATCGCATCAGCAGAGCTTGATTTTTCATTATTGTCATGTTGGTAAAGTCGCGAAAATTACGCCATCATGAATATTCTACTCCTTACTATAATTTTCTGAGTAGCTCGATATTTTTCAGTCTAGGCAACCGCTTTACTTTTTCACGATCTTAGACCCGAATCATCGATTGATATAGCGACTTAAGATTTGAGCCGTTCGAACAATTGAGAACGGATTAAGAATCAATTTAACGGAAGGATTCCACATTTCACGCACAAGTAAATGACGCTGATACTCTCGAGCAATCTTTGCCACCATTTATGGAACGTTCGATGCGATAACCTTCAGGTGCACGTATAGGAGATCACGTAGACAGTACAGACGTCAACCAGACACATCTGGCTAGGTTCCAATATTCGCACGGACGACTGAATGGCCTTATAATCATCAAACTGTCTGGCAGGTACTATCGACCTTGCTCATACGCTTACAGTACGGTTACTATTATTTGGTAATCTTGTGCATTACACAGTGACTTAATTAAATTGACATCCTCCGGTGACACATGAGGCTTATTTCTTTCATCGTAGCCGTTAAAAAAAATTATTATATTAAAAAAAAAAGTAAGTAATCGTGGTCGAAACGAATTATTATATTAAAAAAATAATAATAAAAAATAAAATTAAAAAATTAAAAAAATAAAATAAATATAATGCTCTGTTTCTTTTTTAAGAATAAAAGTTTCCGAAAAGCTCAAAACTTACAACAATTTTATATTTCACCTTCAATTTATTTATCACTCTCAATATTTTTTATTCGACTATGTATGAATTATTTTCTACATTATTATTTACGTTTTCCGTTTATATTATTCGATCGCCTTATTTATTTTTTAAAATTCAATTTCTGTTCTCACGCACTCAATATGTAATAGATTCACGGACTCAGTCCCACTGAGTCCTGATTCGGTTTGACGTTAAAAGTTAACTCCAACTTTAGCTTGGTTTTTCATAGCCGAAACGACGGTTCGACGAAAACGATGACAATGAAAAAGAGCGAGTATCTACAAGATTAAATTTCGTACGGACGCTCACCTGAAAGGTAATGGGCACTTAAAACGTCAGTTGCCATATTTGACGATCTAACGTAATAAGAAATCCACCCTTCTCCTTTCTTTATTACAAAGATCCGAGTAGGGTATTCGTGAGAACCTAAGGAAACGTCTTTGTGAAGATCTTTTTCGTTGGGGAGACTTCTTAAGAGACTGAATCAGGTACACCTTGGCCAGGGTTCAAGATGGAATAACCAACCCTGCCTTAGCATATGGGCAAGGATGTTTATTGCCAGGAGACGGTCGATCGTTGTTTTTTCCTCAGTGTTAGCCCTATCACACAATTCTTCCTGCCCCTTTTCTGGCCTACCAACAACGGTCCTAGGAAGGTTTTACCTTCGAGGTCGTAAATGAGATAGGTAGGCGTCTTCGGCTCGCACTAGACCCTCCTAGGCAGTAGGAAAAAAGTTCGAAAGAGAAAGAGACAAAAACTACTCGGTGGTGGCGGTGGTAAAATAGAAAAAAAATTCCGTGGCACATGAAGAATCCAAAAGAGCTTTCAAGAACTATCGTAAAAGGGGGTACCGTCGGGTAACACGGGTAGTCCTAATAGTAGTTTATCAAAGTGGAGTCTCAGTGCCGGGCCTTTTCTCTTTAGTATTACCATAAACAGCAATATTTTTTCTCGTCCGTTCCAAAGTTATTACAAGGAAAAAAGAGGCATTCATTAATGTTGATTCGTCGTATGAAAAAACCTCATCAATATGCAACAGTGTGGCTGTCTAAGGATTTATATTCATCCTGCTCCTAAATGCTCTAAATTGGAAGTCTAATGTGACCCGAATTGATTTAAATGATTGATTTTCAGTCAAATTATTGTTTGCTAGTTTAGATGCTAATGCGGGGAAGGAAAATGCGCTTCCGATGTTCGAATAGTTGTATTATTGTTTTGATTAAAATTGTAAATACCGAGTCTCCATTTCGTGGGTAAAACAATCTTTCACAGAATCGCCAATTTTTGTTCGACCAAAACTCTCTATCATTTATATAATAACGGTCCATCGTCTCTATCCTAAGCAAGTAGAATACGAGCATCGTGTAAAAAATCAATCTCTATTTATACTAACTTAGCTAACTTTGAAATTTTCACGCTGATCCGTTTTTGGACCAAGGACCGTTTTTTCATAAGTTTCAATTCATCGGTAGTTCCTTGGCAACCCGTTTGCCCGGAGTCCCGATTGCCCGCAAGACTGGTTGCTAAACTACATTGTTCTACAATCACGGTTTCCACGAGTAGGCTCGTATATTCTTTTTTTCACAAGCCTGAGGGCCTTTTAGTGAACAATCTACCAAGCGAATTCCATATGAAGGTCTATGGCCCGCGTCGTCGTCGTGCAGATATCAAGCTCTACGTCACCCTTCTCTGCTGGTCGGTTGATGGCATTAATTTGATTTTTTGTCCACCCGGTGCTTTCTGCTATCGTACTCGAAGAAGGGAAAAGACCCACATGCCTCAGAGACCTTTAGATTACTGCTTGCGTGGCCTCGAAGCATGACGATGATGAGTTAGAGCTGGTGGAAGGGGTTTTGATATTTTATTACCCCATAAAACCGAATCCTCCCAAGGCTTCTCCGACGGCTTTTTTTCTGCGGGAAGCATCCAAGGAATCAAATATGATCCTCCCACGCAACGGAGATAAAGAAGAGGGAGGAAATAAGCCTATCTACCAAGGCCTAGCGTACTTTTGTGAGCTTTTTGCCCGAGGGTGACTAAGCGCGATGGGGTGGAGAAATAAAAGATACATAAAAACCTTGAGAGGTAGAGACGCCCCAGTCTTGTCATATCATAATTCCATTTGATGTTCTAGGTAAAATACTTTTCGTTAGGAGAAAGTGCTTTTTTTATAACTGCGTGTTTATCTCCAAATCACGATGATTTGCCACTTTCTAAGCGTTTCGTCGAGAACCAGAATAAAAGAACGTTGAGCATTAGGCTACATTATAAAAGTTTCCCATCAGAGTTGAAGCATTGTCGCACCGCAATTACAATGTAGCTTGATAATACTGAGTTTTAGCGCATTTCGTGTTTGTTTGAAAAATTAAACGCAGGAGCTCTGGTTACTTTGTGAAATCATTAAGTAACCAAAACTCTTCGTTTAGGTTTTCACCCAAAAAAAAAAAAAAAAAAAAAAAAAAAACCTAGTACCTATTCAGTTATTTTTCAGTATTTTTTGTATTTAGTTATTTAGTACCGAATACTGCATTTACCAGCGCGCTAGTAATCTATATTTCGTAGATTGTTTACAAGTGGTTTAACCTTCAGCTGTGCAAAGAAAAAGATGCTTTTGTGGTTGGAAAAGTGGATACAAATATAAATTTTGCGATTGCACAGGCTGAAAAAAGTTTTTTTCAAGCCATCGAGTTATCTTCGATTTCCCTCCTTGGGCGGATTTCGCTCGTTGAGTGAATTGGTGATTGCGTTCAGTGAATCTAAAACTGCTATCACCCTTCTGCTCAAGCTCGTTCGAACTTCGGAGCTTATTCTTCCCGTAGTCGTACGGTTATGATCACTGTTATCACTGGTTCGATTATGATTACTGTCATCATTGGCTTGGTTATGATCACTGTTATCACTGGCTTGATTATGATTACTGTCATCATTGGCTTGGTTATGATCACTGTTATCACTGGCTCGATTATGATTACTTTCATCATTGGCTTGGTTATGATCACTGTTATCACTGGCTCGATTATGATTGCTGTCATCATCGACTCGGTTATGATCACTGTTATCACTGGCTCGATTATGATTGCTGTCATCATCGACTCGGTTATGATCACTGTTATCACTGGTTCGATTATGACTGCTGTCATCATTGGCTCGGTTATGATCACTGTTATCACTGGCTCGATTATGATTGCTGTCATCATCGACTCGGTTATGATCACTGTTATCACTGGCTCGATTATGATTGCTGTCATCATCGACTCGGTTATGATCACTGTTATCACTGGCTCGATTATGACTGCTGTCATCATCGGCTCGGTTATGATCACTGTTATCACTGGCTCGATTATGATTGCTGTTATCACTGGCTCGCTCATATTCACTGTTATCGCTGGCGCGGTTATTGACATTGCTATTCTGATCACCCTTATGATCACTGTTATCTTGGTCATCCTTGCGATCAGTGTTGTCTTGAGGCTGTGAAAGAAAATTGCATATAAAATTCACTACTCAACTTAACAGTTTTAGGATAGTATAGATATTCTGGAAATACGTACGTCGAGGTACGAAGGACGTGATTGAAGTACAGGACTTAGACCAGCTCTGGAAAGTCTGAAGGTTTTAGACTTCAAAGGGCTCTCTCCACCCGAGTGAATTGCATTCAGCAGGATGACAACCTTTCGTCGGCGAACTGTCACACTGTAGTAGCGTTTGAGAAAAAACAAGCACCATAGTGTGATATGAACTGCCCCCAGTATCATGAACAGGATCACCGAGTGCTGAACAGCAAGAGCCGTGTCGTCCCAATTCAAATATTGGTAAATGAATTTTTTCCCTTTGCGGCTGGTTATTTGGGAAAGATACAGCCAATGGTTGAACATCACGTTCAACGCCAGGATTCCACAGCAAAGCAGGAGGTGAACGAGTTTAAAAGCGTGCGCAACTAGTAGGAAATCGAGCGACATTGCCAGGGGGTTTATAATATGCGACGTATCGTAGCCGATTTCGAGTTTGGCCAGAGTGTTTTCTACATCATCTTTCAAGTTCCACGAGGAGAACAATGTGAACAAAGCTAGCGTCGTTGCGGCCGCATTAATGGCGCAGTATGATTGTTGAAACCCGGTGACGTAGTAATCCGATTTTTCGAAATACCTCAAATTATCCGTGTCGTTAATGTACGACTTGAGGATTACCACGAAGCCGAAAATGGACTGAAGCAGACTGACGCAAAGGAAAAAATTACCCATGTAGAAAATCCATAGTAATAATCCTTTGACAGGGTCTTTGTCCTCGTCGAGGGGTTTATAAAGCGAAGTCAATACGATTATAGCGAAGAGAAGCATGTGGACCAAACGGTAGAGCAAATATCGCGCACATGGACTATCGGACGGATAACTCCATTGCGAGTGGACGAAATCTAGCCGACAATGGGTCTCCGTCGCTCGTATTAAATAAATTAGGCAACGAACCGGATTCTCTTTGAATTCTCGCTTCAGCACTCTTATACTCTCCTGTTTCAAAGCTTCCTCGTACTCGTCTCTGTAGGAGTGGGCCGAATCTGTCCGTTCTGCGATGGACGGCAGTACCGGTCGTTTAAGTTTTCGCCTGACACATTTCAGACGAATGACCGAAGCTCTCGACAATGTCACGAGAACTAGAAGAACGTGGATCGCTGCCAGGATGAGGCAGGATTTCAAGACGAACCAAAACAAAACGAAGACGCCGCTGCCTTTGAAATTTTTGAACAGAAAACTTTTATCCTTGGAAAAAGAGTCTTTGTAAAATGTGACGTACGTGATGATAACATCAAAGAAATAGCAAAGCAAGACAACTAGCGGATAGAAGACGAAGGCTATCTCGAACGGTATTCTTTCGACGAGTAATTTGACGAGCATGAACGCCGGTATGATCGCGTGCTCCATAGTTTTCAAAATCGGAATATCACTTTCGTACATGAACGTCCAAAATAAAACTGAAGCCGTCGATGAGAATGTGTGAGCAGCAGCGTTCAAGTACATATAGCAGTACAATTGTCGTGACATATTTTCCGTTATCATCACCGCATCTCTCTGCGCCTTGGTGTGGCAGTGGTAGTAGAAATAATTGACACAAAAAACACCGCAGACCGCCTCGATCGAACAGATAATCGAAGACCAGTGGCTTATATAAAGATGCCATTTGAGCGGGTCTTTTCTGTAATGGCGAACTTCGAATATGTTGAGGGAGAGCAAACTCAAAATGGCCACAGCGTGAGCGTATTTGTACAGCAGGAATCGCTTACTGATATTGGAATAACGGAGTTGGCAATACGTCAGCGTGAACGATTCGATTTTGAAAGGTGCCTTCTTATCATCTTTGTACCAAACTAATTTGAAAATGGCATCTTGATACGATCGCTTCGGAGGTGCATCGATCTTTTTTGGAACAAATTGAACGTCTGGATTAGTAGCGTTCGAAAATGACCTTCTTGTGTAGGAACGGTCCAATTGGTGCTGAAATATACGACTCTGCATCTGATCTCTGAATTCGAGAACGTTAACTACGCATTTCGTAATGTTTATATACCACACCGCAGAAGCCAAAATATTATCGCAATGGCGAATGTGAAGCGACGGTCGTTAAGTGAAAATTCTATGGGAAAAAAGGGCAAGTAACACAAAAACTGGCGAGCACCAAATGGCCCAATTTTAATCATTGAGTTGACTAAATGAGAACGAACTACGGAAGTAAATTTTTCCGGGAGTAAAATTTGCTAGTGAGCAAAGGGAAAATTTACTTCCTTGGGAGAGTATTTGTGGAGGCTATTTCTTCAGTTGATTGGTCAGCGTGCCTACCTAGAAATCTAAAAAAGTACCAGAAGTGGTGAGAAAGGGTGAGGAAACACGAAGAACACTCGACATTTTGTTTTGGTTGATTATTCAATAATAAACTATTGAGATCGCTCGAGAAAATAAAAATTCTAAACCCTACTCCTCAAAATTTGATATATTACATTTCAAGGCATTAAGAATCCGAATATTCAATTATAAAAATTCTTCCGCTCGTCTTAGGCCGTCTGCCATCTATATTTTTTTTCTTTGTTTTTTTGAGAAAACTATTAAGACCTACACTGTTGAAATTTTCACCAAAAATCTCATTCGGCCCTATAATGGCCCAATTTTTAGCCTAACCGCAAACTCAATTTTCAAGATATTTTTAGGGGTTTCAAGTGGGGAATTTTGCAGTTCCCAAGGTTTTCGAAACATAATTATATGTTTGGCGTCAGTTTATATAATTATATTTCCGACTCTGAATCGAATTAGATCATAACGAAGTCGATAGTTTCTATGGTTCTCTAGTTATCGCAGCTTCTATATGAAATTTTCGAGATTATGAGATATTTGGCAAGATGGTATTACTCGATTTTTGTGGATCTATGAAAATCGTTCTATACTCGCTGAAAAGGTCGTCAAGCACTCTCGTTGGCTGTATAGTAACGCGATTAATTCTAGAATTAATCTAAATTATTTATCTAGAATTATTCTAATATTTAGAATAGTTCCTTAATTGAGAAAAATTGAAATATTCAAAACTACGATAGTTGCCAAGGACTTCACTGTTAGTTACCAATATGTTTGTAAGTGGAAACGTTCACCAGAGTTTGGATTAGGTAGTATAACAAGTGGATGGTCTTTCCAAATCATGATTGAAGCAAAGGAATAATAAACCACTGTACAATCATTAGCAGCGTTTTTCAACTTGTGATTCCTTCGATTTAATCCGAGCCGAATTCTTTTGTAAAACTGGCGCGCCTCGTGATGAAGAATTTTTCCAACTCGATAGTAAAAAATCGTGTCCACCTGCTGAAAGCTTTGTCGGCAAGATGAGTCGTCAAGGCGAAATGTTAATTCACGAATATCCTCAGATATGAATCGCCTCTGTTTACACGCAGAGGGAAAAACGGGTTCTCTTTTTACAGAGCACCTGCCGATTATTATCGATAGTAAAGTTGAATTTCCGCAGAAAACGAGGTTAGATAGCTCTCAGCGAAATTGGACCGAGCATCTGTCAGCCCACGATACGAGACGATCTAGTTTAACTATCTAAAATATTAGTTTCAATTTGTTTTATTCTGTGCACGTTAACTATCCAGAATGTAAAATGAGATTTTTCCACTTCCATTTCAGTTTATGTCCTCAGCACTAAAAATTCCAGCTTACCGGTACTTACAGTTTAATTCCTCTACATGCGAGAAAAGGTGATTTCCATTGCATGAGAAAAAAAATGCAATGGCTCAATTCTGTACGGCGATCGGATCGATTTCATTATGTACATCATTGTTTTACGACCATTTAACTGAGTTTATCTGTGCAACGGCTCTTGAATTAACAAATCGTGGTTAGTATTCTTGAAAAAACTGGGAATCGTAGTTGTCCGCTTACTGAAGGAGACTGTAAGCAATTAAAAACGCCTCAAACGATGAACGATAAAAATTTATCACCGCCACCACCGGTTGGTCATAGTCGCTTTCTAAAAGAATGCTTATGAATGTATTTTTGAGAAACATATTGGAAAGTATCAACGCTTATGAGACACTGAAGAGATAGATAACATATCCAAACCGTTTTTGGGTCAAGTTTCAATAATGACGATAGGCGTGGGAAGCATTTTAAAAGCAGTAGGTATATAGAACCTCACGAAAGGGGACAAAATATTTGTTTATTACCTGTATACTAGGAATGCTTTGATTCGGATCCTGCTTAGAAACTAATATTATACCTAGTTGGATTTTAATCGGCAGTCACTGGTATTGGCTAAATAATGTCAGCAGGACAGAGAAAAATCTTAACCAACGGTGTTTGCCTGTAGAACAGAAACGACAGTGTTCCTGGATCATCAATTATTCGAAACGAAATCAACCGCAACAATAAAAGATTCCAAATTAGTATAATATTGATCCATTAGATAGAAAATTTCGGGTTGAGTGGTCCTCGATCAAAAATCTATCTCTATAGAAACCTACCTCGAGATGGGAAACCTAGACAAACATGAGAAGGCTATTGGTAAACAGAGTGGACCCTACAGAAGGATGAAAACAATTTAAAACGATCCTCAGACGAGGCCTAGGGTCGAAATAATGTTCACAAAATAAGTTTACAGTTATTTATAACTTTAAAAAAATTCTTTAGTTCCATCCTGTACACCTCGAACTGTGCGATCTTAAGGGTAATGTCACAAATTAAAACGCTGCCAATAATTGAACAGTGTTTTATTATTCACTTTGCTTCAATTATGACTTAAGAAAACCATCCATTTGTTATAGTAACTATTCCGAAAATTTGTGCATTTTTCCTCCTGACAATAGCTTGGTAACTATAATATAAGGGAAAACTCCGTTGGAACTATGGTAATTTGAATTATTTTTCCTCACTATCAAATTAAAAGTTAAATTTTTAGTCGGGACAAGAAGCATGACAAAAATCTGTCCTCGGATTATCTTTGTCTCTAGCAACCGTTGCTAACGAAGACTGCCAGTTAAATAGAAGAACCATCACGATCGATGACGAACCAACATAATTAATTATATTTTACGTACACGTAGGTTTTCGAATGCTTTTTATTTTTTATCTTTACATCACTGTGGAATCCTCCCGGTTCTAAAGTTATGCGATAAAAACCGGCGAGAATCCGAAATCACCTCCTAAACTCAATAAAATCCACTTTTCTATTCGAAGGAGCGCATGAAATCAAAGTAGCGTGAAATCTAATCCGGATTTCAATGTGCTAGCGTGTAAAATTTCAGCATCATGTGACCGTTTGTTTGATCGTGAAAGAGTAACAGAGAGACAGTGATAGACAGACATCCTTTGGATTTTACATTATATAAGGATAAACCGAAAATCGAAGGAGTTATTTTCCAAATTATAGTTAATTTTAACAATACGGAGAATGACTTACAACTTGTTTCTCTATTCAATCGTACAGCAAGGAATAATTTAAAAACAGCTAATATAGGATTAGCATTGCAGTATTACAAGGAGTGAGAAACCGAAGGAGATGGCAGGTTCTTTATTTTGCTTTAATGAATGGTATTAGTTTTGAATTCACTAATTAAAGGCCAAGTATGAGGAAGAAATTCCTTCAACTCAAAACAAGCGAAATGCCCTTATTGGTGTTTTACAGTTCAAGCTCGATTAGCGCCTTGCACTATTCATTACGCTCTCAGCCAGCCACGGCGCATTGAAATGTTTCATCTTTACATTTCAGATCAACCCGTTTTATCAACAGGAAACATCTTGAAACAAGGCCATGAAAAGCAGAGTTGCGAAAAATCTTTGCCGTTCCACTTGCGAAGGCGGTTTCTATGTGATTCAGTGTTTCCAGTCGCACAAAAGGTTTCAAGTGAGAGAAGGTCATCAACTGCTCAACTTTTTATTTACGATAGAATAAGCTCGTGATTATTCGAGAACAATCTGGTGATCCTGTACTTTTTTTAGAAAAAGAACATTATTTCGTACAATAATATTATTTAAATATTGTTTCGCAATTACATAATTATTACTATTTGATTCATACCTCATTAATCATATTTCACAACGATTTTATTAATTGTAGTTTGTAATAAAAGTAACAAGACTCTCAACACATCAATGTAAGGATATTTTTTTTTTTTTTTAAATTTTATCCGACGACATTCTCTGCCAAGGCGACCCCGCTTTCCGTGCAACTGTCCTCTGTCGTCCGTGTCGAGCCGATTTTGACGAGGACAGCAAGATCGAAACTCCATCCATCCTGAGTCATCAAACCTCTCTTCCTCAGTCACCCTCTCGCTTCGTGATTATCTTGCCAACCTTCGTCCGTCTTCGGCCTATTCTGCTGATTCCGCTGATCTCCATGGCAGGCAGTATGACCTTCTCCGAACGGTAAACAGCCTCACGAACATCCGATACAGAGAGAGATTGAAATCGTTTTCTTGTGTTTCTCCGCTGCAACATTATCGCTTTGCAGTAAATAAGACACGCCCAGACAATCCATGGTCACTGAACTTTCGTGCCAATAATTATCTCGCATCCGTTGTCCAATTTTATGACCGGTATTTTTTTTATGGGATGAACATGAAACCACAAGTCCGCTCGTCCGCAGCTTACAGGTTCCCACTTTGAAAAACATTACATATTTGATTATTAAAAGTACATAAAATAAGTATTTAATTATATATCGAGTAATTTGCCGTACGTGAGATCCAAATGATGTTCTGCCAGGAAAACGACGTTTGTCTCGCAAAAATATAACGCGCTTTGCGCACCGCAGCGTGATATCGCAGCCCCTGACCCCCTCATGACCCCTATCGTCCCTTATCGCACCCCCTTACGTTCTGCAGGCCAGTTGCATAAAGCTTTAGTACCTACGTGTTTTGTGGAATCCTCTCAATAATCAAACCCGTACGTAAATCCCTTGTTTCAACGGTTTATGTATGAACAATTCATAAATAAAATTCAGTCTTTTCTCAAACTTTACCAATTTACCTGTTCTTTCTATTAACTTAGAATGAACATAAAACAGTATGTGGAACATTCTTCTTTCTGCAATTAACAATGCTCATGATCCACATTCCATGAGGACATTATTAATTTGTAATCCAATAAGATCTCCTTGAAATCGACAATGTAGAATCGATGAAAAAAATTGAATGCCCATTTATCTTTCCCATTTCGTTATTGTATTGAAACGGTCTTCGAAAAATCGGGTGAATTAGCCGAAAAATCACCTGTATAAAATATAAAAAGTGGTTATACAATCGTTAAAATAAACGAGATACTTTTTTCTGCTAAATAATCCCAGACAAACGTTAACAAAAAATAATAAAAAATAAATAAAATAAAACAGGAGAAATAGCTGATTTTTGACGTCCTGGCAAAACTGCGATTTGCTCGAAAAATCGGTTTTTGAACTAAGGAAAACCCGCCCTTAACTGAGCGGTAAACGCATTCAAGAATCAATTGGTATTCAGATCAAGCGTCTCATTGTCGCCTTATACTCGGCGACTGTATAATAATTCTCGTTTTCAAAATATTTCGAACCGAATGTCGAAAAACGGGTTTTCGGATTTTTGAAACACAAATAATTCGTAAACGATAAATAATTCAATCACCCCAAAAACCGAAATACTCTAATGTTTCCCTAAATTTCATTTTTATATTCATTACATATTTATTTTTTCCGATTTTTTGTCCTAAAACTATTCCCGGGAAGTGCGCAACTATTTTCAAACGTTTCACGATTTTTCGCCATTCGAAAAATATCACGAATAATTAGTTTAGGCCCAAGAGGTGTTTTCTAGGTAGTTTCTCATCAACCTTATTGCTTCGATTCTTTAGGAAGAAGACATCAGCTTTTGGTTAGAGGAATGCAACTAAAAATTGTTGTTCGCAGTACTGGAAAAACAGTGACGACAAATAAACTAAAAGGAAAGCAGGTCTTCGTGCGAACGGACATAAACTATACGGGTATAATAGCTCCCTTCCCAACTCCGAGGTTCGAAGTATATAAACAAAATAATAAATAAAAAAATGCGTGTTTTGACACTTGGCACGAATTCGGGATATTTTTTAAAATATTTTTCTTTGCTAGGTATAAAAGAAAATAATAAAGCTACCAACACGTTCGAGATTGGGAAGATTTTGTTGAAAAATCCTATTCAACCTCAGCGTTCATCAGTCGACGCGATGCAGGGCTATGAAATTTTCACATAAGGAGGAAGTTTGCAGAGGCGGCAATTGTAACGGTTTGGTTACACAGGGTTACACAAATGGTGAAACCTTACGACATGGCGTGACCGGGTGCCTCTGAATCACCGCCATAACCTCTGTGAACAGCTCAACGTTACACAAGATCGTTAATTTCGAACAAAAGACGGCTTCCCCGACCGTCGAAACAACGATCGGAGGCTCGGCTCACCTGTTCAAATAAGTTATCAACGTAACTTCAGATCCAACTAGGTTATGCGATCGGGCTAAATACTTCTGCAGATAGGAAATTGGTATGAATAATGAATAAACAGTTGGTAACGTCACTTCTGCCGGTCAGCGATGAGTAATCGTAACACTTTTATCGTCATCGAATCGCTAACAACGGACAGCAAGTTGCATAACGTTAGACTGACCATTATGACACACATAATGAAGAGTTTTTGTTCTCTACGTGCTTTTCAAAACGAGGACGTGAGGAGTTTTGGTTAGTTTGTAAAATCATACGTCCCTAATTGTGTTCACACCGATGGTCGATTTGGCAGTACCTGATAGAAACTTAAGATTTTACAAAATAACCAAAATTTCACAGGTCTTCGTTTGGAAAACGCTGCAAATGATTTTACAGTGGTTTATTATTCCTTCGCTTCAATAATGATTTAAGAATACCATCCATTTGCGATAATAACTTGTTGGAACATTTGCGAACGTTTCCTCCTAACAACGAATTGGTAACTGAAAGGGAAAACTCTGTAACAACTATAGTAATTTTAATCATTTTAATTTTTCTTAACTTTCAAATTAACAGCTAAATTTTTTACCTAACCGTACAACAGTTGAAGAAACTGTTTGACGACCATTCCAACGAGTATAGAACGAATTATTAGCTCCAAGACCTCTCAAGTTATACCCAAATTTGCCGCCAAAAATTGCCAAATTTGTGAAAATCTCGCACATTTTACTCAAAAGCTTGTCATTCCGCGTCCAAAAATCCATAGAAATTGATACTAAATGCACCTTTTTCTGAAAAAACAAATACACCTTGTTTGAAAATAATAATTTTCTCCCTCCCAAAACCCCCCGAAAACATCCTTAAAATTGAGGTGGCGATTTGTTTAAAGAATAGAGCCGTTATCCGGCCAAGATTGATTTTTGGTGAACATTTCAAGAAATTGGCTTTTATAGGAAGGACAGAATTTTTTAATTGTATATTCGGATTCTATAACTTTTGAAACGTAAAACATCAAATTAATTCTGAGGTGAGGAGGTTTTTTCTTGGGCAATTACAATGGTTTATTATGAATAATAAACCAAAACACGCAAAGGACAAAAATTCTCCAATGTCCGTTTACATTAGTACGAAGAACCCTCAATGCTTGGACTTAGAGATAATTTTGACGTGGAATTCAAATTCAAGTCCAAATTAATAGTTCGAAGGTTTTGTTTGGAATTTTTTTCGGCGCTTACCTATTGTAATAATTGAATATTTGAGCGATTTGCTCCTTTTCTATACCCGTTTTGGGCCTGTACTCGATGAACTCCGCGCAATTCAAATTAATGACGTACGGTACTCTTGATGGATGACGGATGAACATACTCGGTTCAGATGGGCTCTGAAAATCGATCAATAGTCGACCGTCAACAGAGACGGGTGCTGATTGAATGGGTGGAATGCATCGTTTCTTTGGAACCCTCCGCCGAACGTTGGGGGAAAAGGGTCCTACCCTCGCATTGCATCTGCTCTGCATGAAGAGGGTAAAATAATGCACGTTCTTGCATTGATTTTGCCGAATTCCTACGAGCGAGCATTAACTCGAGCTATATTTCCGTTGATGATCTTAAATCAACGCTGACTAGTCTTCCTCCGCAATGCGAAAAAAATCAAGAACGCAGAGGAAAATTCGACGTCTCTCCTCCGATCCGCAGACATTTCTGACTCGTCGGCGGTTTTACTCCGTTTAAGAAAAATATTCAACCTTTTGAAAAATTGCCACCAGGAAAATCCGCCAATCAACCGATCGAGCTTGGAGGCCGGGGTCTATCATTGTCTCGAAACTCATCGCGCATAATTCCATACGTAATGTAGTTGGCCCGATTCAATGCAAATGTCCAAGGCGAGAACGAATTGTGGATTACATGTCTGCCATTCTCACCATCTCGAATGGAAGGTACCTCTTTTCGTAATAGCTGTTGTCGAATGTAATAGCGAACGTTTTTTGCGGGCGTTTTGCATTAAAAATGTACCTCATAAATGAGTAGATAATTACGGGATCCGAAATCTGTAAATTAATTTTTTATTGCCCTTTACCACCATAGTTTTCCACAGTAGAAAACGAACGTTTGATCAACCTAAAGCGATCGGCTAAATTTAAATTAAAGAAAATCAAATCTAGTTTCGAGAGCGTTGCGTGATCTTCCTATGCTTAATAAATTATTCGTATTCGAATCACGAATCAC
Organism: Tupiocoris notatus; assembly: GCA_037159825.1. Lineage (NCBI taxonomy): Eukaryota > Metazoa > Arthropoda > Insecta > Hemiptera > Miridae > Tupiocoris > Tupiocoris notatus. The sequence continues at coordinate 190,196 of JASJUZ010000019.1, read as the reverse complement.
CTCGATTCAACTGTATGATCTACATTATAAAAGATAAAACCAAAAAATAATCGCTTTTAATTTTCTAAGATACCGTTCTATAATTATGGGAAATCATTTTACCTAATTGATTGTTAATTATTTAAAAATTGAAAAAATTTATTCAATGTTATAATTTTTTTTTTTCACTTCTAATTCAAACTATACGTCTAATTTCCTATTAGAATGAGTAAAAAAATAATATCGAACAGTACTGTAAGTAGTTGGAATGAAGTTTCAAAGTTGAAAAACATGAAAACGGTGTAGTACTTAAACTGGGAAAAACTCATCGTGTTCTCTAATTTCCATCGTTTTGACGTCAAATTCGGATTCAGCGATGAATTTCCTATAAGAATAGGTTTCAAAATCGCTACAAAACAAACGTTTTTTTTTTTTTTTTACCTTCGCCATTTCGGCCGGTGAAAAACTCGATTTACGGAAAATAATTTCTCTGGCGCTGTTTAACAATTTTTCACCAAATTTTTTGCTATTCACATGTGTAAGCCGTTCAAATGAAGACTCCTGCATAATAAAACAATTGATTCACATGAATTTTGACCCCAAAAAGCACGGCTAAAGGTCAATTTTCGAGCATTTAAAAACCGATTTTTTTGGACCATTTGCGGTTTTTTCCGAGAATTGAAAAAAATCACAAAAATACATCATGGTAAGACACAACTTTCCTGAAAATTTCAGATTTTTATCTGTATTGAGAGAGGAGTAAAAATTCGTTAACTGTTCGGTTGAAAAGAATCGCAAGGGTACCCCTTGGATTTTTCGCGAAACATTTTTTGAAATCGATTTCCCTGAAATTCAGCATACTGATACTTGATGATGTGTATATCAATAATATATGCTTCATTCTTGGATTCTTTAGCACTAAATTGATGAAAAGAAGGTTTAAAGTTGAAAAATGTGATGTTTTCGTTTATACTCTACTAATATTGTTGATCGTTGCACTGGAGTATATTTGATTAATTAATTATAATTGACTTTATACGGTAGCATTTAATTAGTGATATTTGATAAGTTTAACTTACATGTTCCAAGGTAACGACCATGGAGAGCATTGGATGATTATTTATTGTGCGTCGATTTTGACATTAGATAATGATTTTTGTGTCAAATCTGATGTGTGACAATGACCAAACGCTCCTTTATTTTTCAGTTCGCTGCGATAGCGAACAATAGGATGTTGTTATGATCCGAGAGAGAAACGGATTTAATTCGGCTAATTTGCCAAAAGATTGTTGTTGCACGAGCGAGAAGAAAAAGTTGGGTGCAATGCGCCTTTCATCGAACTCGATTGCAAGGTAGTAGAATTTTATCTGTCTTCTGATTAAATTACTCTAAAACGTCTTTATAACCAAATGCAATTAACTCGTTACAAAAACGATTAATAATGAAATCATTTCGTTTCGGCGGCTAATTATCAGAAATGAGGTATACTAAAAATGAATAGTCATTCCTTTCACTTGCGAAAAGGAACGGAACATTTTTCGAACAAAACGATCGAATCGAAGTTGACTAGCGCTTTGAAAATCAAGAGAAAAATAACGACCAGTCACGGTTAAGAATCGGCATGGCCATTACGGTCACGCTTCGCCTAGCATGTTCATACATTTCGACCCATAAATTACGGACGGCTTTCAGCTTCAGCCAATGATTGCTTTCTGTCAACGGGGTGTTCCCATCCTGTCATTATCCCCGGCAACGGCAAAATCGTCGTCTTTGCCGCGAGCATTGTAAACGACACGTAGTTTCCAATTGCTCTGTTCGCCATTTGCATGAGAGCCGTTTCTGTTGCTCTTCGACTGTTGGAACAATCAAAACGAAGTCCGTGAGTTTTCTTCCCGGCAGCTTCTGCATAAACGGAAACGAACTCAATTCTTGAAGCAAGGCAGCCCTAGGGTCTTTCTCCGAGTCTTGGAGGTATATGTATAGCGAAATTTCAAATCTTGTTAACAACTTTCAACCCAATTACAAGGCTGGCAACTTTATCACGATTCTACAACGGAAGAGAAACCTTCTCGCACACCCACGCATACATCCGTTTCTCAGGTTCGGAATAAGAACGAGAGACTGCTTTATCCGGAGCTGACAGAAAGCTCGAAGAGTGCAACCTTGTCATAACGATAAACGACGAAACGACTTCGCGAAACGGCTTTGATTGAATAGAAACTAATGGCTTGTTCGTGATTCGAGCCTGGTTCAACTGTGCGAATCTTCGCAATTATATTGTGGACGTTGAACTTTCGTTATTTGACTTCCATTGCTGGTCTGGAGTACAAAAGCTGCCAGACCATTATTCAAAGTTGGAAGCCGTCAATAACTTGGTAAGATACGGGAAGTGAAGGTTTGAGAAAATCATGGTGGAAAACGTGGAACGACCGTTTCGAAAATTACTCCTCAGGAACGATTGCTATTCAAAAAACGCTGCAAATGATTGTACAGTGGTTTATTATTATTTCGCTTCAATATTGATTTAAGAAGATTATCCATTTGTCATTTTAAATATTCCGAACATTTGTGAACATTCCCACCGAAAAACAGATGGTAACTGTAGGGGAAAACTCCGTAGCAACTATTGTAATTTTAATCATTTTTATTTTTCTTAATTTCCTAATTAAAAGCTAAATTTATTGCCTAACGATACAGCTGGAGAGAGTGTTTGACGAACATTCCAATGAGTATAGAACGATTTTTGTAGCTCCAAGATCTCTCGAGTTATACCCTCATGTCAAATTTCTAAAAATCTCCCAAATTCGGCACAAAAGCTGCGATAACTCGAGAACCAATAAAGCTATCGACCCGGCGATGGTCTCATTCGATTCAGCGTCCAAAAATTTATAAAATTTGATACCACGTACACATTTTTCTTAAACACCCTGGAAAATATGAATTTTCTCCCCCTCAAAACCCCCCAAACATACCCTTAAAATTGAGCTAGCAAGTTGGTTCAAGAATTGGGCCGTCGTAGGACCGAGATTGATTTTTGGTGAAAATTTCAAGAATGTAGCTATTATAGTTTGGCCGGAAAACTGCTAACGGCGTACGGCGGACAGACAGAATTTTTTTTATTGGATATTCTGATTCTACATGCCTTGAAACGTAAAACATCAAATTTTGAGGGGGGTTATAAATTTTTTTTTCTTGGGCGATTACAATGGTTTTTTATTTGGTTTATTATTGAACCAAAACAGCCGAATAGAATGTTCAATTTGTTTCAATCGTACGTTTTATTACCTGGTTATGATAACAGTTGTTATTCTAACGCACAGTGCAGAAACACATTCGAGTGAGACGTCTCTGAGACACCTCCAGTGAGACGCCTTTGGGAAATCCCATCCAGTGAGGCGTCTCTGAAACACCTCCAGTGGGATATCTATGAGAAATCTCATCTAGTAAGCGTAGGTCTAATTAGACGTCACTGACACCTCGAATTTGACGTTTCTAAGACACCTCCAATTTGATGTTTCTGATACACGTCCAGTGAAATGTATCTGAGACATTTCATCGAGTAAGACATCTCCGGTAAGGCATGAAACACTTCCAGAGAGACATTTCTGAATCATCTTTTATGGGATATCTCTTCAGACATTTCTAGTGAAACATCTCATTCAGTGAAAAATCACTTCCAGTCAGACATTTGCGTTGAGATGTCTATCAGACACATACAATGTGATGCCATATATTTAGTGAGATATCTCAGAAACATTTTATACAGTAAGACATCTTTAATGAAACGTCTCCGACACGTCTTGGTGAAACATGAGACTTTGAGAACTGTTTCGGTCTCCAATACATGTGTCCGTTTTTTAACAGTAATCCTTATAATCACCTCTGATAAATAGAACTTCCCCTCAAAAAATGGTGTTTCTCATTTCAAAGTATCCCAAATCTCGAATGAAAACCATTCAACAAAATTTTCATAATGAATTCACCCAGCGAATGTGAAAACCTGACTTCATTCTATTGAACGATAAAGATGTCGGTGTTTCATTTTTTTCCAAGTCGCAAACAAGCACCGAATGTGTTGAGAGTGTTTCAATTCGGCCACGGCACCCAAATCACCCCAGTAACGGGGCCATGAACGATTGCTCGCCAGGCATTTGAAGATAGAACTCCATGGGGGTTGTCGTAATTTCAACGTACAGATAAGCGAAGTTCATTTGAGCTGTTTTCCTTGAACGACTGAAACTCGGTGTGCACTTTCTTTCGTGCTACCTCGTCCGTATGGCGATCGTGTAAGCGGTCACGTAGGTGAGCCGCGGTTTGCGTGATCCCGGTCAATAATATACTCCCTTAGCTGAATGGATGGTTTGACCTGAAGGGGTGAAATTTCCCTCGCACAAGAACGACAACGAGCCTGAAACGAATTATCAGTCTTGTGGTGACAGTATCGAACGTTTTTCTATTGACGAGAACATTATTTCCATAACGGTTACACTCATGCTCGGCTAACGTTGAAAAATGTCTCAAGACAAGGAACGATAAGAATAATGTTCGAGTGAAACGCGAAATGGATTGTGTGCTATTGCATCATTTTGATAGGCATGGGATCAGGCTCGGATAAATAATGTAGAACTATTAATTGCTCGCAACTAAATAACCTTATGTCTACGAAACTCCTAATTTCGTCCAATCGTCGCCGTGAGAAATTAGGAGCATTGTTAGTGCACTCGACCGAATGCACTGAGTGTACAATTTGACTGTCTAATATTAACGTTGGACGGGAACCTCCTTCGGTGTTGTCTCTCGTTGATGAACAAGGTGATCAGACGAGCTGAACTCGGCTGTTTGCTTTTCTGTTCCGTCGCCTCGAATCAGAGCAAGGCTTCACGTTAATAGAAGGTGTGATTTCCTGTGTCTCAAACGAGCAGTAATTTATTCCAGTCTAGTAGCTAATAAAAATTATTCCATCATTTTCGATAAAAAGTTGATGGATTTTTTTATTTCTTTTTTTTTTTATCGTGTGACATGAGTTGGTGGCATTAGGGTATCTAATACTATCTGAGTATAAATGGGAAATCATATCAAGATCGGGAGCAAAGATTAAATAGGAAAACAGGAGCGGTTGTTCAGCGGTTATTTATTACTTTTCGACCGATAATCTTGGAAATAAATTAGATGTATTATTGTAAAATATTTTTCAGCTGCTGAATTTTTCAATCTTTACAAGAATCATTTACAAGTCGATTGCTACGAGTTCGTGCCTGAGCCAAGAATCTGAATATCTTGGCTCCTCGATAAGCTTTTCATTTAGAGCAAACCTCCCCTCCACCTGATCTCCTTAAGCCGGTAATTTTATGCAAAGGGATTTCTTCGCATTCAGCAGCTCCAATCCCACTCTTCTCGTCCTATTATGCATGCAGAGACGGCAAGGCTAGGAGTTACGACACTCTTGGCCTTATCAAGCAGAGGTCGGCTTTTAAGCCTTCAGAAAGCTGACTGGGCTTGAGCTGAGCTCGTTGTAACCAGCCAGAGAGGAAGGGTATGTAGGCAGTTTGCCCATCAGCTCGGACCTTGAATTTTACAGTCGCGTCAGCGTTTTCATCAATCCCGATGATCATCCTCGTCCCTCGGACAAAGCTGGCGAACTGGGTCAATCCGGTAGCAATTGGTGAACGGTCAGCCAGTTTAACTATTGACTCGATCAGCCGGCCTTTTTCCTCGTTCGGCTCAGGTTCTAATTCACATATCCGAAAAGGGCGACTAATATAGTATTAAAACAATTCTCCTAAAATACTGATCGAGAAACTATTTAATTTCCTTCAGCAGTGCTCACCGTCTACGGAAAAATTGTTCCGATTTCCCTAGGGCGTAAAAAGTCATGTGTCGACGACGTACAATATTCAAACTTACCCTTTTCCGCCCAGTGGCGTTAAGGCGAAAGTACAGCTACAATGTGCAACGTTTCCAAAACCTTAAGTATTTTTTACGAAAATAATAATTATGATTACCCGTTTGTCATGAAATGCGGTTATAATCACGAGTCCCCTCACAATAGCGAACGTTATCTAGCAATTAAAAAAAAACGTAAAATTAGGCCTCCGCCTTGCATTCATGCAGTTTCGAAAAAGGGTGATTATGTCTGCTGCAGTCCAATTTCTGCGCTTGCCTACATGCTGGACTTCCGCTTCGATGCACGAAAGCTACTCCCTGCTCGTTAGCTGTCTGCTATCTTACCTATGTAATTATTTCCATCATTTGGAACGTTCATGGCGGCTATTCAGACTCAACAAAGGAGGTTATGCTCCGACTGCGAAGGTGCATCCCTCGAGAATCCGGGTAGGCGCGGAATTTCGATGGATATAATTATTATGAAAATGCGTCTTGATTGTGCGAACCTGGCCTGCTTGTTGGCATTGTTGGGACGGACGATTCCCTGGCCCGTTTTATTCGCTCTGTTTTCTCCAAGATGAGGACCGTTGGGAAATCCTAGACCGAAAATTGCTGTCAAACTTATCGCTCGAGATTGTTCCGTCCTCGTGAGGAAAAAAAAAATCTTGCAATGTTCACCCGCGATGCCCAATAAGGCGAAAATGCACCCAAGAGATGCAAATAGTAACGAGCGAGAAGCCTTTCTCGCGAATCCCCTTCTTTTTCAACCCTGAACTTCTATATACGTGTTAGGACTAGATCTAATAAGCTATTTTAAAAATAATCAGTTATTTCTGCGGCGCCTAAATTTAAAAGAAAACCCCCTTTTCATTTTTTCGGGGCTTTCTTTATGAATTCCAGGCCAACCTCAGTTCGGTCAACTTGCTGATGATCGTCTAGACAACGTTCTTCTATTGTCCTAGCGGTTTTCGTTTTAGAAAAAATCATCGGCTCTGCAGAAAATCAAAAAACAGGAAACGCGAAGGGAAAAATTCCCGCATTGCTGTCATTGTTCAACGGCGAGTGCAACATCGGTCGAAAGTTAAAAAACTCAATGTCAGCCGTTTCCATTTGAAACGGTTGAGCCTTGAAATAGCGATTCTATTGTTAACCTTGGATTATCTGAAGCGTTTTCGAGCTTATATTGATCTAATAATCTACTCAAATTGCGATGAGCGAGATCTATGTTTTATTACCTTGTACGATTTTTATGTTTTTGAACAGCTATTAACATGCAGCAGAGCAAGCTCACTTGATGATACTTCTTTTTTCAGGAGTAACTCTTTGTGTGAATGGTCTGGTAAGAATCTCTGTATTTCGTGCGCCGACTCGAGCTTTCCTTCACGAATCTTCTACCCTCAGACTTCTTGAATGCTCTTTCTCCGTGTGAAAGCAGCGATATACTTCCTAGTATTTTGGCGTCTAGTACGCACTGCAGAACTGTGGTTATTTACATACTAACCTCGATACGCTCTAAAAATAAGAGTTGTCACTGTATATTTCCTCTTTATTGGCGTCAAAGTTTCAACTTATTCTGTAAAAAAATATAAAAAAATATCTTTTTTTTAAATATAAAAAAGCGGTCAATTAACTACTATCGAAATAAAAATTCTAAATTTCTTTATATAAAAATATGAATGATAATATACTGTAAATCCAGTAACAATTTACTATCGACAAAGGAGTTCGAGCGTTTCGAGCCATAGCAGAGTTGGGTAATCTTCCTACGTGTCCGCCGAGTTGGAAAAAGCAATTATGCTCTAAGTAGCGGAATTTCGCCGTAAGGCATTTTTTTGCCCGCTCACCTGTCGGAGGGATTTTCCAGCTGAAAGGTCTAGTTATACCCTGCCGAACGCTCGTTATTTAATGCAGATTTGATAAGTGAACAAAGAAGGGATGTATCCCTATCGCTTCGCCCTTCTTCGCTTCTGACTGGATCCCATAATAATTGGGCGCAGCTGGGAGCATTAAACCTTATTTACGGTTGTCGGGCTTCTATTTTTGATATTGAAGGAAACGGAGGAGAACGGGGCTATAACCCTAAAATACGGCCATATACTAACGCCGAAATACTCCCAGCCCATCGAGTGTGTTCTTTTATCAGACTCAACTTTTCGATTCACCTTTTTCTCTCTAATTAGAATATTTTCGATGACAGCTCATGGTAACCCTTTCGAGGGTTTCAACGAAATATTGAGATGGTTAAAAGCCAAAACGAAGTATCTGTTCAAATCGTGGAAGCAACGCTAGCTAAAAAGCGGTTGAAAATTATAACAAACATCTATTATTAAACAATCTTATTTTGTCTTATTTTTCATAAGTTTTGAAAAGTATCTGAGTAACTTGAAGTTGAACTTGGAAGAAAAACAGTATCACGAACCACATATTCAAATGTTCAAGGCAAACAGAATAAATTACTGACAATTGGATATTGTTTTCACCTGGATGAGGTCAAAGTAACCGAGATGATGCCAGCGGGATTTGGAGGCAAACGAAAAAGCCTTCTAATTGACCTAATAATGCCTCATAATAATGTAAAATGCATTATTCAGTTTTTCGCGAAATTCGCCTCATGCTCGCTTCATTGTATGAAAATTCGTCCCCAACAGCCAAATGCTGCGCACATAATTACAACTTGTTAACGAAATAACCCTACTTGGAAATACATTTATGGGAGAAAATTTACAATCGAAATTAACCCAAGAGAGCACGTACAAATGTGAGTGAAGAGTTAAATCTTCCTTTCCACGAGTTGATTGTAAACGGCGTGTTTGAACTTCCCACATGTGACATAGATAACGATAGGTAACGTTGGGCGTTCTATTTTTGCTCGGAAATCCAATTTAAATCGTCCATCTGCTTTTCATTCTTGACCGCCTGACGTAAATGCCGAAGTTGAGGAAAATCAATACCTACGCATAAGTTCAACGGACCCAACAGTACCTCGCACGCATTCGAAAAGATTTGGCGTTTGAGTGCATCTATGAATACGATATTATCATCAATATATATATTGGTATATATATTACTTAAATAATTAAAATAAAAGAAATAATTTTAGTAATAATGATAATTCATAATATTATAAATAATTATTTAGTTAGATTTGGTTCGATAATCGCTTTGATTATACACGATGAATTGAAGAGTATCTATAAAAAGCATAAAATCATTATTTGTTAATAAGCATTTTCTGGAGTTCATGTATCATTCGATAGGTTTCAAATAGCTATTATGATTATAAAGTATGATCACTTGAGTTTAGATGATAGAATGTTCTGTACGTATATTCTTTTTTTCATAAAGAAATAAATACGTTTATCAACTTGATTGGAATATTCGTAGAATGAACGTTAATAGAAAAAATAAATTATAATTTAAAAAAATATAAATTCAACTGAAGTAATATATAATCGTAAATAATTATAATAATATACATTTTTTGCTTTTAAAATGCAAAAAATAATCACGCAATTTATTTTCGACGAGGTTAAAGTGAAGAAAAGGATAGAAGATTAAAAGATCGCAAGCGATTTGAACTTGGAATTCGAGTCTGGACAGTTCCATTATCCACTTTTAGAGTCGTAAAACTCGCAATCAACCAAAAATAGATCGGTTGTAAATTGAAGACAATGACATTTCGGTTGACTGCCTCGGTTTAACATTGCTGGCTATAAATATTCAACGATCGAAATACATAGGTCGAAAAGGAATTCCAAGATTAACGAGTTTTCCTGACTGACGCAACGTATTCCAAAAGTTTCGTCAAATTCCGTTTAAAATATAAAGATGGGACTTACCCTGTTATAAAAACTACTAAGGTCTTATATTGTTTTTACGGAATTCAGTGGAAAAAACTCGTTTGAAGCATTTAACGATTGAGGAAAATTTACATCTTAAAAATTAGACCCAGTGCAATAGTATTAACTCTTATGTTAGTTAAACTAGCAGGAGAAAAAGGGTTCATGTGAACCCTGAGCATGTCGGCAGAGTGATTGTGCTCGATGTAAGAATGCTCACAAGAAGCTAGATACTCGCAAGAAGAAGACTTTATCTAATTTTCCTTATTTTACAAAATAATTGTGTTTCATAGTTCATTTAAGGATTAGGGAGAAAAATCAGGGGTATTTGAACTGTTGCTTGAAGCAAAAATTTGAGAAAAATTCATATTATCCTTTCGACTAAAATATTTGTCGTCAAACAGCTCATTTTCAGGATCGCCCACACTAGCGAAATCGACCGCGGCCGTATCGACTGAGAGCCTGCCAAGGTCAACAGATATTTCCTGATGAAGCTGCTCATCATACGGGAGTATTCAATTTTTAGCGAGCTTGCATCACTAGTGGAAATTCGCTGCAATCGCCGTCATGTCACCAAAAAAACAATATACTTGCATATTTTTAGGAAACTCCAATATACGTCGTTTTATTTTTTCGTCGAAAACGTTGCAATTCGCGCGACAAAAACCGAACGCTTGTCGAATCTGCCGAACGGGTCTGCGGTCGTTTCCTCGGAGATTGCATCATTCTCAGGAGGCCTGCCACTCAGATCGCATGCTAGGAAGAAGGTAGGAAGTCGTTATGACGTCAGCCTACCGGCTACCTCGAGAGGGCTCCAGGCAGTAGAAAACCACCTGGGTAAATTAGATAGCCCTGGTGAGACGAGGTCTGACCGACCAGGTCCGCAGAGGCCCATTAGAGAAGCTACAACGATAGCGGATCCGAGGCGAGGCAACCTCAGAAATCAGGATGACGAGCTCGGTGCTTGCTTGAGCCGAGAGTCTTTATTAATCGGATTTCGAAATGTACGGAGAGAAGTAAGGGTTTTTGCGGCCGATAATTGAGAGAAAGCTGAAAATCGCTTCAATAGGTTGTCAGTACTCATTCGCTTCAGTTAAACGTTTGATAAAAAAAATCTTGTAGTCTATAAAAAGGCAGAGTGAGGATAAGAGGGAATAAGAAACATAAGAAACCTAGAGTTTAGAGTGGCGAATGTTAGGAAACAGGTAAGCAAGATGATTTCGGACGTTCGAAACTTTCAATACTTGAAAAACTGGACGTGGTTTATAATTCTCTATTTCTACTAAACGCTACGTGATGACAAACTCCACGGTCGCTATAAAATGATGACATAAGCTCTTGAAAAAATAAGAAAATTATTCAAGTCCGCCAAACGATTCAAGCAAGTCGTGAATTCGAATATTTTCGCCTGTGTTCAACTCATTCTTGCGATAGTAATTTTTCCGAAACTGTTATCATTGTTCGCAATGAACCTCTGTCGATGATTAAAACGTTCGCAATATTGCAACAGTCGGTGTTTGTTAGCGACACAATAAAATACTGTATCATCTTAGCTGCGAACGATAATACTTCTGGCTCGACACTTTTCCTTCTCGAAAAGAGGTCGGCGTCTAATTTGTATGGAAACTATTAACCGTAGGGCTTTACATCCGATTGATTCGGCGTGCATTAGAATTTGAAAGATAGGATTGCATCACGCTCTAGTGTGAGGAGGAAGGGGGGCAGGGAGCGGAACCTTGAAGTGAATCAGAATTCACGTGCTGGCTCAATGGGCCGAGCCTGCCGTAGTCTCCGGAGCGAAGCGGAGCTCACAGGCCCAGGCCACTGGCTTTTTGATTGATGAAAAAGGTCACTATCCGAACGGACAAATTGTAGCTGCCTCTCTCGTGTAATCAATTCGCCATCATGCGGCCGTGAAGTTAAAAATCGGTATCGGAGAAGAGGTTGTAATTGGATTAATTCTAATTGAAGTTAGGTGTAGGAAAACTGATAGATTCAAGTTGCTGCCATTCGTGTTACGAATGTTTGTCAAACGAGGGTATCTAAAACTCGAATAATTAATATTGATCATGACATAGCCCAGGTAAAATGAGCGAAAGGATTAGCGTGTACTAATATTATAAAAGGAGACATTAACAATAACGTCATTGAAACAAATGTTATTTAGAATAATAAATCCATCATTCGGAGCGATTTAATTTTCGTAAAAAGATTCAATGCCTAGTTCTGTTAGAAACTAACTTCATTCAAATGCACCAACTGCAAGCGAGGAAAGGAAATTACTTCTGAATGTGTAATCTGGGTCTAAAACGTTACGTGCACATTAAAAGGTCGGGGTTTTTTCTATTCCTCGAAGACCCAGGTAAAAAGAAATGGTGAAGGCAAGTCGTGATGCTTGAAGATAAGAAATGATTGCGCCTTCACATTGTGTGAGTGGGAATCGGTGTTGGTAAAAAAGGAACGGCCCCGTGAAGCGGAGTTGGAGAAAGATGGTAAGGTAATACTCGACCGAGGCGTTCAATTCAGTTTACCAGAAGAATACTCTTGCGGCCGTCGATAGCCATCTTGCGGTTTGGAAAACACACATCCACGGCTAACATCTTAGTAACAACGGCCTCAGCGAGTGAGATTGTTTTACATCCATCATTAAATCCGATTAGAAAAAGAATCTGTACGAGGAATTGTAAAAAATATTGAAACTCGTTTGGAGCTTGATTCTTCAGGACTTGCGCAAGAAGTAAATTTTTGTCTTGGATATGTCTGATGGGGTCTTTGGAATTTTGCAGCAGAAAATCAAGTCAAATAATTTTTTACAAAAAATGAATATATTTTTACAACTATAAGACATGATACCTACTAAAACTAACAATATTTTATCATTTAGGACAACGCCATGACAAGATTGTATTATCGATATGATATCTTATATCATAATAAAGGAAAATAATTAGCTGTGATAACTCAAGAACCAGCCTTGGGTTTGCAATCGCACATAGTTATTTATTAACGCTTAATTGCTTATTGATTGGCATCTACCGTTTCTATATTATTTTGGTAGTTTAGAATATTTTTATAGTCTTCTTAGCTCATCATCTTGGCACTTGAATAGCTTTTTTATTTAAATAGTGTCCCTTCTGAATAAAGAACGATTAATTTTGGTTTATTTTTATTTTTCTATTAATAGAGCGTATCTCCATTTAAAATAGGATAGAAGAAATAATATTATTCGTTTGTCATAGATCATCCAGCGATTAGTTCTATTAGCTATTTTTATATTCCATCTCTATCGCCCATTTCCGGCCATCGATGGTTAATTGTCATCTGCTTTACAAGGATGAGTCTACCCAAATTAATTGTTACCGACGCTATTAAAGACAATAGTTTTGGCTTATCATTCTAAAATGGCTTGTTATTCCAAAAATGGTGCAAGTTTCAATAACTAAGTGACAATTGTCCACCCATAACGATCAACCATTATTGCCAAACATAGTAATTACATTGTAACCAGAATGCCTAGCAAACAGGTTGCCTAGCGACTAAATTTGTCTTGCAAATACAAAAATATTCAAATCGCAACTAGGTACACGTATTGAAATTAAAACCACGAGCAGAATAAGTTCGAATTTATTCAGGTAGTGATCTAACTTCAGAACTGAGCCATCGATGTTCAAAAATATTGTTTTGACTGGAAATTCCATAATTTCGTAGCTTCGATAATTTCCAAGAAAAATTCCAAGGGCGGACGAATAGAAATTTTTATTCGATATTCTGAGTCTACGTGCTTATTAACTGAAAACTTATGATGTATAAGAGGGGAAAATTAAAACAGAAAGACCGGCGATTTCAATGGTTATTGAACAATGAACGAATACGGAAGAAATCGTATAGAGGGACTGATCAGTGCCATCCTTCTGAACAGGGAACACCTCAGACTCCTGCCCATGCGCTTGGTTGAGAACCGCCAGCGATATCTCGTGGAAAGGCCGAAACTACATCGTCCTCCCTTCGAGCTCGTTTTCTCTGTTCCACTTGCAGGGTCCCATCACCCGATAGAATCAGCTGAGCTAACCGGCCGGCTGCCAGGGCTTCTCGTTCACTCGATTTCACCTCCGACTCCCACCAATCTGAGGCTGTGCATCAGTTTTTTCGAAACGGAACTGGAACTTTTCTGAGAGAAATTCGTTTGAATGAAGAATAGACATTCAAACGAGAAAAGTATTTGGGCCTTCGAGTGTTTAAGTCCCAATGGTTGGAAGATTAATTACTATTCATACAGTACAGCCTCAAGTTCATATTGGTTAAAAAATATTGAAAGGAAATCGCAGTCGGAGTTTGAACTATTTTTATTTTTCTTAATTTTCAAATTGAAAGTTGAATTATTCGCTTAGCGGTAAAGATGAAGAAAGTATTTGACAGTCATTCAAACGAGTATAGAACTTTTTTATTGCTCGAAAAATTCTTAAGTTACACCATTACCAAATTCTGAAACTCCCAAAAATTAAGGTAAACAATAATGAAAACAGGAAAAGCAGACAAAATGGAGACTCAGATGATGCTGAACTAAAAGAGCGGTCTCATTCGATACAGCGTTCAAAAATCTATAGAAATTGATATCAAATAATACACCTTTGATTGTGAACGTTGGAAAATACAACATTTCACGCCCTCAAAACTTCCTAAAATACCCCTAAAATTGATGTAGCGATTTGGTTAAATAGTTGAAATATTGTCAGACCACGATTGATTTTTGGTGAAAATTTCAAGAATTCAAATATCATAGTTTGGTTAAAAAAGTGTTGACGGCGGACGGACGTAAAAATCAAATTTTGAAGGGCATTAGAAAAAAATCTCGGGCGATCACAATGATTTATTATTGAATAATATACAAAAAAAAATAAAAAATATTATTTTTTAAATGATGGGTATTCAACGGTTTTATTGAGAAATAAAATTGCAACTTGTTTGTCTATTTTGTTAAAATGTGCAACTATAGCATATTGCCTAACAAGCACAACTTAGTGCTAGAACCTAAGTAATTAGGTTTGTTTTGTACAAACAATAAAATTTCATTCGCCTTGTGTTCTCCGAACCGAATTGTGTACTGGCATACTATAATAGGTTATGGGCCCAGAAGTCGCTAAAAAACTCGTAAATATTGTAAATAGTAATTATCGTTCTTAATTGTTCTATTGAGTACTGTTGAAATCGTTTAAAAGCCAGAGATGGAAAAATCAAGAATTGAACTTCTCGGCCGTGACAATTTCGATACTTGGAAGATGCAAGTACAAGCAGTACTAATTAAGAATGATGTCTGGGAGTTCGTTAGCGGAAAGAACGTGAAACCCGAAGGTGATGCAGCGGACGCATGGATCTCAAAAGATTTGAAGGCGAGGTCAGATCTAATTTTGTCTATCAGTCCTACACAATTAAAAATTGTTAAGAATTGTGAGACATCTCGCGAAGTGTGGCTGAAACTGCACGACGTATTTCAATCTCAAGGTCCTGCTCGAAAAGCAACCCTGCTGAAACACCTAATGCTTCATAAAATGTCCCCGAGTGATGATGTCAGAGATCATGTGTCAAGTTTTTTCGACACAGTCGATAAACTTCTGGACATGGAGATCAAAATAAATGACGACTTGCTAACGATAATGCTTCTATATAGTCTTCCAGAGGAATTCGAAAATTTTCGCTGTGCAATCGAGTCGAGGGATGATCTCCCGAAACCTGAAACGCTAAGAACGAAAATAATAGAAGAAGCAGACGCTCGCAAGAGTAAGTTGAAGCATGACCCAGACGCACTAGCTGTAAAAGCTAAGTATCGAACACAGGATAGATCAAAAAACCCCGATTTTCAAGAAAACACAGGAAAAACTTTCAAATGCTTCAAATGCAAATCTTTCGGACATAAAGCCTCTGATTGTCCTAAGAAAGGAAATCGTCCAAAAGGAGGAATGAAAGATTCCATGTACGTGGCAATGGCTGTGAAACTGAACGAGGATGTGAACAAAAACTGGTGTTTAGACAGCGGTTGCTCAAGTCACATGAGCGGCGATCCTCAAAAGTTCGAAGAAATTAGGCCCATGGATATGGAACTGAATTTGGCTGATAAGTCCACTACGAAAGTGAAGGGGGTTGGTCAAGTCAAAATCAGTACACTTGTTGATAATGTTCTGACAACAATTCTTCTGCAAGATACGCTGTACGTTCCGCAGTTGAGGACTGATCTTTTGTCTGTTGCAAAAATGACCGAAAAAGGCTTCAAAGTGCTTTTCAGAGAAGATCGAGCAGAAGTATCTGACAAGGAAGGAAGAATTCTGATGGTAGCTGAAAAGAAGAATGGTCTGTTCTACGTGACCACGAGCCAAAATTCAGCGAATGCCATCGCGAAAAACGAGACCTCAGAACTGATGAGATGGCATCAAAGGTTTGGTCATCTGAATGAGCAAGACTTGAAGAAGCTGGTACGTTCGAAAAGCATCCTTGGTGTGAAGTTTAATCAGAACGAGAAGTTACCACTTTGTTCAGTATGTCTCCAGGGTAAGATGACGCAAACAATGTTTCCAAAACGTGAACTTACGAAGACGTGTGAACCCCTGGAAATCGTACATACTGACGTATGGGGACCTGCACGTGTCAGTTCGAACGGAGGAGCACGTTACTACGTGACGTTCATTGATGAGGCGACTCGTTGGTGCGAGGTGAGATTTCTTAAAACTAAGGATGAGGCATTCGATGCTTTCAAGGAATATAAAAATTTGGTCGAAAACCAAATCGGGGCCAAAATAAAATATTTGCAGTCAGACAACGGAGGTGAATTCGTGAATAAGAGGTTTGACAAATTCTTGAAAGATTGTGGTATTGCCCGGAGGTTATCCGTTCCGCATACTCCGCAACAGAACGGGTTAGCGGAAAGGATGAACCGAACAATCATGAACATGGTTAGATGTTTCCTGATTGAAAGTAAGCTTCCTGCATCGTTCTGGGCAGAAGCAGCGTCGACTGCTGTGTACATAAAAAACAGATGTCCAGCAGCTGGAATTAAAGGAAAAGTACCATACAAAGAATGGTATAAGCTAACTCCGACAGCAGTTTATTTCCGTCGATTTGGTTCCAAGGGGTTTATGTTAAAGAAACCAGCAAAAAGTAAATTGGATCCAAAGTCAGTCGAAGTAATTCTGGTTGGTTACTCCTTAACATCGAAGGCCTATAGGGTGTGGTGTCCTTCCGAACGGAAAATCCATGAAACTCGGGATGTGAAATTCATCGAAGACGAGCTAACAGGGACTTCCGAGGACAAAATACCCATAGACTTGTTCGAAAATCAATGGACTGATGTGGAGTTGATCAATGAACAGAAGACGACGACGGAAAGAAGAAACATTGATGCTGAACAGATTGGCGAAAATGACGCTGAAGAAAATGTCAACCACGAAGACGTTAACGATTCGGATCTTGAAGAAGTCGAAGAAATCGACGAAGTGGAAAACGAATCGATAACGGACGTTCCATTAAAACGAGGACGCGGAAGACCACGATTGGCACGAACTGGATCAAGGGGGCGGCCACGAAAATTATATAGGATGATTCCTCAAAACGAAGAAATTGCGGGAGTCGTCGAAATTTCCGTCAAGCAAGCCCTATCGAGTGCTGAATCAGATGAGTGGCGCGCGGCCATAAGAAAAGAGTTCAACTCATTACTTCATAATGGTACGTGGATCATGGAGAAGAGACCAAAAGATCAAAATGTGGTTGGTTCAAGATTGATCCTATGCAACAAATTTAAAGCCAACGGAGAATTGGAAAGGCGAAAAGCCAGATTGGTTGCGAGGGGATTTACCCAGGAATTCGGAGTGGATTACAAAGAAACGTATGCTCCAGTAAGCCGATTGTCTTCGATTCGCATGATTATGGCTCTGGCTGTTCAACATGAAATGGAAGTCGTCCAAATGGATGTTGAAACAGCGTACCTAAACGGTGAACTTGAAGAGACCATATTCATGGAAGCACCCGAATGCTTGGAAGAAATTTTGAATGACATCGTGGCAGAAGAGAAGGGTAAAATAAAAGATTCAGCTGTGAAAATGTTGAAGGATCTACGAGGAGGTAAGACAGTTTGCAGATTGAAGAAATCGCTATACGGGTTGAAGCAGTCAGGTCGACAGTGGTATAGGAAGTTGGATGAGAAATTAACACAACTCGGAATGGAGTCGACATCCGCTGATCCGTGTGTCTACATCCTGGATAAAGGTAACGATCCGGTAATCCTATCAGTTTATGTTGATGATTTGGTTTTGGCATCTAAAAATAAATCAAAACTAGAATCAGTCAAGAAAAATTTGAATCAGCATTTTCGTATGAAGGATTTAGGATGTATAAATTACTGTTTGGGCATAAAATTTGATTATGACAAAAATAAACGAATAATCAAAATGGACCAGAAAAAGTATTTGACCGAAGTGTTGAAAAGATTTGGAATGGAAGATTGTCACCCAGTTTCAACACCTCTCGACGGCAATACAAAACTTTTGGTGACGAATCCATCAGAAACAGAGATGAAAAAGTTCCCGTATCAATCTCTGATTGGTTCTCTGATGTATTTGGCGTCTGGAACGCGGCCGGACATTGCTTTTTCTGTAAATTATCTAAGTCAGTTTAACACGAAATATGACGAGAGTATTTGGAAAGCAGCAAAGCATGTTCTGCGGTATTTAAAGGGAACTGACGATCTGAAGCTGGTGTTCAAGAACGACGCTAAACCGCTGACAGGCTTCGTTGACTCAGATTGGGGAAATTGTCCGAATGATCGAAGGTCATATTCTGGATATTTGTTCACGATGAATGGTTCAGCGATCTCGTGGATGGCAAGAAAACAGCGGACAGTGGCGTTATCGAGCACGGAAGCGGAATATTTAGGACTTTCAGAAGCTGCAAAAGAAGCGGTGTATCTGAAAAATTTCCTGGAAAAGGTGGGATTTTCATCGAAGGATCGAATCAAGATCTACAATGACAACCAGGGAGCTCTACAGCTGGTGAAAAATCCTACTTATCATGCAAGAACGAAGCATATTGACGTTCGTCAGCAGTTCATCAGACAAGTGACGGAAGAAGGTATCGTTGAAGTCGACTACCTCTGCACTCAAGAGATGCCTGCTGATTATTTGACGAAGCCCTTACCCAAAAGGAAGCATCAAGACTGCCTGAAAAAGTCTGGCTTAGCGATCTAGTAGCTCAGCTGTGCTTGAGGGGGCGTGTTAAAATGTGCAACTATAGCATATTGCCTAACAAGCACAACTTAGTGCTAGAACCTAAGTAATTAGGTTTGTTTTGTACAAACAATAAAATTTCATTCGCCTTGTGTTCTCCGAACCGAATTGTGTACTGGCATACTATAATATATTTATCTTTGAAAATATATTACTAAGCATTTATATCGCCTTCGAAGCCACTACAATCAGAAAGCAACGCCGTTGGAGACTGTAGAGAGCCTCGTGGAAGATCACAAATTACCTCAAGATTAACATCGACCGTTAGGCTGTTATCAGTGAAATAATCCTTTCCACTGCGTTTACAAGTCGATTTATCCTTCGACACAACCTGATTCGGATCCCAGGCGAGCCGCAGACGACTCCCAGGAGCACAATTCTTCCCGATCCCGTTTCCTTATCCCCTGAATCGCTAGGTTGGTTCCAGCTACCTCAGTTGGAGGTTTGGGAGCCGCTAGCTATCCCGTATTCCCTGGCAGTCGGCCTAGCACGCGTTTCGCATGAACAAATTCGACTTTCAAATCCTATTGACAACCCGGCAGCTACTGCACCGCTCCCGTTTTGCTCCAACTTCGAATTTACAAACGATTCGAAAGCTAGCCGCTCAAAAGGGTCAATATCCAACGAAATTAGGGGATTTAAACGATCCGAGTGTATTATTAATATCGGAGGAAAATTCGTCGGACTCAGAACTAAATGATAATTGCATTGCTGAAATATTTAATTTTAATTTATTATTTAATTATTTATTATTTAATTATTATTATTTTTATTTAATATTTAATTCAATTTTTAATATTTTTATATGATATTATTACTCTTCAGCTGTGATTACGGATGAGAAAAATACTTTTTTTTACTTTGAATACGAAAACTGCTGATTTAGATAAAAATAACTACAATCGACTAGAGTAGTCATCTCATTAGAATGACTTGCGTAGATTATTCGAGAAAATTACAATTGGTGAAGATTGTATCGAACAATGAAATGTGACAACGATAAAAAATTGATGAGATAAATGTGAACAAGAAATGGAACTGACATGGTTGGGAAAGAATTCAGGTAAAGCGAGGCAAAAATTGAAACAAGAGAAATAATTTCCCACTTTCCGTTTCTCAATAATTGTATAAAAAATTGAAAGTGATTGACGATTAAATAATAATAAAGCAATAATAAGATAGGCACTGAAGTGAAACAAAATTAAAATATTAATAGGGAAAAAATATACCTACAATGAAACGAATGAATAAAAGGAAAATGGAAAAAATGGGAGTAGTAGTAACCTAAAATTAAAAAATAAATTGCCATTTATAAGTATAATAGAAGGAAAATAGAATTGTGAAACAGAATAAAAGATAAATTAAAAATTATTTCAAAGTTTTTCTAGATATTGCCTTGGTTTTTTCGTTCGAAGAAATAATATCCAGGAATCAGAGAAATAACTCCGAATTGAAATATTAAGATTTTTTCCATTATTATTTCCGAAGTTATTTCGACATCTGCCTCTTGGTGGGTAACATGCGACTCTATCCTTTTATCATTTCTACTTGAGCTATTTCGCTTTTTCGTCTCTATAAGTGAAGTGTTTTTTGATGAATGCAAGTTAAATTGTCCAACGATCAAATGTAATGATTATCAAAGCATGATCAATATTTCTCGCTCGATAAGGCGAAGCCGTTCTGGAACCACTGAAACAGTATCCGCTAATCATCTATGTTTTTCGACTGGGAGTTTATCTACAAAAATATCAATTCCAATCCTTCATTGATATCGTTCGCCATCAAGTATTTGGTGACGCGTTTAAAACCAGTTTCAATCGGTTAGCGGAATCAATAAAATGTTTGAGAGGGCTTGATAAATGACGTTATGAGTCGTCAATAAATAAATGAGCAAGGTTGGCTCGATTTTTGGGAGGCATCGGAAAACCTAGCGTATTTACGACTAGGAAAAAAGTTTTCATTTCCGGTAATCGACTGGTTTTTGTAGAAGAACGAAACTATCAAAACGTTTCTGAGAGTTGGGCTATGACGACAAACCAATCATTTAATTCCTTCAGAAAAAATACTTGGATTTTGTAGCAGTTTTAAAAATGTCCAATATAAAGTAACGAAGTAATATATTTGTTGTTCCAACAATTCCGCAAAATACTCGCCAGTTTTCTCACATCACAGAAAACTGAAATTCGACTTTTGATAGCACTCGATTTTTTTTTTATTTTAAATTTATCAACGGTACAGCTCATGGCAATAAACATTTAAGGCACTACATCGATTCAGATATAGTGGATCCATTCTCGCCTCAGTGTTGAAGACAAATTTAGCCAATATCTGTCTTTTTTCCGCTGGAAAAAACGTAACTTTTTTTTCTGCGAATATCCAGGAACGGGTTGTGAAACGCATAAAAAAAAAAACTGTTAAGGTCAAAATCGTCGTTTATTTTTTCCTTTTTCCAACTTTTTTTCTCGAGTTGTTCACGATTAGTGAAAACATCATGCTTCATCACTTAGCAAATAATACTTTGTGTCTCCTCGGCATTGTATGATAACAAAACACGTACGAAAAAGAATGATGTTGGAACCTTGTTCGCTTTTCACAAAATCGATCGATAGAGTAGACGTATTCATTTTGACATAAATACATTTGAAAAATGACTGGACATTTTCAAAAAATGATTTTTTTTTTTTGACAAGGTTTTTTCTTCGAGTCGCTCAGAGCGCAAACAGGCCTTGTTATCGACGTCACGAAATACTGAAGTCTTCCAATATTATTACTTACAATATAATAATGTATATCATATACAACCAAATGGCTGTTAATTGAGATCATCAATACACAAAACGTTTTCATACTTATTACATCTTAATATTTTCCTCGCCCCGACAACTTTCGGAACAATGCTCATAGTAGTGGAAAATGAATTGAAAATACCAAAAATAAAATTCTTAACCGGATAGAAAGAAACATGGTACCTTTTCCAGCATATTAACAGCAGAGTTAGAAAACGGATAAAATCAAGATGCACATTCATTCGTACGAAAATTGAAGAATGACGCTCATATTATACTTTCTCTATCACATTGTGGGGCTGGTGTATCACTGGGAGCCTCCCCATAACACAGGTAAAAAATTCGCAAAAATAAAATCATAGAGAAAAATAAAAGACTGGAGAAATTAGGTATAATAAAAACTATATCAAAAATGTATATAAAAAAAATATTCGCCATCTTGCAAAACGCTCCTTATACTCTTTTTCTCCTCAGTTATAAAATAAATCAGATCGAGAAAAAAAATGAACAACTTAAAAATGAAACTAACAAATTAATGACTGATCGGGAAAGAAATACACTAGCCCTAATGACAACACAAAATAAAACTCTGCCTTCTAAATCAACGCACAACTTTTGAAAGACGGTACAACCTATTAAAGCTTTTTTACACAAATATATTTTTATTCAATAGTAATATATATTAATATATAATATATCGTTATATAATAATCAAATCACAAATTCCTTATGTTATTGTAAAATTCAAAAAATTGTCCTTTCCACTTATAAGCTCACCATTATTAAACATTCTGATATACAAATTTCCATATATAACTATATTTGAAAAATAATATTATACTTAATAGAATCACATATAGAAGATATATGCTTACTGGTATTTTGTGAGTTACAACTACGAAAGCATCTGATATGGACTCGAAATCGTGGTGGTTAATGTTTATTTTTTTACCTTTTTTTTTCAAATTGTTAGTGAGAAGGGAACTTTTTGAAGGTATAATACACAGCGACTATATCAGTCCAAAGTTATATCAAATCGACTTTCCTTAACTTTTTGCTTTTTGTTGCAAAAAACATTTAGAAATAATCAAGATCACACTAGCTTTTACGAGTGACTTACACTAAACAGCTCAACAAATAATCTTATAAAAAATATAAAAATGAACACCTACCACTAGGAAATCTAATTTTTTTTTTCTTCATCGTAAGTATAAAAATTTCTTCTTTTTTTCTTTCAATGTGCACGGAGAATACATGTATCATAATAATATTGCCATTAATTATAACATGAACGATGACGAGTATGAACAATTTTTATGTCGAGAAAGTCAGCTGCACTGAATTTTCTCCGATTTTGTCTCGATTACTGAGCGCTCATCTCAAGCTGTTGTTCGTTTAATATCTGGTATTGAGCCATTTTTTCGCGCTATTGTAAGGCGAAGACAACTTATCGCGCCATTGTTTCAGCTCGGCGTTAAAATCGTGTTTTTTCAACCGAGCTAAATTCGGTTAAAAAAAAAAATTGCTTCAATAAAGTGAGATCGCCAGAATTGTAAATGTTCTCGGGGTACGATATTCTTTTGGTTGAAAACTTGCACACGGTAGTTAAATTATAAAAAATGAATTTCAAAAGTTAAAAAATGATCGAAAACTTCGCCTGGGAAATTGTTAGTTCCACGAATTAAACAGCCTGAGACGATCTCGCAACAATTTTTTTTTCTCATTAAAATTTGACGACTGCCGGGTACATATTTTTTCAGTCTTTTGGGGACTTACTCTCTCCGAATGTTGGCACCCCTAGTTTTCATGAATTTTTTTTTTTTTTTTGTTAACGCATTTTCAATTTCGATTTTTAAAAATTACCCACGTCGACGACTTCACTCCAGGTAAGACCGGTACAATTTCTTCTTGGATATATCGAAGAAGTGCGAAATCATTATGGTTCCTCCTCGCGTTAGGTTTCTACAAACAGAAGACAAGTGAAGAAACGGTTAGTGAAAACGGTTAGAGATGTAAAGGGAAAATGTAGAAAAATTGAACTTTGAAAAAATAACTGACGAGCTTCGTCACCTAGTGGAAAAAGCGGGTCGGATGTTTCGAATCGAATGTAATTTTTCAATTTTTAGTTATTTCATATTCTTTGTTCGGGAAAAACGCAAACTTCGAACGATTTGAATTCAAAAACAAATAGTTTATCCTGGCGGTTAATTTTCTATCGGTTCGTATTCGAAAAATGTACTCACTTGATGAATTGAGGTAGGATAGATGTCCAAGACGCCGAACGGGGATCCTGTTTGAGCGTTACCGTCAGCTCAAAAGTAGATACTGTACTTGGATCCCATTTGACTGTTGCGATTCGCCGACAATTTTGACGATCGGCCGACAGGAACTCAACATAGAGGGTGCACCCTCGGATGCCGCAAGGTTCTACTTCGGCTAATGCGAAAACGTCTTCGGCTATTCGGTGGAGCAAATCCGGAGGAAGGAGGACTTCGCCACAGGCAAGTTGCGCCGATTTGGCAGCCCGCAGCTCAGTTTCGAGTCTTCGGGCTAAGGCAGACACGTAGCCTGTCACCATATCATCCCGGACTCCTGAACAGAGGAAAACCCGACAAAATTAAAAATTTGAAGTACAGAAAACATTTTATATGGGTGCGTAAAAATATTGAACCGGCGCCGGTTGGATTATTTTCGAGTATTTTTCACGACGAAATGAAAATTGTGAGAAGATATTTGACATTTGCTAAAAAAAGATAATAATGTACCAACTCAGATATTAAAACATTTCAGGCGCGGATTATCAGTTTTTTTTTGAAGCACCGGTTCGATTTTTTTCAGTCTATCACAAATTGTGAAAGAAAAGCGAAGTATATTCAGACATGAAAAACGCGAATAAATCCTCAGCTCACCTCCATACAACGATGTTTTAGGAAGACTGAAAACAGGAGCTACGGAAAGGACTTCCATTGTGGATTAGACGCGTTACGATAAAACCGGCTTTTTCACGCGATCTCGAAAACTTCGAGAAAAAAACTCCGGTTCGAACGGAACGGGTCCGGGCTGAAATATGATTACTGGTAGCGGTCGGTCGGATGACTGAAGTTAAGATCAGCTGGTACCGGGTTCTTGTTGGGCTCGATGGAGGGGAGGCACCCGGAGGAGAATTGGTGGGGGACGGGCCCACATCGACGAAGAGTGGGGAAACTAGTAGGGAAGGATCGGTGGACGACGTCTGCGGACAGATATCCGTGGCCGGCTTCCAAACCGGTGAACAAAACATGTTTATCGGGGCGAAACTTCAAAATAGAATTACGATCGATCGTAACGAACAGCTAATTATTGATCGCTAAACGATAGCACGTGTATGACTGCGTAAAATGCTAAAACCGAGCGAGTCAGAAAAGCCGAGTATGAGTTTCAATATTGAAAAAATCCGCATTACGAAGGAATGAAAATTATTCGAGGAAGAATAGTATGTACTCTGCGAGGAATTTTACATGACCAATAATCCGTTTTGGAAGGGCATTTGCCTGACATGAAATAAACCTATGTAATTATCGAATTAGTTGAGTAAAAAATTAATGTCATATTAATGCCTCTTCGCTGTTGGGCCTTGCGCGCATCGTCTATATAGGAAAATGCGAGCTGCGATCGCGAATGAGAGTCAAAAAATGTTTCATCACACGCCTTGAAAATCAAGAATCTCATTTTAAGAGAACTTGAAAATTTTACGATTTCATATTCAATAATTTTATCATAATAGAAGTAAACCTTTAGAAACGTATATAACTTCTAATCGAAATTTCTATCAGACCTGGAAAAAACCGTTGACTTTCTATCCCTTGCGCATTTAGCTTGCCTACGTGACAACTAGCAAGAGAGGGTGCGGGGTGAAGGGGAGGGTTAGGGGTAAAAAGCGATGGAAGATAGATACATGGAGTGGTGCGGGGACTTGTATAATGAAACAATACCAGCTTTGTGAAAAGACCATCATCCGACCGACGGGAGCCAACGAAAAAGCAAGTACGCCGCGATTTCATCATCCTCGCCGAGATGATGGGATAAATCGGGCGGTTTAGCGAATTCGAAATTTGTAATTTTTTTTTCACTCAGCGATCGCCAAGCCTTTAGTGTATAGGGAGTCAACATTATAAGATAGAAATGGAAAACTAAGGAAGCTAATCAAGCTAATAAAAACTCGCTTATATACTCCTTTAGAGAAAAATAAATTGAATAATTAATTCAATAATATAATTGAATAATAATATAATAATAATAATTGATTTTATTGAACTCCTAATAACGTGAGATAATGGTTAATTTTTTGAGGTTGGTTCTTTTCATTGCCTATTTCTGTGCAATCGAAAACGTTTTACTTCTATTGTGAAATTACAGATGGAGGAACATTACGAATAAAACGGATTGTACGGTGTAGTAAAGTGTTACGACTCGTGCAGCCTAGAAAAGGGTCAAAAACTGAGAGCACCTGAAATTTAGAAATTGGTGAAAAATATTGGTAAAAACTAATAACACTAATCGAGCGAAAAACCCGTGAACTCTCGTCGGCTTAATTGTTTTATCGAAGAAAAAATGTACAGTTACTTTCTTCGCCGTATCATCGGTATTAAAAATGACATAAAATGCAGCAGTTTGCAATTAATAATACTTCGAATTGAATTCGAAAAAAACTTTTCAAATAACCACCACGTACGAAGCAGTAAAAAATATTGCAATTAAATTCGCTGGAAAAATATAAAGTTTTCATATTATGGTCGTGGCCGGTTCAGCCGGAGGCCTATGAAAGGCGTGGAGCAATCAATAGACACAAAACTCTTCTCTGCCTCACGTCGCCGTTCTTTTTCTCTCGTCGGAGACCTCTGCTGTTCACAAAGCCTAACAAAAGGCACAAGTCTATTTCAGCTCACAACGTCTGTCGACTCGTAAACAACCATTATTGCTCAGGGCGCGACCGGCAAAAGATATTTTTTGAGCTCTTGGAAAGAGCAGCAAATAACGGGGTTCAATTGATTCCTAAGGCAACCGCATTTATATTATGCTGAGGAAAGACATTTTACAAGCCTAGGGAGTTCCTTCTTGCATCATCACCAACCGTCTCCGATTTTCTAAAGGTTGAACCTCGGCTGAAAAAGAGACATTGAATTTCGAGATTCCTCAGTTTCCAACGGGAATGACGGAATTAAAGCCGAAAGTTCCTCGGATTTAATTGAGTTATTATTATTATTTTTTTTTAAATATTCGAATCGAAAATGAAAAGATAGACAGCGCGGCCTTTAGTTTCTATTTGAAATTCTGAAAAACAATATTCTTCTCTAGGACCTCTCAGCAATAATTCCGTAATTAATAAAAGTAAAATTGTTCGCCTAACGATAGGTATAAGTAGCTTAAGAGAGAGTTAGACGGCAATTCCAACGAGTACCTATTGTCAAATCATATTGTTATGCCAAATTTCTGAAAATCTCGAAAATTCTTTCTACTCGAAAGAAAAGATTTGTACACGATTTACACCTTGTCGTAGGCTAAAATTATTTCCACCATTAAACTTACACGGACTTGAGACGAACGATTTTTCTATCCGGCTTCGGAAACACTGACGAACAATTCAAGTCACTTAGCATAGAACCAAGAGTCGAAACTGACAAAAACCAAATCTTTGGGTAAGAAATTTGAACCGATTCTATTTTCCAACCGTAGGTTTACGGTAGCAAAAAATTAAAAACGACTATCCTGAACCTTCTGACAGGAACCTCGTACGCAAAAACTTGGAAAGGCAGGAACGTTCGTGCTCCTCTTCCGTCCCCTCATCACCGATTCGGCGGCTCCAGCCTCTACAACAGGAACGATCAGGCAAAAAACGGACTGTTCGCTGTTGAGCCTCGCTTTTTCCGTGCAGAGAGAATTAAAAATTTTCAGCACGCATTTATAATCTGAACAGCTGTACAAACGATCAGTTCAAAAAGGTTAGATTTTTTTTAATAGCGAGCCAGTTTCTTAATAAAACCAGTCAATTTAAACAATAAAAAATTTTTTAAAAAAGTTGTTGAAGTCCTTTTAATTAAGGCCATTTATTTCGCACATTCTATATTCCTAATACAGTTATTGCACTAGCAGATTCGACCGATCGACGCTGTCGCTTTCCCCGACTATTCTGGCGATAGGAAAAACGGTTGGAAACCATAGCGGAAAATAGTATATTGCGAGAATAATACGGAAGCCGAAACACGGAATTCGTCGAAAAATTGTTGAGAGTTAGCCAACGACATCACACGGAAAGCGTAGTAGGAGGCAGACTGCCAAAACCACCCGGTTCTCCCTTCATTCCCATATTTCGGCCTACGCAATGCTGCAGAGCGGTTGTTCGGTATTTACGGCACTGATATACGATGGACAAACGTGACTTAGTTTCCATCGTGTGGGCTTTTAGGACCGCATCGGTAGATCTGCGCGAGCTTAGCGCTTTCTGTTGGTTTACGTTATTCCCAACCCAAAATCCACTCGGAATCTTTGAACACGCTCGGAGCATACTAATTTTACAGATTTTTTAACACGTAGCCAGAAGTGACGAAATCGGTCCAATTTGACGCATTTATTTGTTTGACGTATGACTACGTCCGTTACATAATTCAGTAACATTACACTTTCACTATACGGGAAAAAATTGCCCACAATTGTAATTCGCGGTTTGATAATTCTCATAATTACTAAGCTGTATAATAAACCTAGAATTTAGAGCATTGTATAAACCGAGCATAGAATAGAATAGAATAGAATATTTTTTATTATAGATCTGTACAATGTTAGGCCCAACTGGGCCTCTCTTCCACACTGCACAGAAAAAGC
The DNA here is from genome assembly GCA_037159825.1 of Tupiocoris notatus. Lineage (NCBI taxonomy): Eukaryota > Metazoa > Arthropoda > Insecta > Hemiptera > Miridae > Tupiocoris > Tupiocoris notatus. The sequence goes on along the minus strand of JASJUZ010000019.1, from coordinate 161,585 downwards.
AATATTCATATACAAAAATTAATACAAGTCAAGTTCTTAGCATAATGAGGCTTTCTTGAATAAATTCTGTTCTCCTACAAACTCTTCACCAATTCAGTGGACAACTGTCGGGATTTTATCGCCCGACTAACGATCCATATCCAGAATAGAACAGTAAACTCGAAATCGGCGTAATTAGAAACGACGTTTCGAGGGCCAGTGAAAGGATTCAGGCTTCAATGCCTTGGGGTCCTCTAGTCTAGAAAGTTCTCGCAGACCTTCCGAGTCTCGTACTATCACCCGATCAAGCGGAGCTAGTTCTAACTGTTCCAATTTTTCGTCCGCGAGGAAGAAGGAAGAAACGCGAAAAAACCTACGGAATCAGGATGAATTCTGCATCGGGACGAACCAGTTTCGAAGCGATCATTTTCGCTAAGAAGATAGCTACGGGGTTGGGATACGATTTTCGTGGGAGTCGACGCTGCGGCCAGTTCTAGCCTTCAAAAACGGATTCAGAACGAACGTTTCGAGAGAAAAGCGGCCCGAAGTTGCTCCGTGACCGAATGAAACTAGAATATCGCGATTACGATTTTTATCGTTTCCAGCTCGTGAATAATCGACTCTTGGATGTTTTCCAATGGCAGTTCAAGCAGGTGGCGAAGCTCAAGCTAATTTTTCGACCGAATAAAATACGAGGCTTATCAAACGTTCAAAATAAAATATCAAAAACGCAAGAAACATACAGAACGAAAATTATAGATTTAATTTTTTCTCGACGGTGGTACAAAAATAATTGAAGCGAGGCAAAAAGTTATAGTATTGTGTGTAGAATTTAAAAAGAAAAAATCAGTGTAAGTGACAGAGAAAATTGTCAGACTCCCTCAAAATTTCTAAGAAAAATTCAAATTTTTAATATAAGCAGCAAAAATATTTGTACCTTTTTTCCGATTAGCTTCAATCTAAGTTGATATTAATGTATTAAAACGGCTTCAAATGGCCTGTCAGGGCCGTAATGGCCGTCAAAACGTCAAAATAGCCTGCCGAGCCATTTAAAATGAAACGTCCATATAGTTCAAATTATTTCGAACCGTTATCCGAGAAATTCACATCGTCTACTTGAGACTGTTGAGAAGTTGGATTTTCAAAAGACAACCGACACCCCCTTCCAGAAACTGGCACCCCATCTCATCGAGCGCTATGATCCTCATGAATGTTCTTTTATTAATCGGAAAAAATGAGTGCTAAGCGGTTCTCACGTTACAAAACCGATGAAATAAGGGGCTGGGGATCGACCAGAAATTCGTGTTCTTTCATTGGGAACCCCGCAGCTCGGCCAGCCCTGGCCAATCCATCAACACGTCGTCATCTTAAGACCATTTACAAGTTGACGTTACTCCTTTGCATATTTAAGAGGGTAAGAGTGTCTTTAAAGCCGGGAATACACTTGCGCCGAGGCAGGCCGCGCATCCTCTGAGCACCGAACGAGCCTGCCTCGGCTCGCCGCGATGTGATTTGCCGCGATACGAATTTGCAAGTGAGTTTCGCCGAGGCGCGCGTGCTCAGTACTGATCCGACTTTGCGCGGTGCTCGCCGTGATAAAGGATAACCATTCGCTCGAGAACTGAACGACCAAAATACCGTCTACACTGAGCACCGAACGAGGCTGCCTCGGTCCGTGCTCACTTTGATGGACCGACAGCCGATGGCTCAGGCCGCGCACCGCATGAGGCAGACCGAGCCTGTTCGCAGCTGTGTTTAGGAGCTGTACACACTTGAGCATCGCGGCGAGCCGAGGCTGCTCATGCGGTGCGCGGCCTGCCTCGGCGCAAGTGTATTCCCGGCTTTAGGAATGACACGAGAGTCATCTCGCGTGATGATGCGTCGAGTCTAACGGAAACACAAAGTAATCGTACACGACTTACAACCCAAATTTTTCAATCGTATAAACTTGAAAAAAATAATGGTTTAGTAAAAACCAATAGGCCATCAAGGTTAGATATTTAATTACTCTAAACTAAGTATATTTTTCCTATTCACCGAAGTAATTGATTTGTTCAATATATATTACCATGATTATATTGCTCTTGTTTGTAGGCTAATGAAATATAATGTTAGAAAATGACCTTGTCAGTGCACCATATGCATCTAACCTATGAACTCAGTCATGATCGTGAAGTCAACCTAATGTGAAAGATACTTCTGTTACTTCTCAGCCAACAATGGTTTAGGATGCTTCAGGCCAAAATTTTACCGTTAAATTGCCGTTCGGCAGTTTCGACTCCGATCATAATAATATAACGTATTATTCAAAAGTATACGGTTATTATGGGAACGACCCAGGCGGGCGGCTGATAAGGGATAGAAGACAACGGGACGTCGCATAGGTTTTATAGGTGAGCAGAACGAACAGCTGTAGAACTGAGCCCTGTCAGCTCACGGCAGACAAAATAAATTGACATCTGGTACTTCCCAAAGCGATATCCTCAACGTGGCAACGTGCACGTTGCACTCGAAGCGGGGGAAGTACAGCGCAGACGACCTGATACCGAGAATAGGCGAGAAAGAGAGATAGAGCGAACCTTCGTTCATAATGTAAACGGTGGGGTAGGCCAGGAGGGTATCGAGTATTAGGGTTGGAATTTCGTAGGGTACGGAATGAAGGACGCTGGGTGGCTGCCGGCTTTGACAAACCAAAAGGGGTTTTTGAATAGGGAGACAATTTTTTGGCGCAGATGGCGTTGGCAAGAAGACCCTCAGCACGAATTGACCCTACGTCGATAGGAGAGGGAGTGCCTGGCCGCTAATAACTACGAGAACACGCAGCTTGAGACGAAGAGAGGGGAAGTATGATCGAGGTACCGTAAAAAATTAACGCCCCCTCCACAATGTGGAAAGGTGAGAATAACGGAAGTTTTACCTTCAATTATTAACGAACGCTATAAGTGGCGGGTTACTATAAAACGACTACCGGCGGCAGAAGGAAAAAAGCTATAATAATCGGAATGTATAGATAAAACCGGATGGAGAATAGATGGAACGAAGTACTTTTCAATTAATATTTGTATGAATTTTGGTTTATAATTCAACTAATCAACATAGGTATAATAAAGCGCAGAATATAAAACGCTGGAAATTATTGTACAGTGTTTTATTATTCCTTTGCTTGAATTATGATTAAAGAAGACCATCCACTATTGATAGTAACTATCGCGAACATTTGTGACCATTTCAACCAAACAACATGGGTAACTTTCAAAGAAAACTCTTTAGCAACTCTCGTAAATTGAATTATTATTAGTTTTCATAACTACCTAGTTAGAAGTTGAATTATTAGTTATTTGCCTTACGATACAGCTTGAGAGACTGTTTAGCGAGCATTCCAACGACTTAAGAATGTTTTTTTATAGCCTAACAAGTTCTTAAGACTCAAAATCCCACACGAAAGCTGCGATAACTTGAGAAACATTCATGCAATCAACTCCGTTATGGTCTTGTTCGATTCAGCGTCAAAGAATGTATATAAATTTTTATCAAACACACCTACGTTTCAAAAACCTTGGAAAATACGAATTCCCCCTCGAAACTCTCTCCTAAAATGCCATTAAAATTGAGATAGCGATTTGCTTTAAGAATTGAACCATTGTCAACCAATAATGATTTTTTGTGAAAATTTCAAATATGAAGATCTTGTGTTTCTTAAGAAGAGAGGATGGCGTACGGCGGACGGACAGATTTTTCTTATTGGATATTCGGAATAGTACATAACATGAACTGTAAACATCAAATTTTGAGAGGGTTAGAAAATTTTATTCTTGGACCATTACAAAGATTTATTGCAGTACTACTATACTATCCTTAATGACCTTCGTCTATTATAGTTGTATTTTTTCTTCATTTTTTATTGGGTACACAGAGAAGAAGTCTCAAATAATCCAAATCCCACCAACTGGTCACAATTATTAGTCTCCACCTCTTGCGAACTTAAGACACCTAATTTCCAATCCTTAATCACACTGTCGACTGAACCTGTTAATTTCATTCGAATTCAAATTCGAATTTGAAAAACCAGTCGAACCTCTTCGCATTGCCTGATGGCGAGAGAAATTCGCGAGAGAAAGCATTCTCTTAAGCAGGCGAGTGAGATTTTTTTCAGCGAAAGAACAAAAGATTCTAAAACGGGGTAGCATCGTGAGGATTGCCAACTGAAAGAATGAGAAAAAAAAGAGGAAAATGGAAACGACCTCCCAAATGAATTGGAATCGTGCAGCGAATACCGGACAGAGAGGCAATTATTTTACTCCCACGTCGAATCTCGCGCTGTGGCTCCAAAGGAACCTGTAATTATTTGAAACGCACCGAGTACACCAGACTCAGCTAGAGGGGAATAGGAACAAAATCTGACTGTAATAAGAGGCGAGATACCCGTTGCGTAATTGGTCGGGGCCTAGAAAATGGAGGAGATCGAAAAGAAAAATGAGTTCTCCACGTCGCGTAGCTAGCAATTTCTCATCGCGTTCAAAAAGGTTTTAAAAATTCGAAAATAATCGCTCCAAGAAATATCTGAGCATTTAATGACATTATATTAAATAGTCAATTTATGAGTACAAATATTTTTTCTTGAGCCATTACAACTGCCAACAATTGAACGCAAAATCGAAATTCAGCTTTATACGATAGTTCGCGGATTCTAGAATTTCTCGAAACATCTGCCGCGAATAATACTCGCTATCATTCGGAATCGTGACCTCTTTTGATTAGAAAAATAACGGCCATTCTGTGGACCAGACAGAACGAAAATTTGCAGACAAGAAAAGACTGCGCAGAAGGTCAACGAATGCTACTTTTACTCATTTTTCAAGATTCAGGACCAGCTCGTAAACATCTATTCATCCTAGTTGAGTCAATTGAGACACCTGTGACTGACGGTTAGTGGAAAAAAACACAAGCTTTCGGTCAGACCGCAGGTGTAGGCGTGTCGTGCAGGTACGATCATGTTCGATCGTCAGGAGAGTTCGTCTGAAAGGAAACGAAACCTATCGAAAGGATGAGTCACTCCTTTTGTGACGGCTCAGGTAGCGTTTCACGGTGACCAGGTAAGGTAGACGAGTCTGAGCGGCCTTTCGATTTCTCTTGCATCATCCCAACCGTCACAAAATTTTATCACAATGGCTAAAAATCAATTTGGAAATATTCGATAAGCACAAATGAGCACCATCTAATCGTTCAAAATGTTTTCTGGAGTTTCATTTGTGAATTTTGTGCAAATTTTAATTATATTTTTGACATATTTTTTCAACTTATATTGTAATTTTCGTTCCTTAGTTTTTAATTACTTGCAATTTTTGTTTCATCATCTTATAGTTCATTGTTGTTAGTGTTGTTGTTTCTATTTAATTTTATTAAAATTTCATTTCTTTGAATTTTATTAAAATTTCATTTCTTTGAATTTTATTAAAATTTCATTTCTTTTAATTTCATTAAAATTTCAATTCTTTTAATTTTATTAAAATTTAATTTCTTTTAATTTTATTCAAATTTAATTTCTTTTAATTTTATTACAATTTAATTTCTTTTAATTTCATTAAAATTTCATTTCTTCTAATTTCATTAAAATTTCATTTCTTTTAATTTTATTAAAATTTCATTTCTTTTAATTTATTGAAATTTCATTTCCTTTAATTTTATTAAAATTTTATTCATATTTAATTTTATTACAATTTTACTGCTCTTTAATTTGCAATTCTATTATTGAATTGATGGTTTTTAAAAATTAATTTAATACAAGTATGTTTTCTTTTTTGTTTTAATTTTGTATTTTGATTATTAGATATACTTTGTCACTTTTTTAATTCAGTAAAGATTTTCTTATACTAAGTATTTGCATTTATTTAACATTTTTCATTAATTTCTACTTATATAGGTTTTTCATATTTTTTAATCCCTTCTTTACTTTCCTTCAAATAATTTATTTTTCCATTCGAACGTTACTTTTTGTTATTTATCCAGCACTTCTTATTCAACACGATTTATTTTCGGAGAAACCCCTTCTTTTAGATGACAAAAGTTATCTTACAATTGCATCACTTTGCTACAAGACTAGAAAATGATACGAAATCAGCCGACGTTGCACAGACGAATTCTCTGAATCATCTCTCACACTTTAAAAATTGAATTAGACAACTGACTCTCGGAAATCGGCCGAGCTGATTAGATCATTTAGTCAGCAACGTCACCGAAGAGGCGATCAAATGATTCAGATAAGGCTGGGAAAGGCAGGAACCGGATAAAAAATGAAGGACGCCGCAGTATACGTGTCTCACTAACGGACAACAGTTTTCATTGTCTCTTGTCTTATCAAGAAAGCTCTCCGAGAACGGTGAGCGAAATTACAATTGAAATAAGAAGGTATTTTATTTCCGGAGCAGTTGGACGAACAGAAAATGTCAATCGTTTCCTCAGATTAACAAATTAGCGCTATAGCAGCAATTTTCGCTCCTTTCTTGAGTAGGACAGTTATAACCAAATTAGTTAGCGAAAAGACGACCATTCCGTTGCTTAGGGCATGAAGTGTGGGGAAAATCTCGTTTATAAGGAACACTATGCGATGAAAGAGAAGACAAAGAAACTGGAAGTGGGTTTTTTTCCTATCCGATCACAAGGCCCACTTCAAAGGCTTTTGTAATGCCTGCCATAGTACGAAGCAACTTTTATACAGGTGCAATTTATCCTTCAGACTTATAGGATCTCAAAACATACATTTTTGAAATAAAAAATTTAAAGGACTCGAATCGTGCCAAATAAGAGTATTTTCATGTCATAGGTTAGCTCTAGCGAACTATAATCAGATCGCCGTAATAAATATGGAATTAGAAAGTCCTGAGGTTTCCTTATGAGAGAGATTTCCGTTCATCCGCCGAAATGAGAAGCTTTAGCGCTACGAGACTCTTGACTCTACGGTACAAGGAGCTTACACGAATATTCTTTGATGTACGAGTTTTAAATTCGTGTAGATTATACTTCGCCATAAAAACCTCGCCTCTCGGAATCCTTCGGACTAATTGAGGTTAAAACGAGAGAGAGAAAATCAGGGAAAAAACCAGCACGAGTAAGATAATTATGAAAATGAGCGATTCGTACCGGACGCTGTCACGCGAGCAACCGTAGAGATAATAACAGTGGGAATGGCTCTTGCCTGGGTATCCATCGTCGGGCCAACGTCGGAAGTTCAAATAAAGCAACAATTACCGCGTATGTCATTTATGAAGGGGCCGTTTCATCAAACGGAACTCTTTCCTCGCCTGAGTCAAGTACCAGCTCAAATTACGAACCGTAGACTTGCCAGACTTAAACAGCAGGTATCCCAGTCCAGGAGACTTTGATGTGGTAATTTTGCGAGAAATATAAACGAGAGGACGAATAATTGCCATATATATTATTCAAACATTTCCCTTGATGAGCGTCTCGGACAATGGGTTACCTCAAACGAACCAATAGTTATCAGCCGTTTTAGAGCTACACGCGAAAGACGGTGATTTTGGAAATATTGATGCGGTTATCAAAGGAACGGACGGCACGTGCGAAAAATTGTTCGCAAATTGGAACAATAATTGCGACGAGGAGCTATCGATTCGAAAACAGCTGTTTTAAGGCGCTCGCAACGTTTTAGTGAGACGGTAACGTTTTTTGAACTTCCGATAAATGAATATTTTCGTCCTTCGGTTTTCGAACCAATTTTCCGCTTGATTTTGAAACTAATTGGCGCAACCTATTGATTGAGCTCCATCAACATCGATTTGAAAGTTGCTTCAATAAAAAGTTCCTATTTCGAGCGAGAATAATCCCAAAAAAATGGTAAATTCAACGATACTTGAAACTTTTCGCGGTTTAACCAATCACTCAATTTTATTCCATCGTAAGGTACTTAGCTGACATTGTTCAATTTTCGCGGCGATAATTAGTGAACAGAGATTAAAATAGGTACGTTAAATCGTAGGGAACGAAGAGATAGGACGTCGGTGTCCGTGGGAGGTTGGGATACAGCGAAGGAAGGAAACCGGGTGACGAACGGGCGTTCAAGCGAGAGGAGGATAGCGAGAAATCAAAGGGAGCGAGAGAGAAGAAGAAAAGATACAGAGGGGGATAGGTATCGTGTACTGGAAGGGTAGACCGTGGTGAAACAGCTGACCGGCAACCGGCTTTTGTTTCACTGGCTAGAGGCACAACTTCCAGCGTCGACTATCGTGCTTCAATTCCCTTCAACGAATCACCATTGTACTCCAGGGAAAATCGTGAGATTTTTTTTCGAAAATAAAGGATGACTTGTCGATTAATGGGATTTTTATTCAGCAGTTGAAAAATTCAGTAAAAAGGTTTTACGGAATTTGAAGCCAATGAACCTCGATTGAGTATAGCTAAACATTTTTTGTGCGTAGAATAAGCATTATTTGAAGGGTAACAAGGATAGTGACAGTTAGTTTTACAAAATCACCTCTTCACAGCACGATTGAATTGATTCATATTCTCGTAATTTATGTACCTACCATACAGTGTAAATGGCCATAGTGTTGAAAAAAAAAGAAAAAGAAAAAACAGAAAAAAACCTAAAAAGCAACAGAGTTTTTAGGTGTCATTCGATTCAAAAAAGGGGAGGAAAAATATCTGCCTTCTTCTTCTGACGAAGCGGTTCAGCGTGATTATGTCAAAAAGCACTACGAAGCGGAAATTTAATTTAATTTTTCCTGTATAATTTGCAATTTTTATCAGCGCTCACGCTGCAATTGGAGATTTTTTTTCTTGGATTACCGTTAATAGCAAAGGAATTCTTTTAGTAAAATGCGATTTAATAACTTTTCAAGTGTTTCGATGTTCTTTCATTAAAAAGGTTTATTTATATTATAAACTAAGTATTTCTAGATAAATATTCACCTTCCAAACCTGATCTTCATTTTATCGTTCAAATTACTTCATTCCTCACGTTCGAAAATATCAGCTCGACGTTGGTAATTTTTAATGTTCAACTATCAACGAATCGCTCTTGATAGCGAATTAGTTGGAAATCGAATGAAAATTAGATACTAGGGAGAACCTAGAATAAATGGGGTGACACTATTGTTTTATGCTAAATCTCCGAGAGTTCCTCTCAGCATATTCAGGTAAAATATACTCAGCATACAGACTCGTTAATGAAAATAATCTTACTCACTGGAAGAAATAAGTTTGAAAAAGATTCGTGTAAAGTCGGGAGATATAATACACACGAAAAAGCAACAGCAGAAAATGGTAAAAATAGGACAAAAATTTAGCCAGCAATTTACTCAGTCGAGTAAAAACAGACCTTGCGACCCGTTTGGTTACATTAAAAAGTCAATACGATTAGACTAGTTTTTATTCATAGAAATAAAATGAGGCTTCATCGGCAATGTCTTATTGGGACAATTTTGTCCCATTTGGGGTTACGGACCGCGAATTTATTTACAAATTATAAATTTTAATTTAATTTAATTTTTTTAATTAATTTTTTTATTTATTTTAATTTTAATTTAAATTTACTAAATATAGTTTCGGCTGTCTCAAATAGATAGCCCGAATGCAGTTACCAAAAAGCGTGAGATTTGCCTAGAATTGCCTTTCTGACGATGAAAATAAAGAATTGATTCCGCTCGTTAGCAAATTAAATGCAGCCAAATTTTGATGACTTATCGCTCTAATTCAGGGAGGAATTGACAACGAGGCTGCGATTTCGGAATGCGTATTTTTAAAATGGAAAATTTTTCCGCCGGCGAAAAAGACAATGAAAGGCGTTTTCATTGAATGAAACCGTAGGGGAATAATTCAAGGATGGAACTGAGTCAAGTTCAAGGTCTCGCGGCAGGAGGTGGCGGTCAGCGGCAAGGGACCAGAATAGTCCAACCGATTCGATTCTGCTGAGTTCGAGTTTTACGAATCTGCATTCTTCAATTAATAACAATCGTGCCATGCATAGCAGTGCAAAATCGTTAACATGCAACCGAAAAACGAGACGTGTAGAATAAAACTGAGCGACCGAATGTACGGAGGTTTTAAAACATTCTAACTTAAAAATCCTCGACCTGATGATGAAAATTCGATCTATGTATGGAGGAAAAATACCAATTTCGCATGTGGAAAAAAAATACCATGTTTTGTGGATCAAGTTTTCATTTGATATTATAGGAATCTGTTTTTTTGTTTTTTTTTTTTTTTTTCATAGTGGGATAATTCCGGAATGTACCCTCGATTACATGCGGATGTCGCCCAGTTTCGTTCCAAACTTAAAAAAAAAAATATATATATTTTCTATTTTTCGCTCTGCATTTGCAAAATAAATTTCCAAGATCCGGCCGGCAAATTGTTAGAAAGGCGGTGTAAAGTAATGTACAACTGAAAAGAAAAACGAAGGAATATTACAAGAAGTGGAAGGGTTTGAAGATTGTGTGGTGGTCATTTATTTATTCTTTGTCCGCATTCTCGAATTTTTGTGGGCCTTACCGTTTTGGCCGAGTGACGGCTGGAGCAACTTTGGCTGGGTCACTCCTTGCTGCTCGGCCTGAAGGAGGTCGGAAATCTTGTTGAACACGTCGTTCAGCCTAACATCTCTATGCTCCTCAAGGTCCATAATATCTACCGGCTCGAAGGATTTCGCCGGCGAGTCCGTGTTTAGGGGAATTTTCGAAAATTAAAAACGAACCCAGTTTTGAAAATTAATTTTGGCGGAGCGCGAATAAGTTCGCGAAAATCGGGCGACGAAAAGTCGGAAATTTAGAAGAAAAAAACGGGGGTGGGAAAAAAATAGTTTTCACTTTTTGTGACCAGGGACTCGACAGGGGGCTTGAAAAAATTTATTTCGGGAGGCGAATGCGATGGACAATTTTTACGTGATGTGAGGAGTCGATCTTTTCGTGAAGTACGGCCCTAACCGGGGGGAAGGGATTCGAGGGAGGAGAGTTGGATCCAGAGAACCTCTCGGGTCGGACCTCTGCTTCCGACTGAACTCATCAGAATCGCTGCTCCGAGCAGCAGAACGTTACAGCCACCGGGGGCCTCTCGTCCTGGAGGAGAACGACGATACCTTCCCCTCTTTTGGATCAGCTGTTTCCAAGGTTGGAACTCTCCCATTGGTCGTACAGCGACCAATCAGCCGCCGCTTAGCGTCCGAGAGCATCGGCTTGGCAACAGTCATAGAGAAAGGGAGATCTTATAGAGGGGAAACTGGTATGGGAGGAGGTCGGACTTATAGGTGCGACCTCTTCGGACGGCACTTGAACTAAACACTAATCGATAACTTTTAATCGATGAAATATATCGATGTTTATCTATCGAGTAGAGTAATTGAATCGAACTAGTTTAATCGATATAGGTTTTTTTGCCGCTCTTTTTTAAAATACTACTAAATAGTACGTCGACTCATCCATTTCCAGTTTTCTCAGGCCGCAAGAGATCGAAATTTAATCTCTTGAGGTTCACTGAGAAAACTGGAAAACGGATTCTTCAGCAAGAACTGACAAATCTGTATAAAAGGCAAATAGAAGTAATTATCATAGGTGTAGTACAAGTTTGTTTTATTTAGAATAAACAAATAATATCATACAGTATCACAAAAATCGTCCTGATTAGCGAAAGTTTTTTCAATTTGTTATGTACAATAATATAAAAATAGCTGGTACATGAAATGTGGAAAAATATTACTTAAGTGAACATTATCCAAGGTGGTGAGTTTAAAAAAAAGTAATTTATGAAATACAATGAATCGTAGTAAGGATGTACAGTATCACGTTTGATAATTATTTTTGATCAATTAAAAGTCGGTAGCGTTGAAATAATTTCAAAAAGCAAGAAAAAATATTAAACAATTCCAATAGTGCTACGATGGTGGGACAAATATAAAAACGGAAAGCGCTCCACTTAAGTGGATTGAATGCAATGCAAAGAAAAGTCCACTGCTACAATAAATATTCATTGATGTTGGAGGATCCTCAGTTTACGCGTTCCAACGTCTAATTGGGCCACCGAGCGCCAAATTGCAGACCTGGAAAAGAGGTACATGGAAGTGATCAGAGAAAGAATAACTGGCGTATCGACTCATTGTTTAAGTTGTGATATTTACATTCTACAAGCTGTGGCAGAAAATTATTTATTACCTTTCTGCATCTAAGGGAAACCCCTGAAATTTTCATTAGAGTACGTTGCTGACTGTATCGGGCAACCCTTCGTAAAGCATTATTTCCTCACTCGTACCTGAAATTCAATACAGAGAATTAGATTTCTACACGTCTCATACACTGCAGTTACCATAAACGCATGCGATAGGGTTAACTGATCTACAAATCGAATTAGCCCTTATCTTGACACAACTAGAATTGAATACTTTTTAAAGAGTTTTTTCTCTTTAATCGCTTTTGGGGGTCCTAAATAACCTAAAATGACAGCTTAAAAAAATAAATACCTAATAGAATAATGCGCTACTAATTTCAATTATTGACGTAATCAAATTTCTGAGTACTGTATTATTTCACATGAACTTATCTCACAGGGAAAAATTAAAATGGATGCACGCTTTGCTAGCATCGCTAAGAAGGAAAAAAACATCAAGTAGGTACCTAGCCAATCCAGTTCGCCATGTACATCAGTGAACTTGATATTAGATAGGTAGTAAGATATTTAACATTTTGATTTTCTGATCATTAGAATATCCTATAGCTACAATTTCGATTTACAATGGTGATCTCAGCTCATAACTTTCTCTGTGGCTCATAATTAATTTGGGAGGAGCAATAGTGAACGTTCTTACTGCCATAATCATAACCTGTGTTGTCGATACGAAAATACAGGAATCCAGCATGATTTCAACAAAATCTCAAGAATTTTTACATCGTTTTAAATTGTGATTGGATATTAGGACTACCTACTATGAAACAGTATTTTTCAAATCAACGCATGCCGCATGTTGCAAGGTTAATTTATCGACCGACCATGAGATGAGGCGTATGAAAGGAAATAAATAGCAACATAGTAAACTTACCATAATAGAAGTTCGGCGCACAACGATTATGGAATAGAAAACAAGTATTTTTTCGAATAAAAACAATTAACGACGAGCCAGACAGTAGACGTAACCTCTGAATGTCTGAATCTGAATTACACAATCACACTGAATTTAACAAAATCAAAATGGCAGCGACCATTCGAAACGGCACCGAGCGGGGTGGGAGGAATGCGACGGTGGCGGCGACGGACGGCATAGGAAGCTTCTTAAGTCCGACCTCAAAAAGCCTAGCTTTCTACCCGATGGCAACAGTTCCCCGCTGGACTTGGAATCGATGACATCTCCACAAGGAAGAAGGGACCCTATCCCCTTTCGACACTTACTGTTCACATAGGTGCGGAATTTCTGCAAAGCCGAGTGCGGTGAAACACATGAGAATGAGAATGAATTTATTCCGAGACTAAGACATTAGGTAATATTTACAAAGGGTCGCACAGTGGAATATACCCTAGTACACATAGTCGCCTGTGCTCGTTTTTTTTTTTTTTTTTTTTTTGGGAAAAGAGCGAATTTAGCCATTTTTTGAGGGTATGAAATTAGAAACCACAACACCTCGGATACTGATCGAGGCGGGCACCGAATTCCTAATCAGAAAGGGATAGGAAGGTTGTGGGACGCGAACTTGCCTTAGCCATCGTGTCAAGGGATTTCTCACAAAAATACTCGGCCCAATACATGGCTCAATCTTATCGTCATACGATATTCCTCATCAATTGTTTTTTTCATAGTCGTATATTAAAGTATTTATGAAGATTAACTACACTTAGTTCTCGATTCACGTTAAATGAATATTTTATTCATACTATTTTCCGAGTTAGAACAATTTTCGGTTTCTGAGTATTGTTTTCTTATTTTCAAAAAAAAATATTGCATCTAGTTGGATTAATCAACCTTAGGTAAATTGAATAACAAAAAAAACAACATTTATATCATGTAATAAGTGAAGAAAAATGGGTTTTAATAAAAAAATCATTTATTTCGATAACCAACCACTTCTAGCATTTTATATAGTCGATAATAACTCAACTTAAATAAAGATTTTGTATAAAAAACACTTCGAACAAAATCATAAAAATAAAATACAAGTACTTAGGTCCGAACCATATTTCAGAATCTATGATAAACGGATGCTTACGGTTGTATGTATTTGAAATCAAAGTCAAAATATTCCAATATAATACGATGCACTCAATACAATTTTTTTTTTAATTTCTTTTCTTTTTTAAATTTTCAAGTCTATTTTCAATAAGATGTATTAATTTACCTATTTAAAAAATATATTTTTCTACGTTTGAGGTCTCAAATTATCGTTATGGCGAGCGGATGACGCTTGATTTTTAGTCTTTGGGGTGGCACACTGTGACTCCACGTTATAAGCTGTTTTTCACAATTTCGCTAGTCACTATATTTTAGCGTTCAAGGTCTTGAAATGTTTGGAATGGAGAATGGATGAAGTCTGATTTTTTTCACGTGGGTCACATACCTATTGTATTTCCGCTGTATTCGCGATTCGACTGTATTTCACTTTTTACAGGTCGGGAAAATCAATGTATTTGACGCTTGACGTCTTTGAATGTTTGTTAAGGCAATAAAACGACGATTGAATTTTATCGCTAGGGTCACATAGAGTACATCCGCGCTATCCCCATAGTTTTTGTATTTAGGAATCTTCACTGTCCCCAAAAGTCAATATAATATTTTTGAACGTTTAGGACGTGAAAAATGTTTCCTAGGCGGGTGAATGACGATTGCTTTTTATCTGTAAGATCACATGCGGTATTTCCGTTTTATAAATAGACGACGTGATTGAATTTCGAATACCTAGCTTAGAGTACGTCAGAGAATTAGAATATTCTTTCATGCAATTAACTATTTATGATGTGAATATCATTAGAGTTAATATTTTCGATAGGTATAAGTCTTAAATTGTTCGCAGTAACTTTGCTATCTGTCAGGCACGAATTTCAAAATGAACTCAGAATTATTAACAGCCAAAAAACCCTAAATTTTAGCAGACGAGAAAGCTCAAGTCTGAGAACGGTTGTATTCCGCTGAGCGATTACGAAAATCTTTCCGGGCATTTTTCCGACTCCATTTCTTTTTATTGGGCTCGGTTGAAGTTGGTTCGTTTGCGTCGCCACGCGTTTTCGAAGACCCAATTATTCAAAGATGTTTCCTCGAAAACGTATGAGTCACATCGGTGTTAGATCTGTACCACAAGCGAATGATTATTCAGTTGCCAACCTTGCGTGACAGACTTCACTGTCCGCGATGCAGCTGTAGCTTTCCTAAACCACAGCCGAATCCGTTTCACGCTGAGTAGACTGTGTGGGAAATAAAGATGTACATACCACGAGATCTAGCGGAACTGAAAGGAAATAATTGTAGGAACATTCGAGAACATCGGTTTCGTTCGCTCTCATCAGAATACGCTACAAGATTGAATTCGGTTGACGTCGAGTTTGGGCGCTAATTAGGATTATCTATTTGATTGCACTATTATAATAGAAAAAATCTGATTTAAAAAGACCATCAGTTTTGAATATTAAATATTCTGAAACTTTTTCGTTTACGCACAGCAACAGATTGGTAACATAAAAAAATTCGTATTTCCCAACGTTTCTCAGAAAAAAATGAATTTGGAATCAATTTCCAAAAAAAAATTTTGGACGCTAACTCGAATGAGAGCATCGCGGGGTTGATTACTATTTATAAATATTGGTTCTCGAGCTGTCTCAGCTTCTGTGTTGAATTTGCGAGATTTTCAGAAATTGGCAAGAGACTCAAGAGTTCTAGGAGCTGCCAAAAAATTTAACTTTCAAGTTGAAAATTAAGAAAAATTAAAATAATTTAAATTACTTACAATACGATAGCCAAGGGTTTTTCAACCTGTGCAAAGTTTTAGCCGAGGTAGACGTTTCAATTTTCAAGTTTTCTAAGATTTGTAAATTGCACAGTGGATAACTCAAAAAACGTCGTCAATTCAGATGTTCGAATATACCACAACCTGTACTTAATTTAACTGACCACAATTTCTCACATTTTTCAACTTTAAACGTTCTTTTCATCTATTTAGTGCAAAAGAAACAAAGAATGAGGCGTATATTATTGATATACACAACATCAACTATCATTATGTTGAATTTCAGGGAAATCGATTTCAAAAAATGTTTCGCGAAAAATCCAAGGGGTACCCCTGCGATTTTTTTCAACCGAACAGTTAACGAATTTTTACTCCTCTCTCAATACAGATAAAAATCTGAAATTTTCAGGAAAGTTGTGTCTTACCAAGATGTATTTTTGTTATTTTTTTTATTTCTCGGAAAAATCTACAAGTGGTCCAAAAAAATCGGTTTTTGATAGCTCAAGATTTGGACTATAGCCTTGATTTTCGGGGTCAAAATTTATGTAAAGTAGTTGTTTTATTGCTCAGGAGTTTTCATTTGATCGCCTTACACGCGCACATAGCAAAAAATTTGGTGAAAAAAATTTAAACAGAGCCACAGAAATTATTTTCCGTAAATCGAGTTTTTCACCAGCTCCGCTGGCAGCGGTAAGGGTGAGAAGTTAAATTATCGTTTTCAAGCGAATTTGAAAGCTATTCTTATAGAAAATTAAACGCTGAATCCGAATTTGACGTCAAAACGGCGAAAATTTAACGACAACTTCTAGTTTTCCTTATTTTTAGTATTACAGTTTGTTATCAACTTTGAAAATTCTTTGCAAATACTTACTGTACTGTTCAAATTAGATTACTTGATGATTCCTACAGAAAATTAGACGTAAAATTCGAATGTAAATTGAAAACAATCAAACTCTAATGATCAATATATTTTTTGAATTTTTGTTCTCAATTTTCATACTTTTGAAATAGTTTTAGGGAAAAAAACATAGTCATCGTCTGATTGATATTCTTACGAATCGGCTCTCACAAGTGCTGAATTGCTCTGTTCAAGTATCATGGAAACTGATGATATTTATAAGTGCATTTCTGTGTCCAACAAGGTCGACCTCTCAACTGAAGTTCCACTTTCGCCGACAGCGAAGGTTACTCCGCTTGACGTGTGACGTGGTTGTGGTTTGTTTAGTATTATTACATTGCCCTCATTTGGTGTAAATTAGAAAAGTATTTAGGTACATGCCCGAATTGTATTTCCTCTATTTAAATATCATGGTCGAGTTGTTCTGATTCACTCTCACGTATTATATCGCCCATGGAATATTTCAAAAGTGGGCTCAAAACGGTTCTAGGCTCTCAGGACCCAGAACAACAGCCGTCAGGAGCAGAAACGGTATTTTACTTTTGTCGATTCATCATTCAACCCTTGAGTATTGTAATTGAATTTATTTATAACCGCCTTTTGAGAAATTCAAATTCAAAACGCTGCAAATTATTGCACAGTGTTCA
Organism: Tupiocoris notatus; assembly: GCA_037159825.1. Taxonomy (NCBI): domain Eukaryota; kingdom Metazoa; phylum Arthropoda; class Insecta; order Hemiptera; family Miridae; genus Tupiocoris; species Tupiocoris notatus. The sequence continues at coordinate 144,138 of JASJUZ010000019.1, read as the reverse complement.
TAATCCTTAGCTTCAATAATGATGTAAGAAGACCATCCATTTGTGATAGTAACGACAACTTCGGTAGCAACTATGGTCATTTTAATCTTTTTATTTTTTTTGATTTTCAAATTAAAATCTAAATTTTTCGCCTAATGGTATAGTTGAAGAGAGTGTTTGACGAGCATTCCAACGAGCCGAGAATGATTTTTATTGCTCCAAGAATTCTCGAGTTTTTCCCTCATGTCAAATTTATGAAAATCTCGCAATATAAATTGATACCAAATTCAACTTTTCAGTAAAAACGTTGGAAAACACTAATTTTCTCTCCCTTAAGGGAAGTAGGAAATTTTTTACGGATATCAAAAGTTCTATCTTATGCTCCTTATCTTATTTTCCTTTTTCTCGGGTTCCACTTAACCTATAAACTTGATTGATTTCCTCAGTGTACAGTAATGTTCTGCTGTACAACGTGATTTGCGTTTTTTCAGTCCGAAGATTATTGAAAAATTGCAGCGGGTTTGCGATAAGCCCCTAATTTGCCCTTTATTCCTTCGTACGCAAACCCATTTTTCTTGGGTTGTTGAAGGAATTTTAAAGAAACACCGAATGAGCTTGTTCCCCCTATAGATGTACATTAAAAAAAAAAAAAAAAAATTGACAGGATAGGTTGAGTAGAACTTGAGAAAAAGGAACATCAATACTGAAAAAACACGATTCTTCAGGGGAAGCGATTTTCTGAAAAACTACTTTGTTCCATTCATGATTTGAAATTTTTCTCATTCGACATTTTTTTATCCTTGAAGTCAAAGTAGAATGCATAGGTTAGGTAGTCAGATAACAATGCTCCTCTCACTAACTTTCTCAGTTGATCTTATCACTCTGTGTTTCTCTTCCCCTCAAAACCCCCAAAAACTCTTAAAATTGAGATAGTAATTTGGTTAATTTGAGCCGTTGTCAGGCCAATATTGATTTTTGGTGAACATTTTCAATAATTTTAGCTTTTATAGTTTTGTCAGAAAAGGGTTGTACAGAATTTTTTTATTGGATATTCGGGCTCTTGAAACGTAAATCATCAAATTGTGGGGGAGGAGACATTTTTTCTTGGGTGATTAGAATTCGTTATTGAATTCCCTGCTTTTGAATATTCCCTTTAGGTTGAAAGGCTGGTTGAACGTGTGCAATCCTCAACACTCCTTGATGACAGAAGAGATGCATGCAGGGCTCTCAAGGCCCTTTCAAGAAAATACAGGATCGAAGTCGGCGCTCAGGGGATGGATGCACTTCGGTTTATCCTGGAAACGGACAAGCAGGATTGCGAAATCATAGGATACACACTTGACACACTGAGTAACATCATGTCGCCGACTTTATTCAACGAAGAGGGTACTTTATTATCCAGAGAAGAATCAATGGGAAGATTCTTGAGCTATAAATAATCAATCGGAAATCCTTTTTCGATTTTTCCAGAAGAGTCCGACAGGCAAGAAGATTTGCGCCACATTGGGGAGCAATTTACAGAGATGTTTCTCAAGAAACCGGAGAATGTTACCTTAATTTTAAATTTCTTAGAAGAGTACGATTTCAAAGTTCGGTGGCCGGCTTTGAAACTTCTTCGAGTCCTTCTAACGAACAGGTATGGTCTCTAAGAAACTGTAAAAATTATGTTATTTAAATTATGTAATTTTTGTTGCGTAGCCAACTCAATTCGTCATTTGCCGGCCATCCAAGACGTCTGTTTCTCCTGTCGAGCAAGCCCTCGTTTACCACAGTTTTTCGATTTTCTCCATTGTTTCCCTTCAGAACTCATGCTTTTTTTTACAGTTTCTTCGATTTTGATGTGATTTTTGTATTTTAATGAGGCACACCAATGGGGGAAAAATATAAAAAAATCATGTAAACGCCCCATTGTAGTTTCATTGAGGGGATAGGCTTCCTAAACTAATTGGACTTATACAAAATCAGAAATTGAAGTGTGAACGTTGAATTGTGCCTTTTTTCCACAGGCTAAAAGACATACAAGATATCATATTAGTGAGCCCGATGGGAGTATCCAAGCTGATGGATTTACTAGGGGATAGCCGAGAAGTTATCAGAAATGACGTAAGCTCCTATTTTCTCTTCCGCCTTTTCAATTTTCCAGTTGCCAGGTTTATCAATTCCATGTTTTCTTTCAGGCGCTATTACTTCTCATCCAGCTTACCAAATCGAACGCAAATATTCAAAAAATCGTCGCGTTCGAAAACGCCTTCGATCGCTTGTTCGACGTCATAATTGAAGAGGGCTGTGCTGACGGAGGCATCGTTGTGGAAGATTGTTTCCTACTGATGCTCAATCTTCTCAAAAACAATAGTTCTAACCAAAACTTTTTCAAAGAAGGTAGAATGATAAGTAGCTATTTTATATTAATCAGCTATGTTTACTGTGAATCGGCAAAACATGTTGTCGGCTTTTTTGTTACTCCAGCTTCTGAATTTTCATACAAAATTCCTGTTATTTTCAGGAAGCTATATACAAAAGCTTTGCCCCATGTTCGTTCTACCTCCGGAAGGCTCAGATGAAAACTGCTGGCCGCCGCAGAAGACGGCCATTCTTTTCAGCGTTCTTTTAGTACGTTTATTTTGGTAATTTTCATTTCATTTGACACATCCTGGCAGGTTCTCCTCAAAATATGGTTTCCAATTCCAGGTTGTCCGCTGTTTGGTTTCCCCCAGCAATCCAGGCCAAGTGACACTGTCTTGTCAAAAAGCTCTTTTCACCAGCGGGATTTTCCAATCTCTTACGTCTATTTTAATGGCGTCCGGCGTGCCAGTGAATTTCCTCACCGAAGCAATTTGCACTTTAAGTGAAGTAATCAGAGGAAATCATCATAATCAGCAGCATTTCGCCAAAGTGATGGCTCCCATAAATCCTCCTCGGTACATTTTTGTAAATTCTTGAGTATTCACTATACTTGAACTTCTCGGCCAGACATTTTTTTCCTCAAACAGATCTTTATATGTCAAGTTTCCTGTTTCAGTGAAGCCATTGTTATCTTGCTTATGTCGATGGTTAACGAGAAGCAGTCGTTCGCGTTGAGGTGTACAGTTTTGTACTGCTTTCAGTGCTACTTGTTCAAGAACGAAGACGGCCAGGCTCAGGTTGTGCAAACGCTTCTATCTCCCTCTTATAATGATGGTGAGGATCGATTATCTACCTTTGAAGTGGTTTATTATTTGGTAAAGCTTCGTTTCGATAGATAAATGGTAAGCGTGAAAAGCTCAAAATATCGAATGTTTCCTTTCAGTAAATTTGGTGACTTGCGGTCAGTTGCTTTGTTCCGGCATCTACTCGCACGATCCCCTTTCCAATTGGCTGAGTGCTGTAGCCCTATCTCACACTCTCATTGAGAACCCGGCTCAACGGGAGAATCTTCTCCGAGTTTTGTTGTCGCCTGATCCAAACTATAGGCCTGTCACGTTGATCCATCAAGTGGCTATACTTCTGCAACAGGTAATAATAAATATTTCACTCAGTAGAGGGATGGTTCGAGAGCTCCTTTAGCTATTTGAACTTGATTATCTTAGCCTCATCTTGGCTGAAAATTTAGATAAATTATGAAACGTTTGTCAACGCATGTTATAATTTTCTTTCAATTATTAAAAAAAGCAATAATATAATGGTCTTCTATTTTCAGAGTACCAAAGCTCAGAGTAAAATTGGCTTCTTGATTTTCCTCGGTACTTGGTTATCGCATTGTCCATTGGCAGTGAAGCATTTCCTTGAGGTGCCTACAGCGATTCCTTACCTCACAGCCCAGGTTAGTTATGTGCGAAGTTTTTTATTGCTCTATTGCCATGAGTCATTATTTTCTGCTTTTGTGCGATTAATTATTCATTCTAATCCTTTTGTATTAACATTCGCTCTAATATTTATTTGTCTATAATAGAAAAAAAGGAACAATAAATCGAGAAAAAGATCACCATTTGATAAATATCTATAATCTCAGATTTCATTCACTGTGCAGCATTGTTATCTGAACGTAACTTCCTGAGTATAAAAAATTGAATACGCTTGAAATTGCTCTTGTGATCAAGTTTCATTGTTTGTTCAGGTTTGCTCAGCTGATGGAGAAGATGAAAATGAAGAGCTCGTTCAAGGCTTGTGCGCTTTCGTGATGGGCTTGTGTATTTTGTTCAATGATGGTTCCGCCTCGTCCTATGATAAGGTACAATTTACATGTTATTTTACTATTACACCCTTCTACACAATATTAAATAATTTTCTCTACAAATGTGATAAAATGATCGAAATTGGCTTGACATACATTAATAAAAGGCAACTCGGTGCAATTTGTGCTCCCTCACTCGGCCACTTTAGCGCTAGTGTTGATCACCTTCTATAGTCATATATGAAGTAATTGACTATATTTTGGTCCTCTTGTTGCTGCATTCCTTAGTGTGGTTGAGTTGTGAGGGAAGAAATACCTTGCAAGACACTAATTTGTTTTTCTCCCCTCTCCATATGTGTACATTTCTGCTCTAATTTAAAAAAAAAATTTTTTTGTAAATTTTTTTGTGAAATTTTTTTAAAAATGATACCTGATTCCTCAATGCCCATTTTACCTTTCCAGGATGCTCTTATTCAGCTCCTAAGCAACAGAATCGGTCTTGAAGTATTCAATGCAAAGCTGAGTGAAGTATCTCGCAATGAGTTTTACAGCCGAGCCTCGAAGCAGCCTCAGCCTCGAGCCTCTAAGCCGGAAGAACTTTTGGTTGATTACGAATTCTGCAAGCTCTTCAAAGTGTTAGAAAGTGAGAGTTTGTATTGTGTCAGTTTCATTATTTTTAAATCATCCGCTCGCTTGTATCTAATAATTGAATAAAACCATCAGGCATGATCGTCAAAGCCATCAATCCAAAGATGCAGTCCAATTCTACGGTAGAAATAGCAGAAAACGGCCTCGTATCCGAGTACAAAGATCTCATCAGGGAGCAGGATAGAAAAATTGCCGAACTTCAAAGCAAATGCGATAGTTTGGTGAAACAAAACAGCGACCTGAAAAACACTTTGGAACAGCTCTCATCCAACGTTTCCCAATTGAGCGATGAGAATACCTTACTCAAAGCGCAAGTAATTTCCTTGGTTTCGTTAATTTCTGCACTTCATAAATTTCAGCTTATCCAATTTCCTCGAAGATCAGGAAAAATGGCTGCTTATCAGATGTACCCTAACCGCCTGAAGTCTAAAATTGTTACGGGTGAAGAATTTACATAATATTATTTCTCTTACATTTTCTGAGAGTTTGTTCTCTTCGATATTCTAGTTGCACTCTGGTGGCTTGGCAAATTCCCATGAATTGATTGCCCAAGTTGACGGTTGGCGAGCCGAATGCGCAAGGAAAGATGCCGCTATTCATTCATTGGTAAAGTTTCTTTGAGTTTTCATTATTTCCAATGATCTCCTATTTACATAGTTGTACACTTTTTGTCACGTCTGCAAGTCGTAGTAATGATCGAAGAATTATAATTTTCAGGAAGCCGAACTTCAGAGGCTAAATTTGAATTCGGATTCGCTGGTGGCTGAATCGAATCCGCCGACAGACGCAATTGAGTCATCTGTAAGATTTTATAATTTTTTTCTGATTATCATCTGAATGTTAAATCACTGTGAACTGCCCATCCATTTGCTAAGGTCGAATAATGGGCACGTTTTATCTCATGTTTTCATTTTCAGTGGAAACTGCAGAATTGGTAGTTCTCAAAAATGGGCAAATTTTGTAGGGCCATTAATTTGCAATTGATTAAAATTTACCCCTCTATTAATCGTTATCTGTTTGATATTTTCAGGATATGGACAACCTGCTTGAGCTTTTTGCTGTGCAGGAGGAAAAATTGAATAAGTACAAAGAACTTTTACGGAAATATGGTGAAAAGGTTAGCGGGCTATTGGTATTTTCGTGCTGCGTTCCTGTGCAAATTAATCAATCTAGTGTAGTTAATATTTTTATTAGAAAATAATAATTCGATGATTTTCTTTGCAGGTCGAAGATGACGATACCGATCAAGAAATATCCCCACAACCGACGTCTCAAAGTTCCCCCGTTCATAATATCGTTTGAAATCGGAAATCGTAATTTTTTGAAAGGACATCACACCTCCTTTAGCGGTTGTCTTAAACTACCTTTTTGAAATAGTAGTTCTGAAAGTTATTCCCTCGTACTGTCTGTTGAGTGCAATATTCACCGTTCACTAAATACATCCTGGTCAGTTTTATTCTTTTTTCCTCGTTGATCCTTATTTTTGTCAAATATTGGCAAAACGCATTTATCGCTGCCGAAAATTGCCTGAATTTGTTCACATAGTAATAGCGTTATAGTGCTGCTAAATCGGTGGCCAACGGTCGATTTTTGAGAACGTTCCTCCGTTATAAAATTCGTTATTGATTGCACCGACTAATCGGATGAAAATGACAAAAGAGATCATCAATTTTTGATTTTGAAGTTTGCGTGGGGGAGAAAAAAAAATGGGCGACTCGTTCTCAATTTTCTTTATTGCCCGCCGAGCACTTTCGCCCCTTCGGGCATCATCAGGGCTTTGTAGCACCATTGGTAGCTACGGCAAACTTCAAAATCAAGAAGATGCGAAGCGACAACCCAAAAACAAAGATCAATTTTTGGATTATTTCATTTTTTATTCTCAGAATATCACTTGAATTACATTATCCTTCTAACTCTGGGAAGAGCGAATATTCTGTCTTACATAGCCTTCACTATCACTAGTGAGGAAATCGAGCACAACAACAACAACTGCACGCCAGTCACTGTTTAGTTCGTGCTCTGTTGCTACATCATTATTATATTTCGTTTTGATTTTTCATAATTTTTATTAGTTGGATAGACGGTGCAAAATGTCTCAGCGTACATTGTTTTAGGTGTTTTTTTTTCTTCTATAAGGCTGTAACATGGACGTTGACTTACTCCGGCCCGGGACTGTGCCGCTTTCGCCGGACACGACCCTTTGGTTCGAATTTTTGTTGCGTCCCAATCTACTGGAAAAACATTTGAAGAATCCTGTCGGAGGTATTTCCATTTTATTTTAACGTAACGATCCGCTAAAAGACGACACGCTTGAATGTTTCCTCGCGTTATCGAATAATCTATGAATTAATGATAACTTTTTGACGAGGTAAAGCTGAATGTGTAAAATGCTACCGAACTCCTTAACTGTTGATGCGATCGCCGGAATGATAGTGAAATTGTAGGCAAAATTTATTATGATAAAAATTCGATTATGTCGATGAGCTTTTGGAAAATCGCGAAACACGTTTTTCGACGTTTGACTTGATTGAAAACCAGAATCGATTCACGGGTTTTTTTAAAAATATTTTTTAACTGATTTTAGAGTTAGTTTTCTACAGATTGTTATAAGAGATGATTTCCAAATTATTTGTCTCTGGGCCAATTTCCCTAACTACTTACAAAATTGTCGAAATCAGATTCCTCAATCAATTTAAGTTTGTCTGTAGATTTTACATGGGAAAAACCTTCGCCTGCACATTAAACCGTGCATTTTTTCTTCTGATATAATGTTTTTTCATATAATATAATATATAGTTTATAAATACACATTTTCCATTATTTTCTTTTCTGTTTTCTTATTATATTATTTTTTTCTTTCGCATACGATCTCGATATTGTTTTGACGATTGCATTGTTTTTCAGTTTCCGTAATGTTTCACTGTTTCTCGAATTGTTTCCTCTATTCATTCCTTCGATTTTCTATCGGTGATGTACAATCCGATTATATATCTTGATATATCAATATCGATATCTTCCCTTTGATGTCCCATTCCTAGTGGAAATGGACGGATTTTTCGCCCCTCTCTCAATGAAAATGGCAACAACAAGCTATTGAAACTCCTAGATTGGAATTTGCAAAAATTGCTCAAAAAATCATTGCGCCTAGTTATAAAATAATGTAGTTAAAATAATGCCGATTCGAATTCATCCATTGAACGGCTGACATTTTAATGTGGTGTGGGGAGAAAAACCAGTCAACTCATTATCCGATATTTTATTCGCTGGCCGAGCTCTTTCGCCCATTCGAGCATTCTTGGGGTGATGTGAATATTGAGTATCCATAGGCGAAGGAACGTCATGGATCGCTTTGAGGATGCCTAAATTTGTGAAAGTGCTCGACCATCGAGATCAGAGAATGATTCGCATGATTTTTTCCTCTCCCCCACTCAATTTCTTATCACGAAAAAGAGGCTTAAATTTTGTAAATTATTAAAACCCATTGCGTCATTTCTAGAACCTTCGCCTACCGATTTGATCGTCAAGTTCATCACGGTCGCCGAGGGAGAAAAAGAAGCACCACCGCCAGATGTGCCTGGAGTTCCATTTGTACCTACGTCTTACGAATTGTACAATCGACGAGGAAAATGCTTGAAAATTCTCGCCCTCAAAGTTGCTTCTTACCTCTGTTTCAATTTGGACGAGTTTGAAAACAAGTAAGCCGAAAATACTAAGCGTTTAAGTGTACGGATCAGCAGAAATATTGGTATCGAATATCACCGCTGTGGAGCTGAGATTCTGCTCGGCGATGTGGCACTTGGTTTTTCATAAATTGCTGTGTATCCTTAGTATTAAACTTACGTCCTTAAGATTTTCTATGTCCTATCCTTGTTCATCGGTTGTTGCAGGATACCTTTGAGTATTCAAGCGATCCTTTTGAAGGACCTACTCTATTCCGTTTCGCCTGACCTTGTCGACGTGGCGAATCATGTCACCTTAGATCTTGAAGAACTTGAACCCCACGCCCGGTTCGCTGTGTTTTTATACCATCGATGGGTTCTCAAGTGCTTTGTGACTTCGACTATAAATGGAAAACCTGCTAAGCCGAACGGAGTTGTTGGGTAAGTGATCACTTGGAGAACTGAATTAAACCTTAATTAAGCAAGGGCCTCATTGTTCAATTGGACTCATGTTTTTCTTCTTTTTTTTTTTACATTTTTCAAGAATGAACGATATTCCGTGTGAAGAAGTCGCTAGTGGGTGCGCGGAGCGAAGCGTTGATGTATTGAAACGGATGGCAGCAGCAAAAACCTGCAAATATTTGTTGATGCCCAAGTTGGAAACGTTTATGGTCCTATCCGAGTATGTAGCTGAAGTCAGCCACAAATGGGACGTAGGAGTGCACATTTCTTCCAATCAGTTTCGCTGTCAGGTGAGTTTCAAGCGTGCTTGCATTAGCTTATTAATAATAATAATAATAATATAATAATAATAATTTTTGAAAATTGTTAATATAGATTTGCGAACTAGATTTTCTTAAAGTGTAAGGTTTGTATTTTGATGTGCAACTGTCATATCAACCTTTATTTTGGTCTACCTTTAAGAATTAAATTTGAGTAAACATGACGTTTGTCATGATGTTACTGATGATTTTATTGACCATAATGTTATTTTCTGTCAATGAATTCGATTTTAAAGGTTTTAATGGACATATCTACGTATTTTATGCTGTGCGAAACCTACGATGACGCCAAAGCTGCTCTGGTCGATTGTCAAACCTCGTACGATCTATGGAAGAAAGAGCCAGCAGCGGATGCAACTTTCTGTAATGTGACAAGTGATATCATTTCTGGTTATGCAATCGCTGTCGGCATTAACCCTCCAAATTTTACTCCAACGTTGACGCAGGAGTTTCACAATCTCGTCCAAGACCATTATGTGGTAAATATTGTATTTTGGTTCTTAAGAAGAAGAAATCTCGACTTTGCTAGTTGAAAAATTTCTATCCTCCGATTTCTAAACAACCTCCTATATTTTTCTTCCTTAAGTCACCTGTTTTGAAAAATTTCTATTCATTTTCGGCCAAGTTTCCCCATTGTTTGGAGTGAATTGAAAAAAACCGAAGCAGGTGATCATGATTTGATTCTTGTTGTACAGTCAATTAACCGGGTGATTGAAAAGGACAACATTGAGAAGGAGATACCACTAATGTACAGAGACTGTCTGGAGCTGGACGTCTCTTCTGAAGTTGCCAATGGTAACGTTACTGTGTACAGAGATGGTCTTATGCAAATCAAAGCTTTGAACATTGTTCGTCGTACATTGAGTGGCGGCTGTTGGCAGGAAAACCGCGTTACACCATCTTCTCTTCATAAGGTATCCTTAAATACTCAAATTTTCTCATGAAAGCATTAAAAAAAGATGAAAAGAACCTACAGAAAGGCTAAGCTCGCCTCCACGTAATTTGATTTTAAATTTCTGCTATGAAAGATGATCAAAATCTGCCTGTAAAAATTTCCTTTACATGGCGCTTATGAACAACGTTACGCTTTTATGAAAAACTCAGTTTTTCCTGTTTTAGGGAATAGCTGCAGTTATGGTTGACGTGACGAGCTTGGAGAAACGTCGGCTCAAGTATCTTGTCGGGGAGACTCTGGTCAATGGTGACCCGCAAACTTGCCGGGAGACAGCGTATTTCCCTACAACGCAAGCACTTTTGACTAAAGATGAGGTGTCCGCAGCTGTTGAAGCTGATTATACCGATCCAATACCTCACGTGCTCAACCCGATGGATGTGGATCATCTTGAATCGCCATCAGAGCCTGATCGTAAGATGATTTTTTTATTTTTCCACGTTTTATTTTTTAAAAATTTGTTGCTCATGTGGTCCGTGCATTTTGATAATAAAAATGTTACTTACCAATTAGACTTCTGGCAAATGGTACCATTCGTACCTGTAACTGTAAGTCTTGGTGTAAAATTTTTCCCGATTCCCCTGAAAATACCTCTCTACAATTGTTATTAGAACTTGGAACCTCTATCAGTCTATTGCATTTTACTGTACTCCAATAGTGTTTGACATTTCAACATTTATGCTGTTTACTTTTTATTTATTTACTTTTCTTCTGTTAGGATCAATAACGTTGGAGCTGGCAGATGTAGTGAGAGTCCTGATAAACAGTTACGATGCGCATGATTTGAAAATCGCCGTGAAGAAACTGATATCCCTCAACGTTGCCACCGATTTGACCGAATTCAACAAAAATGTTGGTTTTCACATCAGTCAATTATCACTTATCATAATATTTACAAAAGCACTTATGATAGGATGTTGAAGCGAAATTGAGAAAAATTACGAAGTCTGTCGTCATCATTTTCATGACCTAGTGTGTTTTTTTTTTTCTTTCAGTGGGAGGTGCCCATACCGATCAACAGTTTGATGCTTAATTTGTCTGGAGCGTTCCTACAGCAGTACTGTTTCTTGCTCCTGGCTAAAGCGTACGAGCTTGATCAACTCAAAGTATGTGTATTTTATATATGCGATCTAGGAGCGAATTTTATTTATAGCTTACAATACTGGCGTTGTTCGATTTATATCGGTGAAGAAAAATCATAATTCATTGAAGATTAATCAAATTGTGGTCCATTTTTTTTTAGAATTTCAGGCTAGCGCGGACGTTGATGTCAGCTGTGCAAGATGAAATCTCTCGCGAATGCAAACAATCGGCTAACAGTTCCCGCGACAACCAATCAATTGGAAAATACAACCAACTGTTAACATGGGAATTGCTCCTCTTGGACATACATCAATTCCACGCTGTATGGCCCGATGAGAAATACATTGGTAAGATAATTTGTATTTTCATTGCTCTCAGTTGTCAACGATCATTATCACTAGGTCCTCAAAAATGTTCTCTTTTAGATGTTCGCGACTTGACAATGAGATGCATCATGATGCTTAAAGCCGAAGGATGTTTGCCGAGGATTGATCTGAAAGAAGAATGCACCCTTTTTCTTCTCAATACGTGCAATTGGGGAGCTGTGAGATCAGTTTCGCAAAACAATTTCAATTCTGTTATGCTCGATTTATACCCAGCGATCGCTTCCGCTTGTGAAGAGGCTTTTCACCAGAAGAAAATATCGGTTGAAATTTGGGACAAATGTGAGTATTTCTTGCTCGCTTTGGATCCACCCATGAATAATTTTATCATCCGATTTAAAAAATGAAGCTTGCGTTTTCCATTAAATTACAGAACATTTTTTATTCTTGCTTGTCGGCATATTCCTGAAACAGGTGTAGCTGTCCTTAGGAATTTTATTATGAACAGGTGATTGATTGTGTCTGCGGATGATAGCGAGGAAGCATGTGCTAAATATTTGGTATAGTGATTTTTTTAAATTTGATGTCTTGAAATTTTCAAGATATCTTTTTCGGATATTCAAGTTGAAAGCTTAATACTTTCATGACGTTTCTCATTGGATTGCAGAGCTAGTATTGTATCACCTGTACATGTTGAGCCAATTTTTTGCTGTAATTTCAGTGCTGCCGATGTTTATGTCAACTCAGAAGCGAAGGGATCACATGATTGTCTTGACATCAGCTCTTTGCTCTGTAGCTGAAATCAATGCCATCACGGTTATAATATCATTCCTGGCTCGTCTGCATAACATTGTCATCGATCAACCTCCAATGGAACTGTACGCTCAGAATATCCATTTTTGGCCCAGCGTTATCAAATCGTAAGTACTCTTTTTGAAACTAACTTTTGCCAACATTATATTGGTTTTACATGTTCGATTATATGAAAGAAATTATTTTCTCTTCAGCCCAGTTTCATACAATCTGAGTTTGATTTCTGAGTTGCTGTTCGCGGTGTTAACCACTGCTCTCAAGAGGTACCCGAATGTGGTAAACTGGCTTAAACTCCTTGGAGACCTCCATTTTGGTAAGTCGATAAAGTGTGGGGAAGTTGATCAATAGTTTTTAAAAGTTTTTCCTTTCATCACTAATAGCTCATTTTGTTGTCACCTACTGATGTGTTTTGTTCTCAGTGAATAACCACCATATGCCAGCTCTGCGAAGCTACATCGAAGCAATCATAGCTGCGACCGATTGCTTTTCCCGACCTTTGCTCAAAAACTTAGTCGAGGATCACATTTACAAAAGGATGATCAAATGCTGTTCGACGCTTCAGTGTCACACTCAGGTAAATTCTCCACCCAGGGCATCTCTTCTTTGGCCCCAATTTTTTCTCTGACTGAACATTGAGGAATTAGTTTTCTTATTACTTCACCTTTCATGATAAAAATTTTTTCTTCTGAATTTAATCATGAAAAAATATGTTACGATTCTGCACTTCAGGCGGGTGTCCTGTGCCAGTTCTTGGACGAAGTGGATTATACTACTGCTTTTAAGAGCCTTGGTGAAGCCGGATGTTGCGACGCTATGGATTCCTACTACGATTGTATCTGGGATGTCAACATTCTCGAATTTCTGATAAACCTGCACACAAAACGTGGCGAGCACCATAGGAAGCAAAAAGTAGTAAGTCGGCTCAGTATTCAAATGATCAAAACTTGTAGTTAATATAATTTCCGAGAGAATAATTACAACGCGTCTTCTACAGAATTATTGATATCCGAATTCTGCAATTTAACAAGTTTAATCTCTTTATTGCAGATTCGCATCATTGGCTTGCTCGAGCTCAACTCGAACAATAATGAAGAGATAAAGCGTGAAGCGGAAAACCTGAGGAAAGCAAGATTCATGAGGGCGATGGCAGAACAGTATTCATCTTAGTATGCGGATCTATCTTGAATGTGAATCCATCAATTCTCTAGTTGTATATAATGTATTTTTGTATTTATATTTTTCACATTTCTACCATGTATCTATAGATTTAAATCCTGTTAATATAAATCAGAATTGGTATTTTATGTTTCTTAAATTTTGTATAAAAATGGTGTGTCCTGATTAAATCGCAAACCTCCTAGGTGGCTCATTCTTCAAATTTACATTTGCTGGCTGAGCGCTATTGTCAATTCGGGCATACACGTTGTAGGGCTGAGTCCTTCATTTCCTGGTTATCATGCTATATTTTTTTAATGTGAGGTCGAGACGGTGTGCTGTTCTCCCATTCTTGAATATCTTACCAAGCCTGTATGATTCCAAAAAGCCCTGATGATGCCCGGAGAGGCGAAAATCCTCTGCTGTATATTGCACCAGTGTATACCTTGAAAACTTTTAATTGATGGATGATTTTTTATTATTAATCATTTTCTCTCGCCCTTTCCAGAAACTCTTTCTCCCATTCCGATTGAAACTGTTGCATTTCAAGTTTTTATGTTCATAGCCAAGTCCATGAAAGCTCCCTTTGATCACTAGTATTATTGGTCCTCGAAGCATTATGTGTAACGATCACGTCCTACGAGGTTCTGCACGAGTTGCTATTGAACCGTATTTCTCAATATGCAATAAAAGCAAATAAAGGCGGTCCATAGCCGGTGAGAGGAACGTCCGCGGAGGAGCGGAAAGTCCGAAAATGTCAAGGGCAAGACAGCACCACGACCTTACAAGGTCGTTCCACGCCCTCACAAGCAGGGGCGTGACTACCGACTACCGTTCAGGATCACATCCTGGCAGGAAGAAACAACTACGCCTCTATTTTATATTGGAACAGTTCTTTCCTTCGTAATTTTAATTTACACACAAGTTATGGCTCGCACAGGATCTTCGTGTTGCTGTCCTCGTATAGCTCTCGTTCAGTTTTACAGTACCCAATGTATAGCAACTACAACATGGTCGTTGAATAGAATGTTGTATAATTTTTCGAAATCCCTTTAACGTTCTAGTGAAATATTCTGTTAAATTCATCTGGGGGATGCATTTCCAGTAGATTATTCCGTAAACACTTCGATGAAAATTCATTATATTGAATTATACCCAAAGATAGGTTGTCAAAATCTCTTATTTTTCCCCTGAGTACCTAATCCTCAACCGTTCATGCGTTATTCAATACATTCTAAAAAAAAATGTTGAATCCATCTTGGGCAATAAAAGTGGGGAGTAGTTAAAGCTTAATATTAAAAAAAAAAAAAAAAAAAAAACTAAGAAATTAAAAGAATTTCTAGACGTCGAGTACGTCTCTATTGTGAGAATCTGAGTCGAAATTGTTTCCAAATTGGTTTAGCTCCAATAAATTGTTCCTCTCTTTTTATTCCTCAAAGTCATGAAATGTTCCTGAAGACATGCCGGTGACGAGCGGTTTTTATTTCCAGGATCACACTCAGTACTTCCTCATCAGTACAGTGCTTCATCATCACTCGTTAAAATCGGTTTCATTTTCTCACGCGACTTAACCTTCTTTAATGGTCTCGATTATTTTCGTCTGTCCTATTGTCAACGGGCTAATGAAGCAATAGAAATGACTGACTTAACCAATCGTTCGATTTCTCGAACTAGGCTTTTCGGCTGTCGGTTACGTCGCTACTTCAGACCTGCCCACTCAACTCATATATCCCCTTTTATTTGAACCAGAGGCGCTCACTTCCTTTCTAATCGTGGGCGGATTGACAATGTTGCACAGCCGATTCGACATGTCAGATTGTCAGTCTGGTTAAGTAAACTCGTTGGAATTCGAGTTGAAAGCGTCAGGGTCACACCTGCGGGTTAACGAGGAAATAATTTACAATAGTGGTGTTACGTGAAGGGCTTTCAATTAGTTGTCGGTTTTTAAGGAGAGAGAACATGTGTCTACTAGTCATGTCGACGCAACAGAACACTGAATAATATAACATCATATACATATCATCGTGTATTAAGTTTCCTAATATTTTAAAGTTTTCCTTCTATGACCATTATTTGGAAATATGGTTGATAAATTTCTATAAATATATTTTTTAAATATTCTTTTTTTTAAATAAATGAGAACTTTATTTTTATTGAAAAATACAATTTCAATTATTTCAACAATATTATGTTTGTGAATTAATAACAACATGGAACGTTGGGGGAGGTGATGTCTATTGACACTCTCCCAATTCAAAAATATGAGTAAAATATCTGTCGGAAAAAATCTATAAAATTTAGTAATTGGACAAATTTTAGCTTTTTGCAACAAACAATCAATTAAGATTGTTTTTACAAACGTTCATTTTTTATTTTCTTTGTAAATGATCAGGAAAGTCAGAGGCTGACGAATTTTGAAGATATTTTTAAGTTGAGTCGGTGGCATTTTTCTTAACTCCGTGGAACCCTCCCTGACGAAAATTGAAAAAAATTTCATTAATGTAGGTAACAAAATGTTAGAATAATTTTTATTTATTTTTTAAAATTTAATTGAATGCATATTCCTTGTGTGTTTATTTCGTTTGAGCCTTAGTTCAGGTTTTTTATTCAAAAGTGATATTTATTATTGAAGCTTAGATGATGCCTACTTAATAATAACCCTCTTCCTAAGTCTATATTACCTCTGAGTGATACGGGAGAGATAGGTACCTACATTAAAACAACCTCGATTCCGATGTTATTCTCATTCGAACGTCGCAGTAGGTAGTTAGCAAGCTCTACATATCGAGACTTTACGCACGTAGGTTGATAAGCAGGCGAGTACGATTTACTTGAAGTGCGCAGGCGTGGCGCGTCCTTGGCTGGGGTTAGATCCGTGTTCAGCTGTCGATCTTGGCGGTCAAGGATGGTCCTATTAGCGCCTCTAGTTCCTCCACCGACTTGATCATTTATTCATATTCTGGCATTTGCTTTGCTCTTTTTCTTCTTCTGTAATGGTATCACTCGGTGGGAGTCTCACCTTTTCGATTCTAACGGAAAACAATAGCTCAAACTTTTCATCGAGCCTGTACCTTTCTTAAGCTTTATAAAATTTGCTCAAAATCGATTTCAAGTTTATCCGATTGTGCCAAATTGGACCGATTGCGGCGAAGTTTTCTTAAAATATTATGACGATTTATTTCTGTTGTCCAGAGTTCGTAATAGATCTTTTCGTCGGGCCTCTTTCACTTCGCCGATGTCGAATATCGTCGACAGTTTGAACAGTTCTTTGCAATTTTTTCTGTAATTTTCCGCTTCCTCTTTACAATCGCCGAACGTTCCTGCCTGCAGTTCGTCCAAAATTTTTCGGCATACGGCAGCGTTCAAATTTACAGCATCCAATCCCAAGTATGTTACGACCCTGAAATTTAATGAAACATTTTTATTCTCTTAATCCGAAAGATTTGTCACACTAGTGCGTTTTTTCATTCAAGTTGTGTCATGGAGCACGAAACGGTGGCATTTTTAGCATCCCCTCTCTCAATAGTTGGAGCGTGAGTGGGCAGCTTTAGTTGTTGAGTATATTTTTTTGCAACCTCTTTCACAAAAAAATCCCTCTGAGGGCCTATGAAGCTCTTAGCCCTTGTCCTATTACATGAGAAGCAGTTGGGCGCTCATCTTTAGGGCAATAGACGCATGTTTTCTTGAATGTCGTCCAATAATTCTAGGAAGAAATGCTGGAATCGTTGAAAAAACCTCTTGTTCAGAGATTTTTTCGCTCCTTCTGCTAACGCCCCGTTTATGGTGCTGGTATGGCCCTAGCTCATGAGCCCTGAAGACTCTCGATCTCCTTGTAAAAGCTCAAGTTAAACTTCTTGCATTTCGACTTACGAGTTCAGGAGTCGCCAGTCATACCCAAATTTTGGTTTATCATTCAATTATGAACCATTGTAATCACCCAAGAAAAATATGACCTAACGCCCTCAAAGTTTGATGTTTTACGTTTCAAGGCATGTAAAATCCAAGTATCCAATACAAAATGTCTGTCTGCCGTCAACACTTATCTGTGGAAACCCACCATAATAGCGAAATTCCTGAAATTGTCACCAACAGCCATTCTTGGGCTAACGATGGCCAAAGGGATATTTCAATTTTATGGGTATTTCTAGAGGATTTTGCAAGGGGAAAAATTTGTATTTTCCAATGTAATGAAAGATTGGTGGGTAAATTATATAGATTTTTGATGCTGAGACCATGACGAAATCGATAGCTTCAACGGTTCTCGAGGTTTTGCGGCATTTGTCTAGAATTGTCATGTTTTCAGAAATTTGGCTAGATGGTATAACTCGACCATCTGTGGAGCTATAAAAATCTTTCTATACTTGATGGAGTGTTAATAAACACTCTCTTAGGCTGCATGGGTAAAGGTCTTACTAAATCAATATCACCTTAGTGCGCTGTCTTTTTTTCTTTGATCCCAAAAATACAGAGCTTTTCCAGCCTCGAAAAGTTGCAGTAAATCTTTGTCCTCTGCGAGTAGAACCTGTTTCAGCATTTCTTCCGCGTTCTTTTCCTTCCAAAGCACTTTGGACCCCAGTTCGGCAATAGTTGTCAATCGCTCTTTGGGAAGACTTCCTTTCGTCCCCCATTGCTGAAGCAATTTCTGGAACTGAATAATCGGCATAAGAAGAGCCGGATGTTCCGGATGGTTATTCTTTGCTGTCAGCAAACACTGCACCATTTCCACCGGTTTGTGGATCCTTCTGTTGTATTCGAAAGCGAGCAAATGCGTTTCTATACAGTCAGAATGATGCTTCTGCAGGGATTTCACAAACGTTTCCACAAAAAGTAACGGGTTGTCAATTCTGGACTGGCCTGTCCTTGCAAGGTTTGTCTTAGATCTGATTCTCCTGGAGACATTTGAACGAGACGATATGCTTGAAGGTGACTTAGAGATCGAACTTGATGTCCTCTCCCACGGCTTTAACTTTTGCGACCTGATTTGCGTAGCTTGGGTATCGTGAAGCTTGAAGGCCAAATTTACCGCTAGAATTGACGCACTTTTGTAATATTTGTTCGTCCTCCACTTTCTCATCGAGTTTACGAAATCTTCGTAAGACCGAACCGTCAGTTTTTCCCTGCAGAACGTGTGCAACTCGAACGCGTTGATTTCCAGTTTGTCAATCAAGGCTTCTACTCTAGCGCAATGCTCCAAAGCCTCCTCATACCTTCCCATCCGCTGCAGAGCGGCTGCCTTTTCGTACAGATACCATAAACTTGGCGAACCATCTCTGTCTATGATATCGTCGTATTTGTACAGATCGGAATACATTTCCTCGGCTCGATCGATGATGTCCGCTTTCAACACGTAGCGTATCAGCTTCAGTTCTAAATACCTATCTTTTGGGTCCATTCTTTGAGCTTTTTCAACAGCTTTACAAGCTTCTGTCGGATTCATCGCGTGTTTTAATATTTGCGCTTTTACTAAATAACCGTCAGCGTTCAACGGGTTGAGCAGAAGAGCTTTCTGAATTACGCTGAGCGCCTCGGCGTGCTTTTCTTCCCAGTCTAGGATTTTTGCTTTGCAGATATAATTGGCTATCAATTCCTGTTCCGCTTGGAGTTTAGTCGACGCGGATTCACTATCTAACGTAGTTACCAATTCCTCGTGCCTATTCAAGTACGAAAAAACGTATTCTTTCTTCTTTTCATCGTCTAAAATATGCTTGATCGACTCGAACAAACTTAGCGCTCCTTTTTTCAGCCGGTCGTTTATGTGATCTCTTAGGTGCCAATGAAACGTGCTTCCGGAAGAGACTTTCAGCATTAATGCCTTGGGCGTCAAAGCGTCGGGATATTCCTGGATAAAATGTTCCAATACATCAATTTTGGCTGAATTCAGTTTCAAAGTTGCGAAGATATTCTCATAGTAGCGTCTGTTGTTGGGATTGCGTTTGATTAAAGAACGGTTCACGATCAACGCATCTTGGTCCCGCTTGTTTTCTATCAACAGTTCGACGATAATTTCATCAGCACTTCTCGCATCCAAGATTCGGTCGCGGTTTTCCAAAATATGCTCCAACGCTTTGGCCTTTTCGCCGCTTTCTCGTATCAGTTGATTTTGGTACAGCAGCAGTTCACTTTGCTCGAATGGGGTGAACCTTTTCTTATTGCAACTTCGTAATTCGTCGCAGGAATTGAGAATGGTCAATGCTCCTAGCAGATCTCCCGACATGTGCAACGCGACCGCGTACCAAATCCAATAATTTTTCCTGCGCGAAGACAAAGATCTGCGATTCATAAACGACCTCACAATTTGTCCTGTCCAGTGCGCGAATCCGTCTAGGTCGTTCACGTGGACTTGAACGAGGCTCAGGCTTTTCATTATATGAACATTGTCAGGCTCCTGAGTTAGGGCGTGTTCGTAACTTTCGATGGCTTTCTGAAAATCCCCTTTCATCGTGGATAATTTTCCGTGAGCGAACCAAACCATGGCCGACTCATCATCGGCATCAAGCGCTTCCCGGACGATATCCAAGCCGCCTTCGGGATCGTACAGATGCCCGCGAAATAAAGCTTTCCACGCGAGAATTTTCGAACGAATCGGCGAATGCTCGTTTCTCAGCAGGTTTTCGGCGATTTTCAAACCTTTCTTGTGTTTTTTTTCCGTGTAACATTTTGACAACTTGCGATACGAAATTACCTCGTTCTTCTGCAATCGCATTGTAACTCACTGGCAAGAATGACACTTCTCGTTCTTCGGTTTAACTCGTCGAACTGTTTGTTCAGAATGTAATAAAACTCGAGCGAACATCGATTTTCACTGCAGAATGTGTTTTCCTTTTCTGTTAAGGCTTATGAGTTTCTAGGCAGTATTTTATTTAGAAACAGTTGCTGTCGAGTGTCGAGAAAAATCTTAATGATGACCCTCTTAAGTTTTTTTTTTTTTTTTTTTTTTTTTTTTTTTTTTTAAATCGTAGAATCTGGGAAAGAAATCTAATGAAATCACGCTCTAAGCAAGGATATCAGATTAGCCCGCCATTCTTCCTCGATGACCTAAAAACCTTCGACTTGGGTCGTTACAATTATTGGCAACTCCTGCCCGAACAAGCGGAACGGATTGCTTGCAGTTTCCATTACACGCAGTTCTTGGTTAGGAAAATTATAAGTTCGCCCCTCAACAGCTTCATTATTTTCCGTACCCGGTTCCGTGCCGCTTGTTTTCACGAGCACAATCAGCGATTTGTATCTCCAAAGAGCACTGAGCACCTCGTCAAACTAGTTAATACGACCTTTAAAAATCCCCTGCATGATCTCGGTCTCGCTATCCATCATACCTAGTTTCTTGTCTGAATAATTACCTATTTTACTGACTAAGAAGCCGCAAATTTTCTTCTTCTTTCCTTTCCTTTTTTTCTCCAACCTTTTTGGGCATCAGTGGATTTTTACCCTCCGAAACTTGAGCAAAAGCTTCGTCATCATACTAACAAATCATTCCTACAGTTCCCTCATTATACGAGGTCAGTGGCCAATCTATTTGACTGGAACCAGTAGGGGCTAGATCGTGTAAATGTAGGGCCCAGTTACAAAATTCACCGCCTACATCACTTGGGAAAATTTTCAACTTTTTGCCAGTTAGCGTTTCACAATTTTTTATGTGCATGGCTGCTCGATCTTTTGTATTTAAAAATGGACAAACGATTTGTGACTGAAGTCGTCAAAAAACGTCAGAATGTAACGTGATCCTGCGAGCGAATTTTCAAGTGGTCCAACCGTATCTGAGTGAACTAGGTTTAAAACGGCAGATTACATAGATTTGCTACGCTCAAGTTGTGATCGGTGGCTTTTACACAGAACGCAGATTTAACAATTTTTTTCGAATTCGGCTGAAGAGAAAAAATCGAGTCTTGAAACCATGTTTTCGTTTTTCAGCTGTCGTACTCTTGCTAAGGTGTGCCAATAGTTTGTGCCCCAAATCGATGCTCACGGAATACGCGGATAAAGCTGAATAAGTCGAAGGTTTAGCTTGGAATATTATTCGTAAATAATTCACCAATGTTGCTGTGACAATAAGTCTTCTATCACTGTTAATGATTTTTGCTCCATTTTGTCGAAAATGACGGTATTGTATTTTTGTGAGATTGGGCTCACGGACGTTCAAATTCATGTGAAACATTTCTTACAGGTACAGTGATCATTGGAAGAATTTCAACTAAGCTCAGCTGATGGAGAGGCAGCAAAAAACTTTCATTATTCCGATTTTTATTTTTAGATTTTTGACAATCCTTACTGATATTGACTGATTACATGAGGAAAGCGACGCGGGCCCTTTTTCATCAGGTTCAAGTAGGAATCCGAATTGCGAGCTGAGACTTCTTCTGCTTTCTGCTAACAACCGCAAGCTTCTTTCGCTGCATATTGCAATATGAACTTATATTATCGGATCAAGTAGCAAAATTATCTTAGACCGTCACTTGGTGATTTTTTCGGATTCTTTTCAGTCCCGAGAATACAATCACACAATATGATTGTATTGAGATGATTGCGATGACCTGGGCACGCAACTTTTGAGTTTAAATATCGCAGATGCACTGAGTGGGATTGAAAACTATATTTCGAACTGACTCTGAACAAAGGCAAGAATTAAGCGGACGATATATATCGAGATGAAAAAAGAACAGATGTTGTCAAGCAATCCTACATCAGCGTTGCGATGTCTAAAGGCGAACCAAATTAATTTCACAGAGAATGCTCAGAAAAGTTGCCATTGAAGTATTATAGCTATCGCTGACTTTATGCTATATTCATTTTATGGTTTCCTTCATGGCTGAGTGTGACTTTTCATGAAATGTCCACGTTTTTAATAATTGCGCGGTGAAGGGGCGGACGCCGACGCACCTTGTCAGTTCTCAAGGCTCGAAGAAATTAGTGGCAGCTCGAACGCGCCCTTGAACTTTTAACTTGAATGCTCGAAAAAAGCAGGAACAGCGATACTTTACAAATTTTCAGAACCCGAGTCGACTTCCTGAATCTGAGAAATGATGAAATTAATGGCCCAACAAACCTTTCAGCCATTTTCGTTCCTTGTAGACATTTTTCTAATAGATTTTCGTACAAAATTACGTTTGCTCAAGAAATCTCAATATTGGAGCCACCTCTCTCTCTTTCAAACAGGGGGTGAAGGAAATTTATTGTTCTGGACTATAATTGTAACAAACGTTTTGCCGAGAAATATATCGAAAAATGAAAATATGAACATTTCACGGTTTCTGGCTGTCAATAGCAAAATTCACTATTCGCGGTAGAGCAAACTCAGATTACTGTTACTCAGAGCCGACTAAAGATTGAAAAACGTTTCCAGCATTGTCGGAATCGATTGTTATTTTCCTCTTTTTTCTAACTTGTCAGAATCACTCAAAAAGTTAAAATAGCCATGAAAAATACCGTTGAGTCTGCGAACTTAGAAACATTGGCTGAAATTCGAGAGCAGTAGTGCTGTAAACGATAGCAATCAGTCTGGGTCTCTTCCCCTGGAATATTTTGCAACTTTACGACACTCAATTAAGTATTGCACTGTGGGAAAGCTTGATTTGGGCCGGTTGCATTCCCACCAAAGCTTGTTCCTTAAATGAGAACAGCTGAAAGAACTGTAGCGTTCTTTTAATTCGTTACAAATCGAACATTGCCCAACTTGTTTTTTAACAAAATAGTGTTATACCTTACAATGTTCACCTCTTCTGGTGACATGTGGTGGTAGAGAGACTTATGAGAAAATGTCATAGTCCCATACTTATGAAGTGTGTTGGTGGCAAAAACAATGAGGAAAATCGCTGCGAACGAATGTGCAGTGGTTATCTATTTGTTTGCTTTATTCTTGATTTTTATTATAGTTTTGCTAACCCTAACTCTTGTTACGTTTTCTCCTAACTTATTGGTTGGTAAGGGCAAACTCCTTGGTGAAAATCGTTCTTTTAAATTTTTCTTTCTCCCAATTTCTTTATTTGATGTAAAATGAATCGCCATACTATACTAGAAAAGGGCTGGCTTTGAAAGTTGGAACGGTAATTTCGGCTAGAACTTCACAAAAGATACAAAAATATTTATACTTTATTTTATTTATTTATTTATTTTTTGTTGTTGTGGCTTTGTCGTTTTTTTCGTTCTTTGTTGTTGGGGTTGAGGGGGAGAAAACCACGGCGACCTGTTCTCTTGTTTTTTATTGTTGGCCTGCCAAGCACTTTCGCCCATCCGGGCATCATCAGGGCTTCGTAGCACCATTACAAGGTATCCACGGCCCATTTATACTTTATGATACAAAAACATGGATCACCCACAAACTACCTAAATAAAGTTACTACTATGACTACCATACGCAACGGCTCTCCATACAGAAGGGAAACTACATGGAAGTTATAAGAACAACACAGAAGGCATAGCAGGAGGGGCGCAGCCCCTCCGACAGGCCCCGCCAGGGTGTGTGGGGGCGGTGAGTCCTCCCTCGGACAAGGATTGGGCGGCGAAGCCGCTAGTTGAATAAACATGAATAATAATAATAAATTATTGAAAATAAAATAATAATAAATACATTTAATGAATTTATTGAGTGAATTATAGAATAATAATAAATCAAAAAAGAAAATTAAGTCGTCATATCACCGTAGAAAATGAATAGAATTTCGTTTTGTATATCGTTAAACGGTCGTGTGACTCACTAGTATTATGTCCACTTCAACTACATTATTCCAAATAACTAATCGCTTGGAGTCAAGTTTATTGGATATGAAGTCGTCAATTAGGAAAATTCATAATTAAAATGTATGTGAACTATTTGCTGGCAATTCGGAAACTGAATATATTTCTATAATTTTGAGTTTTTAGTAACGTAACGTTCCTTGGCTTCGTTGCCCAGTTATAACCCTATATTACAATAATCTTAAAGTTTTCCGATCTATCGAGCACTACAAAAACGGCTCTAGTGCTGAGTCGCAAAGCAGTTCAAAACTATCCAAATTACTCGCGCATCATTTTTCAAACTTCCGTCGCCATCAATTTAGGCACGAATTTATTAAGAAATGACTAAAGAGAAAAAAGGGAAGAAGAGTGGGTTGAGAAAGATCTTTCTCCTCACCGTCGAAGAGCAGTCGAAAGTCAAGGGTTTCAGAACTGGCGCAACCGTCGTCTTACTTAAGGTTATTCGTATTATGGGAATGACTGTACCTCTCATCGGAATTATCGTTCTTCTTTCAACATGATGTTTAACCATTATAAGTGATTATAATTATTTATTTATTATCATTTTTTTTTCTGAGGAAATTTTTTTAGTTGTATTATTTTACTAGGTTCCATTGTTAACAGTATTCCCATTCGATTCTACAAAATTCAATTATTGCAATGTGCGCGTTTGAAATGTCAGCTTGTAAACTAGCTGAGCCGACCTTACAAACTACTGGTTACAAATGACTCAAAATCCTTTTAAACCTAAGCCTAAACTCTTGGAGGAAGTAATGGAATTTGTAACAAAGTGACTACATTAGGACTTTTCGGGCCCAATCAAGTTCACCATTAACGTGAAACCTTTAAGAATACCCTTTTATGTACCCCTCAAATGCTCTCTGGTTATTCAAATTACCCTGATAGCCTTTCTGTGAAATAGAAGGAGATTCCACCCCCGACGCATTCAACCTTGACCAAGTTCGTGACGAGGAGCTTTTAAAAAGCTTCCATTCATTGATGGGCGCACTTTTTCGAGTGGAAAATTTTCCGGTTGGTGAGAACAGCTAAAATTGAATTCGATATAGATTGTGATGAAGTAATAGGAAGTTTCTGATAGATCGAAAGGGAAAAAATGGTTGCGGATTGATGTGTATGTTTATGGTTAGGATAAAAAATTTGAAAAAATTTAGAAACTGGTTCTTGGGGAAAAAGTAATAGTATAAAGAATGATATGAGGTTTCATAAAAACCGTGGGCTTTTCTCGCTTTTCAACTACTATGAATCTAGACAGAAAACTATGCAATGTTAAGAGCAAAGAACCTTCAACATTTATAAAACAGGTTGAATTTATTAAAATGATTTAACTAATATGATTAAATTAAAATTGACTAATAAATAGGCTCATGAAAAAAATCGACAACCTTCATCACAATGAGTGGATGCATTTAACCACGAGTATTTATGGTAAATAGTTTGAATTTTATCTCACGACAAAGTAGATAATTACTAATCGCATGCCCAAAGCTGAAATGATTTTCTATTAAAATTATTGCGTCCTCGTTATTGCAATCGCTGAAGCTTAGGTTTAAGTTACCATTTATACCTAGTTTAACTGCAATCACAGTGTTGGTAAATGGCCTTGAACTTTAAATGGGGCGCTGAGTGCACCTTGCAGGCGATTAACCGCACTATATCCATCAAGCGGTTCGTCTCGTCAGAGATTGACCAGACGTTTTCGTTTTCAATTTATAGTAAGTTTGAGCCAACAAGAAAATAACGATACACGCTCTCAATTCAATTTCGTGACTTAGAGACAATGTATGAAGATAATAAACCTATGACTATTTTATAATGATAGCCTCGTCTTCTGTTGCGTGGAAGAAAGAGGTTTTGAGGGACAGAGATCTCAGTTTTTCAAAATTATCTTCCCCAAGAAATTTATTCTGGACCATTTTAGACAAGCTCTAATGGCCAATAAATTGGGAGTAGAATTTCACAGAAAATAGATTGTTAGCATTTTTATCTGTTTGCGGCGGGAGAAAAATCGGGTTACTCATTCTCCTTTAATTGACAGGTCGAGGACTTTCTCCCATTTGGGCGTCCCATGGGCGATTTGGACGGTATTCGAATGAAAATGTTTATTAGATTTATTTTCTACCTATTTTTAGCTCCATTGGCTCATATAAATATATATCTACTTATTTTTTTGGAGAAATCTTCGAGGAAAATGCCGAGTATAGATATCATATTCAAACAATCAGTTAAAAAAATCGATACATTTTCGAACAGCAACGCGCATCTGGAAAAAGAGTTTCTTTTTTCAAAAGACTCAAGCGAACCTCTGGTTCGAATGAATCTTTTGTACCTCCGATGATTAGAAGACGTTTCAATTTATCACTCCACCACAGTGAGACGATGCTTTTCAAAATGACAATCGACAGGTAGCAATAACCTTCCTCACGCTTCACAAGTATCATCAACATGAACGATCATGTGCGTGGACGAGGCTCTTTTCATCTAGGCACGTATCATCTCATCCTAGTCCGATTGGTGAGCCATCTAAAGCCGTCTAAAGCAAGACGAAATCGATGGTCGGAATTTTCGAATGGTAATTAATTAACTGAATCAAAGGCTTCATGTGAGAGGAATATCAATCATAAACCGGCGCATTATGCAATTGCATGGAATTTTTTAAACGGTGCTCAAGGGTTTGGGTACTTAATAATTTTATTACATTTTTTCCATCCCGCATGAATTTCGATAGGCGCAAACCGAGTTCTCTCCTCAACCTGAAATGTTCAACTGCTGCAAGGGTGGAACAAACGTCTAGAAGAGGATCGACGGGAAGCTATCGGACACAACATGTCGACCGAAATGAAAAAAAGAGGATTATTTCATCATTGTTGTTTTACGTATTGAAATATAACGACGGTATTCTTTCCTTCAAACCCAGTCGGTCATTTCTATATTTAAAAGTCTCACCAGCCCAGCCTTAAATTACGATTTGCACCGACTTGAAGAATAGTTTCCAAGTGTCTTCAGGTAACGACCGGAGAACCGTGCATTTCCAATGAACCGAAGAGGGAAAAATAATTATTAGGAGAAAAATATTGGTTTCGAAGCTCTCCACCTTTCACGAACTACCAACTTGATGGATCTGAAGCGTTCGCAATTCAAGATGAGTTGGTATACATTGCACCGAGTTTCTATAGCTCTTCTCTAGTAGCTGAACATGATTGACAGCCGTCGGCAGGGGAACTTGAATTCCGAACAACTGGAGCCCCTGACATTTAAAGAACTTTGAAATTATACGGTACGAGAGTTACGGTTGGAAAAATGAACAGATCATTAAGGGTATCTGGAAGGTCACTTCTGGAGAAGAGAAAACGATAAGGCGAGAAGTAAATCTCTTCCTTCGATTTGTTATGAAATACGATGCCGCTCCGATATTCTTCAAAATCGGGAGAACGATACCAGCCAACACGAAACATTGTTTCGCACTTCTCGTGGAAAAAAGTGGCACCTAGTGATTATTTTGAGAATGAGTTCAAAAATAACACTTCAGCTCATGGACAGAATTTTCATTTCGGCCAAGTGAGAGGAGGACGATTTTTCTCGAATTTCCCCGGTTTTTGGAGTTTCACCCTCGTTAATGGACGATATTTGAAGCGTTCAGATACCTTATCCGTGATAGAAGGGGACACGTCAGAATCAGGTCATGATTGTTCATAGAAAAGAGGTCAAATTCAAAAATTCACCATGACGATGGTTAAGAGCCCGTCTTCCTCGGACGCAACCTGCTTCTGTTTTTTTTTCTTTAATTTTTATTATTTATTTTTATTTTCATTTTTAATAAAGACACCTCCTCTCCTCGAGGAGGAAGTCTCAATTAGCATTATTTTCACCTTTGATGTAGCAAGGATGGACTATTTATATACTTCAAAAATTGCCCTTCTAAGTTGTTTCATTTCAGTTTTTTTTTTTTTTTTTTTTTTTTTAATAGGAATAAATTTTTTTTCTTCAAATTTCAGAGGGCGTCTGGAGCAAGTTCGTTTATAATTTACTGTGAAACGAATCGTGAACGTATGGGCTCACTTGGCACGTCGATCAGACGTCAAGCAGTCGAGCGTTGAGCCAACCAAAGCACACACCCTTCGCTCCCGTTCGGTGAACAATTTGCCTTGGAACTCCGGCATTTTGAACTAACCACTAACTAACATGGCCTTACCCTCGGTGACCTAAGTGACCGTCAGGAAACCGACCCAAATTACTGTTGATGCAATCGCGTTCTCCCTAGATCGATCGCCTATATTGTAGGTTAGTTCACGATCTAAAGAAAATCGCTGTGGACGGTTTTTTTTAATCAAAGCGAAAACCAAAAAGGAGGCGAGGATGTTCAGCTGGTCAGGTTTTGGAGGTTCTGCTGAATCCAACGAAATTCAAGTTTGTCTTGATATTTGCTACTCTTCTTGTCAATTCCGTTGTTTCGACGACTCTGACGAAGAATAGTGACATCTTGACCGAACGAATTCTTCTCAAAATCTACGCAATGAGGGTTAGTAGTATAAGTATGGCAAATTCTTCATGGCCATTAAACAGTAGCTTCCACCCTGTTTTAATAGTTTTTTGTTCATCCTTTCTACTCCATACACTCGAAGGCAGAAAGTTGCCGGATTGGATTGGTGTAACTGATGTAAAGAAATGCTCACCTCCTGGGAGCGATGAATTGATAGAGGTCTTCTGTCCTTAAAAATCGTCATTTTCTTTTTTTGGTACCCATTTCATTTTCTTTCCTAGGGTTGAGGGGAGAAACACTAAGCTGTAGCCCTAATGAAGCCCGAAGGGGCGAAAGTGCTCGGTGCCTAATAAAAAAAATTATATCGAGTCGCCTGGTGTTTTACCCCCTCAAACCAAAGCTGAACACTGTCATTCTTCTTTTCCTTCTCGTCGCATTTCTTGATGTCCGAGGGTTGTGAGGTGGAGAAAAACCAGGCGACTCATTCTCCAATTCTTTATTAGCTGGCCGAGCACTTTCGCCCATTCGGGCATCCTAAGGGCGACGTGGAGCCAGGGCTGTGGACCCTATGGCTCCACGTCGCCCTGAGGATGCCCGAATGGGCGAAAGTGCTCGGCCAGCTAATAAAGAATGGGAGAATGAGTCGCATGGTTTTTTTCCACCTCACAACCCCCGGACTGTCATTCTTGTTTAGAAACCTCCAAGCCTGGTTGTTCAACTGTGAAAATGTTTTCCACCTGGGGCAAGCCCAGTGTTGAAAGCTCAGTTAATTGTCAGACTCAGTGTAGTAATTCTTCATCGCTATCGCCACTCCTGCGCACTCCTTCCCGAAGAATGGGGTCAAGAAACGGTTCGAATTTGGTTGAAATGTCGAGCGATCCTGCGACCGGGGTCAGTGATGTAAGGTCAGTGGCAGCTCGGTTCGATTCGAGCCTCTGGCTGTTGCTCTGAATTTTCACCGTCTAAATCGCCGCGCCCTTCTTCCTCCCTCGCAATATTGCACAATTTCTCGAGCACCCGGCTCGTCCTTGGCAACTGCAGTGCTAGATAGATCTGTGAAGACGAAGAGGGAAAGCAATTCGTGGAACAAAGGATAGATAAGCAGCGAGGTGGGATAGTGATGATGCGCGTGCCTTGGTTGGTCGGCGGGGAGTGGCTTTTACTGACGCCTATAGACCTCAGCAAGGTTCAAGGGTGCAAAGGGAAGGTGCTCAAGAATTGAACTTTAGCTACCGATAACTTCGCTCAATCCATTTGATGCTACGGCGGCTGTACAACTTGACTTCGCAATTGACGTTACATGAAAGAGTTTTATAGAGAAGGGTGAGCCCTGAGTAGGACTATCTGAATTCTGTGGATGCGAATTGTGTAAGAAATAAATATTTAAAGAAGACGAATGCTAGAACAGGACAAAATTATTCGTACTAGTAAAAATGTAGAATTTTACCTCCCATATTGATAAAGATTTATGACGGTCAAAAAATCCCTCTGGTTTTTACCGCCGCCTATAGTTTTGTTTGAAGTATGCTCAAGTTTCCTTTCGCCGCCTTTCATCTTTCCCTCTGTTCTCATTCCGCTTCTGTCCAAGACTGGCTAGATTATCTGATTCACACACTATTTCAACCGCTACGTTTCTAATAGATGCTCTCGAAATTTGGCAGAGAAACTAGGATGAAAGCGCTAAGGTATTTAAAAAATTTCGAAGGCCCATCAAGTTTGTAGATTTTGCTGAATTGTTCGTCCTCACGAGAACAACATCAGGTTTCACCTCAGGTATGGGAAATTAAACGTGTTCTCCACCAGAAGACGGTAGAAAAACGCTATCGGCTTATAATTTCAAATAATTAATCCCTCCTGATAGTTAACGGCTGCGAATGAGATATATTTGCAATCCCAGAGGAAGGAGAAGGTCAGGGGCGAGCTGAACTAAAGCCGTCTAGGTGGAGATCACTTTCGCTACCTTCGCTTTTCGACATAGAAGGCCGTCCGGATACGATGCGAGAAAGAGAATATGCCACGTAGACCAGGAACCGAAGAACTTTTAAATTAGTGGTGTTATGATTGATATAATGACATAGTCAATACGAGAAACTTCGCCTCTGAAAAGTAATCCCGGAAGCTCAGGAGAATATTGATGCTGGACCGAATTCCAGAAAAATCCGGATGAAATTGGATGTTAGTGAGAATTAATATCGTACGATTCGAGTAGATCCCATCGATGTCACAATTTAGTTTAAATCCTTACAATAAATGTTCCAACTAATTTCAAATTATAAATTTTAAATGAATGTCAATGAAAGAAAACAGTTGAAAAAATTAAATAGAAATTATTATTCTATGTCAGGGGATAAGAATTAAATTTTATAATAATCGTGCGCTCAGAATCACAAACCTTCTCACGACAGTTTTCGAAACTGACGTTCTTACCTAATTATTTCTGTTAACATTCTGTAGCTTGAAACATTCTTTGCCTACATTACTATCGAGATTTCATCAGCTCATTTTTTTACGAGCGTTCGCCTAAAAAAGCAAGATTCAGCTTTTATTCTGACGGTAGGAAACACCCTGAGGGTATCACGTTTTAATGTTGGGATTTATAGAAATACTGATAAAAACCGTGCTTTTAAAGGCGCGGACAGCCAGTGCTGCATTAGAAGTTCGATAGTTGTCATGAGCGAAATCCGAACGTCACGATCCAATTTATTAGGTCCATTGCACTACAAAAGCTTGCAGAGCCTTTCAAACTAACGCCCGAAGGAATGACACGACAGTTCGTAACGTAAGTAACAAAAGTACTTTGAGATTAAATAATTTTAATGTCGACCGAGGTTAAAGTTCACCTCTATCACTATAACTTCACCTAGTGCACCACATGCAAGCACATAATCCTTATAGAGTGTTGGACTGTAATTTATAATAAGGGGTAGAAAATCCTACGATTATCGTTTCTCAACTGTTTTTGGCAGCGTGCCAATTACTTATCCGTTTGCACATTTTGTTTACCTCACCGTATTACGACGCAGACCATTGTAGCATTTGATCGAACCTTGTTTTGAGGTCAACCTCTGTTTTCCCAATGCCAGCTAAATTGGAGCAGGCATAAAAAGTAGGTATATAATCATCCAAAGGTCAAGCTCTATCGAGGAAGGTTGCCCGACAGAATTACATCGTGCTCTCAACTGGTGCAGAGGTTATTTTCACGAAAACGTCAGCTCCCTATTATGTTGAACTATTCAAAAATTAATTACTCGATCCGAACTTGAACGGCATCCTTCCGTTCACTCTGCTCGTCCTTTCGTTCGTATGGCATGTCAAGGAGGCGCCTGTGGCTGGTAATAACTTTTGACAATCTGAACTTTCGGATGAGATGCCCTCGCCCAATTTAAACTTCAGTGTGTAATCTTAATGTGCACTGCTGATAAGTGACGCGTAGAGCTTCAGGTTGAAGTAAAAATGAAGAAAAATACTTTAATGATTGAAACAAAGGTAGTTACGAGGAGAAATGGGATTTAGAATAAAGGTTCTGCGCAAAGAATATACATAAAGTTTTTTGGTCACCTCCATAACCAATCAGGAATCAAAATATTCTATTGAACTTGAACCAAGGCCTCGAACCATTGAAATTTGGATTCAATTATTTTTTGTGCGGAGTTATGATAAATTAACTCATTAACCACCTACCCACCACTTTCCAAAATTTGAATAAGACCGGGGTATAGCTTTGGGCTAGCAAAGTTATATTCTTTCCCTGCCAGATAATGACTTACGTGGGATGGAAAAGCAATTTTCTCTAGAGTCCACTACCGGCGGCTATCGACCCTTGAATCCAAAACGGTCTCACTGCAGCTACGTTTCAAAATTCAAGGTCTCCCTACCTTTGTAGTCTGTCCACTCGGGTGGTCATCTAATAAGGACATTTCCCTGCTCTGGCGCAATTGTAATGTAGGATGAACACCGACGCATTTAAGGTCAAACAGGATCATTGGCTACTCCCCACGCCCAGGACCAGAAATGGCAGTAGTTTCGTAGGATGGAAAATAAGTAGCCTGTCAGTGTTTGTCTGAGGTTTTTTCTTTTCCGAGTAAATTAGACAAAGGCATTGAGACGAGATAAATCGAGGAATTTTGATAGAAGATTTCTCGAAATAGCTGCTCGGCCAGTTCAGATGGGAGAATTCGGTTCCAAGATAGGCAGTTGGCTATCTAAAGGTGATTTTCCAATTTATTTTCACTTATAGCCTTTACAAATCCAACAACCACCAGAATCATTACATAAAATAAAATAAAAACCGCAATAAACCTGGATAAACCTGGCAATATATTTTATACAATATATAGTTCGCCGATGGGATATGATCGAAATCCATGGTTTCAAGAAGACAATTTTCACCATCGGTAACTTCGTTTTTTTTTCCAGAAAAATGAGAACTTCCAATTACATGCACAGACTCAACTTTTCGATTGACCTCTACATCTCTAATTAGAATATTTTTGATGACTGTAGAGGCAACGCTAAAAATCGATACAAAGTTATAACAAACATCAATTTTTAAAATATCACAGTTTTTACTTCCATATTTACGTTGTAGAGCTTATTCAAATCGTCCGAAAAGTCGAATTTGGAACGGAGGTGAATACGAAAGAAATTTTCATATGGTAGTATTCTCAGAAACACTTACTGAACACAATGTCTGACTGTGTGTGTCCATCTGGCCGTCTGTCTGTGGTCAAAAAGTGACAAAACCGCGTGAAAAATGAATAGAACTCTTGTCTTACAATTATGGACAGCGCAGTTGTATTTTTTTGTAGGTAAATAATTTTGAAGTCGGTTTTATTTTTTTAAAGTTTTTATTTTATAAAATTAACCGGGGATTGTATCATTCTCGTTGAGCCAATTTCAATTGAAATACAATACGATAGTTATAGGTAAGTAGATATTGGTAGAACAGATAATAGTCAAATTGCTCGAAGGTACCTAGGTTAGTATTTACAGAATCGCTTTGGGAGCATTTTCCTGCGCTTTTTCAGGCCGAGATGGTCAATCTCAATTTATACCTATTCCGCTTGACTCCTGTCATAACATCATGGTTTCTTTCAAATACATCGCCGTCGAATGGTAGCCCACTTGTAGGACAAATTGGTTTCAATCTTTTCTAGTTCGAACGGTTTGATCGATGTACGAGATGACCTTTATCCAAGGCGAAAGGTAGATTGAATAGACGTTGCGTCAATGGACGACGAGCTCGCTGTGAATCTATGATATTTTATCACGACTTGAGTTTGTTCTTGGCTCAGTGTAACCTCATGATTCAGATAATATCATCTATGTCCCATTATCCTACATCGAAGGATTACTTTCCCCATAATATGAGTAATTGTGCAAAATTAAATAATGAATAAAGAAAGCGCCCGCATCAGTTTAGCAGTAAATTCGAATAGCATTCTCCTCTTTGAAGTATTATTGTAAATTAAGTACCTACCATCGTTTTTCGATACTTTGATATGCGTAAAAAATATCTATATAAAGCTTAAAATGAGAGGGATCCAGCAATTGAATTGAACCGTTGCAGATTTGAAAATTACGTCGGGCGAACATTTCATTTGTATGACTTCTATTCACAGCTATAGACAACTTTAGTCATAACTGTTATGCAATGAAATCTAACGCCGACTTAGACTTTTATTAGCCACCGAAGAAGATTCTCTCGTTCTAGCTGTCTCGACTATGAAACGTGTTTAGTCGAAGTGACTTCATCGGCAGTGAAATTAAAAAAGTAGCATTTCGCATCAAGGTTTTTTTCCCACTAAATCACTCGCGCTGAGATTGTGGAACCCCATTTCACCAAGATAGAAGACAAGGAGATTGTCATGAATTCCATTAATTTTCGTCTCCTCGTCTTCTATCCTGGTCGCATCGAGCGGTTCAATTTGTATTGTAAGTTCACCAAATGCTGGAAATACGCATCAAAGTGGCAATAACTGACGACTGTGGTAATAACTGTTGCGCGAATGAGGTTTGCATAGTTGTCGAAACTGTTATCATACCGATGGCTCGTGCCGTGCTAACCTTTTCATTTCCCGAGGAACTGACATCTTTGCTTTTGTTGTTTCATTGTAGTGACTCTCGGACTCCCTCGACGATTGCTCCACCTTCTCCAGTCAATGGCTAAGCGAACTCACGATATGCTTGACCTCAAAAGGCAAAGTTGCTTGTACCATTGTAAAACCACCTTATGTAGGTCTCATTCTGACCCCTGCTGGCCCCTCTAGATTGAAAAAGTCAAGAAGTGCCTCGCCCGTTGCCCGATATGGCGAATTGTGTGTGTTTTCAATGATAAATAGCTCATTAACGCGTACGCGTTCCAGTTCCAAATGCGCGCTTCAACTGCGCGCGAAAAGACTTAAATCGAAAACGTGCGGTTAAGAAAAATTCGTTCCACTCATTCGATTATATTAAGCAGAAAGAAACTAATCTTAAACGTTCCGCGCCATAGAGCTTGGCAATTATTTCGCAGGCGATCATTGTATTTGCACTTTCATATTTTACTTTCAGTTCTGCATAAATTTTGCGCCATTTTCTGAAGAATACTACGTATCTGATCGAATCGGGCGGAAAATAAGACATAGGATACGTCAAAAAGAACTACAGGTTGATTCCAACTTAAATTTCCTCAATTTGCTTACACAAAACCTATTTTGTCAAGATTCGCAAACGTGGTGAAAAAAAATTCTATAGTTATAATTCCCAAAGTGTGAATAACCGAAAAAATTGAAGAAAATTAAACCAATTGCTAGAATTTGATTGTTTTCACTTCAAATTCGAATTCTACGTCTAAATTCCTGCAGGAATCGTTAACTAATTAAAACTGAACAGTACTGTCAGTGTTCGCAATTTTCAAAGTTGAAAAACATAACAGCGGTGTAGTACCAAAACTGGGAAACCTTCAAAGTTGTCGTCAAAATTCTGAAGTTTTGACGTCATATTCGGATTCAACGTTCAATTTCCAATGAGAAGAGCTTCCAAAATCGCTTAAAAACAACAATTTAATTTTTCACTCGTACCGATGCCAGCGAAGCTCGAAAAACTCGATTTACGGAAAATAATTTCTCTGGCTCTGTTTAAAATTTTTTCACCAAATTTTTTGCTATGTTCGTATGTAAGGCGTTCAAATGAAGACTCCTGCATAATAAAACAGTTGATTCACATAAATTTTGACCCCGAAAATCACAGTTAAAGTCCAATTTTCGAGCTTTCAAAAACTGATTTTTTTGGACCACTTGCAGATTTTTCCGAGAAATAAAAAAAATCACCAAAGTACATCTCGGTAAGATACAGCTTTCCTGAAAATTTCAGATTTTTATCTGTATTGGAAGACGAGTAAAAATTCGTTAACTGTTCAGTTGAAAAAAATCGCAGGGGTACCCCTTGGATTTTTCGCGAAAGATTTTTTGAAATCGATTTCGCTCAAATTCAGCATAATGATAGTTGATGATGTATATATCAATAATATATGCTTCATTCTTTGTTTCTTTAGCCCTAAATAGATGAATAGTACGTTTAAAGTTGAAAAATGTGATGTTTCGTGTATAGTCTACTAATATTGTTGAATAATGCAAAAACGGATGAAAAATGGATAGGTACATTACATGGGGAAAATGTGGACAGTTAAATTACCTATCTTTTGATATATTTAAACATCTGAATTGACGGCTTTTTGTTTAAGTTATCCACTGTTCAAGTTACAAATCTTGGAAAACTAAGTTGTTATGTCTACCTCGGCTGAAACTTCGCATTAGTTCAAAAACTCGATATTTTATGATACTAAAAACAATGCAATACCCACCAACTACGTACAAAATTATAGTACGTACTATAAAAACTAAATTACACCTCTCCATACAGAAATAATTTTCTATATAGTAATGATAGGGACACTACCCCACTAACAATAAGGCACGGCAGGAGCAGTGAAGCCCTTCCAACGGGCCGCACCGGGGGCGAGTGGGGGCGGAGCCCCCCCGACAGAAAGTTGGAGCGGCGAAGCCGCCAGGGGGGCTGAACGCCCCTAGTTTGCATAATGTAACTATAACTCCCCAAACCCATTTACAGATCAGTTACGCTTTTTTCCAGTGACCTTGCTTCAACAAGAGTCCAAGCAAGCGCATAATGTGGAGCGTCTGGGGTAAATCCCTCGACGTGAAAGAACCGTGACGCTAGGTGCATAGGATGATTTACGTGCGAGCGCTATGAGCGAATGACAAAATTCTGAAGCGGTTTCAGATCTAGCGTGGCTACAGACTCGCATGGGTGCTGAGCAACTAGGTGAAGGTTGAGTACTTGATACTCCAACTCCTTCACATTCGCAGGACATGTCTTCATATTATTACCTGTCCGTAGAACCGAGTGCTCTAATGCCCTCGTTCATAATGACGCCGGTTAATTAGCAGGTTCCTGGCTGGCATCGAATCCCATTGTCGAAGAAACAACTGGCATAAACGTTTGTTGCTCAGATTCGGACCTATAGATGATCGTCCACACATTTCATCATGAAGGGCGATGTTGTCACTCTATCATCGTTGCGAACTTCAATAGTATCCCATTCGCTAGAACTAGTCGTTTAAATTAAATAAGTTTGTAAAAAAAAAAAAAAAAAAAAAAATTAAAAAAAAAACTGGAAAAAACTACCTACTGGAATATTATTACAACCTTTTCTTCGTAATTGTTGGGGTTCATGTTACCATCTACCAAAGAACCGAGACCAAAAATATAGTACAATCATTATGTTTACATGTATCAAAGCTATATCGAGTCAGTCCTAGTATATAAATGTTTCAAGTCAAATGATTATATCTTGTATTTTTATAGGTTTTATATTTAGTATAGATTTTTATATATTTTATAATGATTTAGATTTAGATCCTGGCGTTAAAAAAATGTAAGGCATGAAGTAAGTTAAATTAAAATGCATTTCTATGACTTGTAGAAAAATGTATACAAACATGAATTTTTAACCATCTAAATAGGACGACGTAGTAAGACTTAATTTTCAACCTGATGGACCTACGAAAGTAGAAAATAACTAATAATAGCAACCGATAATTAACCATGACTTCCAATGATTTGTGATATGATTTGTGACGTGTCGTACTAGGTAACCCTGAAGATGCCCGAATGGGCGAAAGATCTCGGCAAAATAAAAGAAAGAATGGAAAAAGAGTTGCCGTGTTTATCTACTGCTCACCACAACGATTACGTAGAAATTGCGACAAATAGAAAAATAACCTTTTCTTGCTTCACTCGCCATTTGGTAATTTTCACACTTTCATTATTGTCAGCAGAAGAGAAAAAACTCTCTCGGTCTTCTTGAAAGGTTTTTCTTTTCATGTACTGAAATTTAGTTATATGGTTGATGCATGTATCTTCTACGAGAAATATTCGCTGAAAAACGCTTTGTTGAGCTCGTGAAATTCGATCGAACGAAAGGGAGAAAAAACCGCAAAATATTCAAAGATGCATATTTTGCGTGAAACGAGCGTGTAATGTTTTTCGCCCTCAACAATAACCTGACCTTGGTTGGGCTGGACATTTTGCCAAAGTTCAGGATAATATAGACGCCCTGTTGTGACGCAAACCTGTTTGCTTTCAATGCGTGGAACGGAACATTGCTAGCGAGAACTAATTCACCCTTTCACGGTTTGATATCCGCTCAGATTGGTTTCCTTCAGGCGTTTTTGCACTATATATGGCAACGCGAAAATACAACAAAAAGCTTTCTTCATCATCTGTATTTGCATGTGAGTTTATTGTGAATCCCGGTGGTTGCAAAAAAATCGATCTCTCCTGTTTCCTTAACTTGTCCTAGTTTGAACGATATCGGAATGGCAATTTTGAACACACCAAAACACTCCTTGCTTGCTAAGGTAAACGATACTTAAGATAGATATTAGTCCTATGGATTCTCATTCACTATATTTTTACAGCTGACTGCCATTTTGGTTAATTATTCAATAACGAACCATTTTAACCACCCAAGAAAAAAATTGACTAACCCCTATCTGATGTTTTACGTTTCAACGCATGTAAAAATTCAAATATCCAATAACTCGAAAAAAAAAAATTGCAAATGATTTTAAAGTGGTTTATTTTTCTGAGAAGACTGCTATTGTGATCGTAATTATTCCGAACATTTGTGAACGTTTCCTCCAAAAAACAGATCGGTAATTATAAAGGAAAAAACCGTAGCAACTTTAGTAATTTTAATTATTTTTATTCGTCTTAATTTCCAAATTGAATGCTAAATTTTTCGCCTAACCGTACAACTGAAGAGAGTGTTTGACTATTCCAACGAGTATAGAACGATTTATATAGCGCCAAGAACTCTCAAGTTGTACCTTAATGCCAAATTTCTGAAAATCTCCCAAATTCAAGACAATAGCTGAGATAAATCGAGAACCAATAAGACTACCGACGCCGCTATGGTCTCATTGGATTCAGCGTTCAAAAATCTATAGAAATTGATACCAAAGACACATTTATCTGAAAAACATTGAGAAATACAAATTTTCTCCTCTTCAAAACCTCCCAAAAAATACCCTTAAAATTGAAGTAGCGATTTGGCTAAAGAATGGAGCGAAATAATTTGTTTATAATTTTATACACAACAGTTCAAAATCCAGTTTTTATTCCTCATATTTCGCAGGCCTCTGATGCAGACAGCCTCCGGACCGATTGCATTAGTCTCGGACATCCATCGACGTCAACCTATCGGATAAATTGGATCTCAATTCCCACATGCTTGCGCCTTTTTCAATCCGATCCGAAATACGATTGAATGCCCATGGTCTGGGTGGTCCGCATTGTACGCACTCGACCGACCCATGACAATAGGCGAGCCGCCAATAGGCGACAATCCTTGCAATAACCTGTTTCGTTTGTCGCACTTCGAATCGGATATGAAGAGAACGATTCGTCATCACTGCTGAATCTAATCGGTCTTCGCACGCTACTGGTTGTAGCATCTTTTTCAAATGAAGACACGTAGTGTGTGAAAAATAATTTCCTTCAGCGTGTCATTCACCACGTACGTGACTGTGCGATCCGTGAAAATGAGAGGCCTTTTCAATAGTTTTGTATCGACTTGCCTATTACGTTGCGATTTTCGATTTGAGCCGGTATACCAATTACATTTTAGAAGTACCTAATAAAATCAAGGAGCGAATGCAGGTATTTAGAAAAAGTAAAGAATTATTGGATTTTTCCATTGAATAATTTATTATTGATATCAAATTAATTAGCATAAGCTATAGTTGCCCTTATATACAATTAGTAGGAGATTTATGAAGAAAAAAAAAAGTTTTTATTTTCGATTCGAAAGGTATCCCGCTTGACAACACCATTTACCACGATTTACGCTTGTAAATTCAAAGTATTTATTTTTCAATTAAAAGGGATAGCGTATTAAATTAATTCCTTAAATTTAATATTAAATTTAAAACAAAATTAAGTGTTTTAGTAAGGAAAAGCGGTTTTCAATTTAATTCGACCCGTTAGAAAATTATCATTCGATTTTTCCAATGGGATGTTACAAGTAAGGCTCGGCATGCCAGTTTTGGATATTTTATCACTCTCAATTCGAGTTAATTGGAACTAGTTAACCTGATAGTCAATTCTAACAACTCTGTGCTTAACGGTGATTCCGCATCGGCCGATGTCGAACGCAGGGCGTGGACTTATTCCAAGGTCATAGTGACAACTACTGCTACTACCTGATCGACGAGAATGTCAAACGCTGGTTTCAAAACGTGCGATTGGAACAGGTATTGATCGTTTGTGTAGCATTAAATAGTAATTCAGGGGTGAAAATTAGTAATAGCTAGTTCTAGAACGCATTTCGACGAAATGGAAAATGCGGATCATGATAGTTTTACGGAATTAATATCGGGCCTTGTTAATTATCTTTCTCATATATATTATCTGAAAGATTTTTCCTTTATGGATAAGGTTGGATTTTTCTAGTTATAAGTCCTTACAAAACGAAAGTCCTATGTATTATCTTCGTATTGTGTTTATCGCTCGTGATTGATCATTCTGTTCCGGATTAAGAAAATGTTATTTCAACTACCAAATTTCGAGCGATTGGCTTTTATCAGTTTACTATCATTCTCCTTTGCGGGTGATCTACGTCGACCTTAATATTCAGCCAATTTTACGATCTTGCGTTGCAAGTAATTCGTCCTTGTGGTCACCAAGTTGCGTTACAACGCCCTTATCGCTCTCGCTTTTACCTGTTCACCACCTTCGCGTGTGTGTTGACATTGACGAACTTGCAGGACGCGTAGCAGGACGGACTCGCTCTGCTAAGCTCGAGCTATGGCCGATATCAGTGACTACAGTTGAGTAACGTCGCCAGACGTCGGTCTCTTGGCTCCTTGGTGCCTTGAACGGTAGCCAGAAATAGTCTAGAACCAGAAAGTCGAGAATTCACATGGTTGACCATAGCAAAATATAGTTGATTATCTTTCTCTTCCCTGAGCAATATTTACATCCATTAAAATGTAATCAGTGAATAATAAACAAAAATTCAATTCCAAAAACTATAGTACTGTGTAGGTAGTAATGTTTACTTAGATAGTCGCTAACTTTCAGGCCTCAGTCGATTTATTGGCAGGACACTGCTCCTGATAGTACGCAACCGAAGTGGTCCTGTCGGCCCGCTCAGCCCTAATTAATTAAACGCGAATGTGACAAGTGGCTGGTTGCTGCTTGACTATTGCAATAGCAAACAGGCGGTCACACTCGCCTAAACCCGGTTCGACACTTGGCAATCGTTTAGAGCAAACAGGCTTTCCGACTCAAACTGGCGATCTTATTTAGCGCCAGATTAATTGGACCGATTAAGCTCATGATAGAAGACTAGTGTTCGAGTTTTGTAGTTTTGAATAATTTCAAAAAGAGAGTACCAAATCGAACTTTGACACATAAGAACAAGAATTTTATGACACACGGAAGAAACTAATAGGAATTTTTTCAGAAGAAATTCTGAACGAGTAAATAGCTGCGTTAGTCGGGTGAACTTGAAACATGGTAGTCTATTTCAAGAGACGAGAACAGCCTGCTTGAGTCACCTATGATTCATACAACTGCCCACCATGGCGGATTCGGACAAAATTGTAATTATTTGCATAATTAGCATTCTCGAGCCCCACCCTACGCAATTTAACGATTCAACACGTTGCCAAAACGGAGCCGACCTTTTTCCGAGCTTAATCGCCCCATGAAAAAGGTATGTAATTTCCCAGTGAGGAAATCGAGCACTGACTGACCTTAGATTGAATATGATAATCGTAAATAATGAACCATTGTTCTACAGGGCGATGAGGTAACACTGATATTTGTATTTGATATTATTATTATTTATTTATTTATTGATATTTGTATTTGAGAATTTGTATTTTCCAATGTTTTTGAAACATAGGTGTATATCAATTTCTATAGATTTTTTATGCTGAATCGAATGTAACCTTAATGTTGTCGATAGCTTCAGTACGTTTTTCGAGCTATCGCGGCCTTTGAGAGGAGTTTTTGAGAAATCTGCAATGATGGTGTAACTTGAGACTTTCTAGGGCTATAAAAATTGTTCTATGCGCGATGAAATAGCAGTCAGACACTCTCTTCAGCTGTTTGGCGAATAATTAAACTTTTTCTTTGGTATAAAAATCGAAACAAAATTACGATAGTTGCTAACGAGTTAGCTAGTTTCCCATTATAGTTACCGCGCAATCGTTTGGGCGGAAACGTTCACAAATGTTCGGAAAATTTGGGTTTATTGGTCTTCTTGGTACGTTATTGAAGCAAAGGAATGATAGCCCACTATACAATCATTTGCAGCGTTTTGTTACTTTGATCTACAGAGGCCACAAAAATCAACAAATTTGAACGCTCCAGGTCATGAATGATTTCAAGTAGATGCCACTGAATTTTGGTTTATTATTCAATAGTAAACCATTTCAATCGCCCGAAACAAATAAGTCTTTTACCCCTTCCAAATTTGATGTTTTACGTTTCAAAAGGCACGTACAATCAGGGTATCCAATTGAAAAAAGTTCTGTCCGTCCGCCGTCAACACTTTTCTGACAAAACTACCTATTATAGCTAAAGTTTTTAAATTTTCGCCTAAAATCAA
This sequence comes from Tupiocoris notatus, assembly GCA_037159825.1. Lineage (NCBI taxonomy): Eukaryota > Metazoa > Arthropoda > Insecta > Hemiptera > Miridae > Tupiocoris > Tupiocoris notatus. Next base: position 101,204 of record JASJUZ010000019.1, on the reverse strand, counting down.
TTTTGGTATGAGAATGGCGCAATTTTTCAACCACCTTTTTCTGAAAAACGTTGGAAAATACGAATTTTCTCTCCCTTCAAAGCAACCCAAAAATACCCTGAAATTTAGGTAGCGATACAGTTAAAGAATAGAGCCATTGTTAGGCTAACATTGATTTTTGGTGAAAATTTCAAGAATTTAGCTATTATAGTTTGTTAGAAAATTGTTGACGGCGTAAGGCGGACGGTCTTGATTATATTTATGATTTTACATGCCTTGAAACGTGAAACATCAAGTTTTGAGGGGGTTAGTATTTTTTTCTTGGGCGGTTACAATAAATTGTTCATTGTTGAATAATAAACTAAAATACGTGATAGCTTAAAATTTTTATCGTGCTCTTTGATCCCGTATTGGTAGATTTTCTTTCAAACAATTATTCCTATTGTTGGTGCGAGGAAAACTTGTTAGCAGGTAAGTGAGATAAATAGAGCTAGGCAAGCGGTGTTTCAGGTTTAGCGGGGGCAGAAAAACCCAAGGCCAACTATCAGTCTTCGATCTCCATCGCCACTCCCTACTTTAGATCGTATTCGCAAGGGTTGCACCACCCACACGTACCCCTAATTCCTCACCCAGGACCCCAGGGGCCCCTCGACTACCGGGACACCTTGGCCCCTCCATCCAGGGTGTAAGAGGGGCCCCATCTCGAAGACGTTGACTTCAGTCTTGTGGTGGAACTAGGGAACGTAGGACCCGCGGCGTCGATATCGGGACCTCCCTTGCGAGTTGGTGCGTCGATAGACGTGGTTTTTTTCCTGTCCACCTGTCCGAAAAACGATTTTAAACCGAAAATATTTTCGTTCCGATTTTTCTTATCTCCAAGTGCCCATCTTCGCCGAATTGCCATGACAAATCGCCTGCTTCTTGTCATATCTCTCCTCTTCATATCAGGTAAGAATGGTTCGCTAAATCGACATTGTTCATCGTTATAGTTTTAATCTGTTACCTTTGCTGTCCTCTGTTGGATAAAGTATTAAAAGTAAATAATTTTGATCGCTCGAGAAAATAATTTTTCCGACTCAAAAAAATAATTTTTACGTTCAAAGCAAGTACAATCCGAATATATTTATGTAGAATAAGAATGGCAATTTTTAAGAATTTGCTTCAATTTTTAGCTGATCGCTACTTCAATTTTAAAGGCATCAATTTTCTTGGCGATGAATAATAAATATATAAAAATTAATTGATACTAATTGTAAAAGACGCATTAGTGACAGCAGGACGAGGCAAATCAATTTTTTAGTGAAATGCATTATACTGTAGTGAAAAAAGGAAAAAAAACTTCGACCGTATAGCTCATATTTCTTGGGCTTATTTTATGTTTAAGGAACTCGTTTGACGCCAAATTACAAGTCTCCAATTATATAGCAAATGCTGCAGCAATAACAAACCACTTTTTACAATCCTATTCGTCATCCAATTTGCAGTCTTGAAGTTATGTTATCCCAATTAATCGTGGCGGCATCGCAATTTTTATAGTATTCATAAAAATTTCATCGCCGATGAAAATTCGTTAATTGAAATGTTGACAGTGTGATAAAAAACTTTGTTTGAATTGCGGCGTGTTCAATCGTCTCTGGATTAGGAGTCTTCTTCCGATTGAGCTGACTCGTTTTGGACCTTTGAATCGTTACTGTAGGACGATTGGATGTCCGATTCATCCTACGGCTTCCACTTCAGGCGAAGTTGCATGCGAGAGCAAGTTCACTTTCATCCGTTGAGCGAGTCATCGCAGCAGCGAAAGTGGCACGAGACGCGGAGAAAAGATCGGGACTCCGGGCGAGAAGCAGGTTCCTATACTTGCCTGGAAACTTGACTGCGTCCTGTTCCTATGGACTGCTGGCCCATCTACGGGTCGAGGTGATTAGAACCTGAAATTCTTCGAAGGTGAACAGAGAATCTTATTCGAGACGAAGGTGCCGTTGGGAATGATTTATATGGAGAGAACTACGCCGCTTGCTATCCACAGAGTTCAGGGAAAAACGATTTGCGAAAAATTACCCTCTTCACACATTCACGAATCGCCATGAAAACTGGCGATGCTCAATACGGTAGTTCGATCCCACGTCAATCTATATACTCTCTACTCTGCCATCGGTATGCCACTTCTTCGTCATAATGCTCAAACCCATTCGCTAATCTCCCTGAAAATCTGAACAAAAGCCTAAATTGGATTGGTCATAGAGAGTTGTTCAACTCCCAAAGTTTACTATAACGTTTCCTCCAGGTGTGAGGGGGAGAAAAACCAGACGACTCTTTTCTCCGATTCTTTATTGGCTGGCCGAGCTCGTCCAGCCGTGGACCCTAAGGCTCCACGTTGCCCTAAGGATACCCGAATGGGCGAAAGTGCTCGGCCAGCCAATAAAAATCGGAGAATGAGACACCTGGGTTTTCTTCCCCTCACACCTCCTGGACATCAAAAAATGCGACGACTAGGAGAAGGAATATAATCCTTCCCTTCTACTCCCTCGAAAGCGACATTGACGCTTTCGACAACGGGCAATTTTCATATGGGCCTAACTGAAAATTCTTACAAATCCGTTTTTTTTTTGCCTATTTATTGGAACTTTTTGCGAGTCCACACCGTACCGATATCAATTCACTAAGTGGTTTCTGTCATTCTCCTGCTATATCGCCAATGCGCACATAAAACGCAGAACCGGTTCCCTGAATTGCTATTTGCTGCAACACAACGGCTTGAGAATACGTCGAAGAGATTTGGAAACTTGGAAAATACCGGCATTACTGCTTAGATAGTTACGATAAGAAGGACTCCAATTTAGTGACCAATAATCTATACTGGCACTAGGAAATTCCCCAAGCTTCGTCCCCCCCCCACCAAATTTTCCACCGCTTTCCCATCGCTCATTTGTGACGTCTGAAAAATAATTTCCTCCATTCAATAGCGAAAAAATCATTAGTTTATCTTTCTTATAACAACCGGGATTCGTTTATGACACTGGGTCATCCGTTGAATAGAGATGTTAATGGGGTACGCTTGAGGCTATGTGCAAGGTAACCCCACACTTATCGATACCGGTTCCCATTTTTTCGACCGATAAAATTCGACGGCTCGAGTTGCCGAGTCGAGAATGAACAAATCAGAAACCGCTCCTGGGCCCTCCAGCCAATCGCGTTGCGTCACAATTCTGTCGTCTCGCTGTTCACCAACAATTACACCAGAGTAACAATTAAGTCAACGGCGGCAATAAAAAGAATGTCTCTCGACAAAAGGAAGGGAAATAATTACGGTACGAATGATCGTCAGTTTTGAGATTTAAATCAACCCGAGGAGATTGAACTCCATTGCGACCTACCAGACCGTTACTGTTCAAACGACCGTTCTACGTTTCGCAATCGCTTGCAGGGACCTTTGTTAATTAGGACCTTTGTTTTTTCTTGTTTTACACCCACAACGGTACGAAATATCGTTGCCTTAGGATACAGCCATCCTACAAAAGATATTGCGGAGAGAGGTCTCTAAAATGTAAATTGTCAGTTTTCCGGGTATTAGTCCAGAATCAGATTGCAAATTGGACTCCGTTAAAACTAGAATAATTTTCAATTGTACGAAGTTAGAGCGAAGTGAAAATTCAACCTTTTTGGCTTATTTTTCGATGACAAACTAATTAGTTTGAAAGAAAAGAAATGAAAAAAATTATTTTTATTTTTCTTAATTTAAAAAATTGATAGCTAAATTTTTCGCCAAACGGTACAGCTGAAGGGAGCGTTTGATGAGCATTCCAACAAGTATAGAAACAATTTTTATAGCTCCAAAAACTGTCATACTCTCCTGCCGAATTTCTGAAAACCTCCCAAATTCAACCAAAAGCTGCGACAATCGAGAACCAATAAAGCTATCGACCTCGCGATGGTCTCATCCGATTCAACGAGCATAAATCTGTAGAAATTGATAGCAAATACACCTTTTTCTAATACACGTTGGAAAATACGAATTTTCTCCCCCTCAAAACCCTTCAAAAATACCCTAAAAATTGAGGTTAAAGAATCGAGCAATTGTCAGACCAAGATTGATTTTCAAGGCATGTAGAATTCGAATATTTAATTTAAAAAATTCTGTCTGTTCGCTGTACGCCTTCAACACTTTTCTGACGAAACTATAAAACCTAAATTCTTGAAATTTTTACCAAAAATCAATCTTGGTCTGACAATTGACAATTTTTAGGGTATTTTTGGGGGGTTTTGAGGGAGAGAAAATTCGTATTTTCCAACGTGTTTCAGAAAAAGGCGTATTTTTGCTATCAATTTCTACAGATTTATGGTCGTTGAATCGAATGAGAACGTTTTAATTTAATTCTCGAGTTATCGCAGGGTATCGTGTACAATTTTTGAAATTTTCAGAAATATGGCATGAGGGTTGAATTTTAGGAGCTATAAAAATCGTTCTGTACGCGTTGGATTGGTCGTCAAACATTCTCTTCCAGCTGTACCAATGGGCGAATAATTTACCTTGTAATTTGAAAATAAAGAACAACAAAAATAATTCAATGACCATGGTTGCTGAGGAGTCTTCCTTATAGTTACCAATCTGTTCCAATCTTTTAACACATATGGATAGTTCAGTGTATGCATAGTCAACACCTCGCAATTTTGACTGCAGTATTTTCAGTTTTCGTCACGTTCACGGAGTTCTGGCCAGCCTCGGTCAACTGCATGCGATGAAATGTATATGTTACCTACTTTCGCTATTGCTGTTAATACAGTTCATGGTCTGACGAGTTGAAGTGCGCCAAAAGAATTATTCAGCATTTAATTGCTGTTGAGTCTTTGCAGAACTGAAATAAGATCAAGTGCATGCCATCCAAACAGGAATTTTCCTTTTCGTCCAGTTATGAATCGCAGTGTTTCCTTTTCGATAATTTTCCTGTTTCGTCGCCTTCCGAATTCGGATCGACTCTTATTTTTTGAAAAGTTCCAGAAATGATTTCGTATAGGACCGATCCCAAGCTTTTAATTCGAAACCATTATTCCCGGACTTCTTCCCGTTTTTTGTCAGGAAGAACGAGGAATTCTCGAAGCACATTGACAAGGTAGTTCGTCGTCCCGCAATTAACACACAATGATAGACTTTTACTTTCGGCTTCAGAACCTGAGTCTGAGAGAGATTCGCTGGGAACATTCGGCAATCAGAACGAAGGCGGATTAATATTATTTTGACTGCGGCCTTGGTTTTGTTTTGAGGAAGGAGCGTTTTTGTGTGAAAGTTTCTCGTCACATAAATTTCCATATTCGGTCGGCGAAATCGGAGGTAATCAGATTACGTTGAAATTAGATGTTCTCGAATTTCGAAAACGGTCCTCTTCAACCTGTAATTTTTCCTCAGCGCAGTCATTCAAACAGTTTCTCTCGAGTTCGAAATAAAAATCCATTGATTTGGGCTGGGTCGATTTCAGTACCACGAAGAGACTTGCATTTATACGAAGGTCGTCTGAAGGTAAATTTCTTTATTTTCAGGTAACAAAAAACAAAGAGGATGCGAAAAAACTCTTGATTGAATTTCTAGATACGTAATTTTTTTTTTCCAAATAAAGCCTGCAAACGTTCATTGCCTTTCCAACCATTCTCCTTGACCTTTCGTCTCCATCTGCTAAATCTTGTTCAACAAATTCCATCGATCTGCTTTTCGGGATCCCAGTTCTACGAAATCGAGTACGGGAAAGCATAGCAAATAAGTCCGAAATAATTAGCGGGTAGTTCGGTTGTGAGGGCGTTCAATCGGAAGAAAGCATATCCGCGTGAAGCTCTAGGTGAAACCCTTGGAAAAGCTTATCGTGGAGTGGTAGAAAATTTTGGCGTTGCTGCGTCGTCCACTTGGTGGTTTAAGAAAAAATATTTCAACCTATAGCTACTCATTTTTAGCGTCTATAGCCATTTTTCGGCCTTCAATTTTCTTTTGTTGGCATTTTTACTTCCATGTTTACGTAGTAAATGGAAGTATTGAGATCGTCTGAAAAGTCGAATTTGGAACCGAGGCCCTGTTAGAAGAAATTTTCATAGTTATATACTCAGAATCACTTTCTGAACAAGTGTCTGTGTGTCCGTCTGTCTGTGGTCACAAACTGACATTAATCCCCTTCGTGAAAAATGGATGAAACTATATGGAATTTTGAGGGAATGTTTTCCCAGTAATTTTGCAAAATTAGCCGTTTCCGGATTTTTGATAACACACAGCACTTCCGAGATAAAAGCATTCAAAAATTTTCTGTTCCGATTTTTAGAGGCTATAAAAGTCAATATTTTTCTACGTTTGAGGTCTTAATATGTTTGTTATACTGAGCAGATTACACCAGAATTTTTGTATATTGGTTCACACACAGTGCTTCCGCATTATTACTTTAGCTGCGCTATTTTATGATTAATGAATAATGTTAGTATAGATGGTAGAATGAAACTGAACATTTATTGTATTATTGTAAACATTAAATACTTGCTACGAGTAATAGCAACCTACCTAGCACAGTTTTCACATTTTTCCAAAACAATTTTCCCCCATCTGCATCGCTGGTTGTGAATTCATGCTGATGAGGCGACGGAAAAACTAATTTTTTCCTAACAAGAACTTTTGCCGCTACAGGCATCTTTAGAGTTCTTTCTGCCATGTCTTTTTCAACTGAAATTGTATTTTGAATGTTTTCTCGTACGTTCTATTTCGTTCCGCTGTTCGAAAATTCTCTCCGGCGAAAATTCTGTCTCTTGATTAGGGCCTTCTGAAAACCGCACGTTCTGTTTACTTTCGATACTCCTCGAAACTATAGCTGTGGAGCTGGCCTTAATCGATTTTATGAAGCCGTTTCGATTTCGTGAGGGCCGAGCCGATTTGCGATGCATCGTACGTTTAGCTTTCTCCCAGCTGAATCAAAGTTCTTCTCTTGACTGACAAATCGGAAAGACGACGGAGAAGTTGTCGTTTTTCCATTGCGGATGGTCGAGAACGCAAATCACGTCCTATAGCGGGTACATCCGCGTTGCATCACTGTTCAGCGAGGAGCAGTTACACGATTTGTCGACCGTTGTTCTACTTGGACGAAAGCGAAGTGGCGCACAGCGTGCGACGAATTTCAATACGGCCCTGCTGAGTGCGGATTTCATTTTAGCAAGTTCATTAGGCGGAAGAAAAATCATCCGAAGCTTTTGGTGACCTTGTTTCGAAGCTGACATTTTCCGCTCTATTCATTATCTTGTATTCTCGTCGGACGATATAGTCTTCCCTAATTTGAATCATTTTTATTTTCCTTAATTTCCTAATTAAAAGCTAAACTTATTGCCTAACGATACAGCTGGAAAGAGTGTTTGACGACCATTCCAATGAGTATAGAACGACTTTTATAGCTCCAAGAACTCTCGAGTTATACCCTCATGTCAAATTTCTGAAAATCTCCCAAATTCGGCACAAAAGCTGCGATAACTCGAGAACCAATAAAGCTATGGACCCGGCGATGGTCTCATTCGATTCAGCGTCCAAAAATCTATATAATTTGATACCACGTACACATTTTTCTGAAAAACCTTGGAAAATATGAATTTTCTCCCCCTCAAAACCCCTCAAAAATACCCTTAAAATTGAGCTAGCAAGTTGGTTCAAGAATTGGGCCGTCGTAGGACCGAGATTGATTTTTGGTGAAAATTTCAAATTTTTAGCTCCTACAGTTTGGCCGGAAAACTGCTAACGGCGTACGGCGGACGGACAGAATTTTTTTTATTGGATATTCGGATTCTACATGCCTTGAAACGTAAAACATCAAATTTTGAGGGGGGTTAGAAATTTTTTTTTCTTGGGCGATTACAATGGTTTATTATTGAATAATAAACCAAAAATTAATGAATGTTTTTTCCTTCACAGAAATCCGATAATTTTTCCATAATTTTGTGGTGGGGAATGTTGTTTACAAAACAATGTCATCTGACGTTAGAGAAAACTCATGTCTGTCTAATCTTAGTTCAATGACCTTCAGATGAAATTGCCATGAAAGCCATTTCCTCAAATGGTGTATCGTTCTACCATTTAGGTTTGTTCCGTATTACGATTCCACTGATTGCCTCTTCACGGTCAGCGATTATGGCAGTTTGAGCATCATTACAATTCCAATCTCGGCAACGGATCGTTCGAATGTTTGTCGCAATGTCGACACACCTGTCAGTTCCGATTGGCAATTACCGGGCGACTATTTTCGTATGTAGATCGGCTTGACATTGAAAATGTGAATATTGTTTATCGTTTGAGCGCTACGGGAGATGAATATTTTCAAAAATTGTTTGTAAATTGTAAATATTTCGGAAATTGAAACATGATTTCAAACCGTTTAGGAATAGTCACGGAAATTGATAGCTAAAGAGGTTCTCATATGTCGCAGCATTTGTGAGCAATGGCGTGAATTTGAGAAATTTGACACTTTGATGTGCCTCGAGAATTATTGAAGCTACAAAGATAGTTCTATTTATACGCGTTGAATCCTCGTCTGTCACATTGATGGAAATTAATTAGTCATTCGTTTTTTACAGTGTCAAAATTAACTGGAATTGTAGCTGCTACTGATTCGAATCCGTTCGAGACTAATAATAACCGGAAAGAACATCATGAAAAATCATGTAATCGCGCCACAATACGATGAAAGGAGAGCTGGGGAAAATGCTATTAGGGAAGCCCCTCGACACATGAGGTTAATACCATCTGAGGACTGTTGGACGGGCCCGATTGATCTTGCGAGCGGGGCGGGGGGTAATTCGGGAGGAGGCGAGTATCGGAGCGTCGCATACGTGTTGGCGTTATCGTGCGATTGTATATGTGAGGAGGGTTCACCGCTCGACTGTTGTACATGTGTGTGTTTATATGAGCTGGTGTGCGCGCCCGTGCGACCGAGCAGAGGCCTCAGCTGTTGGGAAGTCGACGCTACGAGCTCCTGCCGGCTACTGTTTGCCTGTTATCATATGTGAACCAAACATGCGTTCCTAGCTGCTTTTCCCAGTTCCCTCCTTGTCATAATGTGAACATGTTAACCCATCTAACTTGAGCTTTTCCCTTCTATTCGCCTCCAATCCAGGCAGGGGATCGAATTTTACACCTGTAGAAGGGTTGTTTCCGCGCTACGTATTGGAGTCGCGTTTACCGTAACGTTTGTATAACGACTATCATTATAATAGAGTGCAGTGTTGTTAATTAGAAAATAAAACAAGGCATTTTTTTTAACTGGAAATGAATTGAAGAATGTCATTTTTGGAGTGTGGATATTTACTGAACACAGTAGCATTAACACGTAGATTGTGCAAGGAGGAAACACACGTGGATTGTGGAGAGAGTGGAAACAATCACTGACTGTCACAGTCAAAAATCTCAATTTCTTCCTTTCAATCTATTAGGGAGAAAGGTCCAAAACTCCGTTCGTTATATTTTTCAGTTATTCTATTACTTTGGATAAAATCATCGGACACAATCCTAATCTTTAATTTCATTACATGGATAAACTTGATTTTAATTTATTATCAACCATTTATTCGAAATCTAAATTAATTGATGGATTACTAAAGGTGCTACATAATGTGAATTAAGGTAATTAAAACTTGTGCTCATCGTGACTGGATTTTAGAAAATTTAAATCAAAATTCTTTTTTGGACGAACGTTCCGTCACTTTGGCCCGAGCGTTTTGAAATATTCATTTCTGTAACTTTTTTTAACTTTCCACTGTATTGTTTCAGGTGAGTTAAGATACCTGCGCTTACCAAGGACTAGTGGCCGCTCGCAAATTTCGTGCACGTATTCTCCATTCATTTTTGAACCGGTTTCAACAATATTCAGTCGAACCAAACGTACCGAAAAGTTCAACTTGAGACGTTTTCGGTTTATTACTCAACAATAAACCATTGTAATCGCCAACGGAAAAAATTAATTCCCTCTCACGTTGGTGGTTTACGTTTCTAGTCGTAGAATCCGAATATCAAATAACTAAATTTCTGTACGCCGTTAACATTTTTCAGACGTAACTATAAAACCTTCTTACTTGAAATTTTCACGTAAAATTAATCGCTGCCTAAAAATTCCTCAATCTTTAGCCAAATTGCTACCTCAATTTCAAGGGTATTTTGGGGGTTTCAAAGGTAAGCTGAGGACAAAGCTGTGTTCGGTATTAATTTATGTAGATTTTTGGACGCTGAAACGAATCGCTACCTTGACAGTCCCCGAGTTATCGCAACTTCTCGTTTGAATACTCGTCAAACACTCTCTTAAGCTTTGTAGTTATGTGAATAATTTGAATTTTAATTATATAGGGAAATAAAAATATTTACGATAGAAGCTAAGTAGTTTTCCCTTTTGTTACCATTCTGTTGTTGAGAGGAAACGTTCACGATTTTTTGGGATAATTAGTGGTGATTTTAGTGGATTTTGTGTTTTGTGAAAACTTTAAACGTAGGAGTTCTGGTTACTTTGTACTATGGTCACCACAATCTGCCATAACCATAAGAAATTCAACAACGTAACCGAAACTCCTACATTCAAGTTTTCGAAAAACAAGAAACGCACTAAAACTCATCAATCTCACAAAGTGCATGGTCATCTGAAATCATAATTGAAGCAAAGTAAAACAACCACTGTATAATCATTTTCATCTTTTTTTGTTAATATGCCCATTAAGAAATAAACACATGCTTTTAGACGACCCATTGCCTTTCTGGCCACCATGTTATCGAGATACTCTTCACTTTCACTGTCACAACTTAACGGCCCGATGCCCACAAAATTATCTGAGTCCACGGAACTTTTGTTGTGTCACTCTCTCAAGACATTTTTTTGGCTCTGAGCACATTGTAGACTAACCGAACCGGATGAGGAAATTTTCCAACGCTTTCCCATCGGCTGTAGATTCAGTTTGGTCGGTAATCGATGAAGAGAGCGCGAATACTTGGATTATTTTGATTCGGGCGATGTGGTGTTGGCTTCAATCGGCCATAATTATATTTTCACGGTCGAGTTGGATGGAAAATTAATGATCAGCGTATTATCAAAACCGTACAATAAATGTTGGCAATTTTGTTCCTTGTATTGGATAATATTATTATCATCTTTATCGGTAAAAAATAATTTTCCCCCTTTTTTATAGTTAATAGGAAGCTTTTTTAGTTGGTTCATTATGTGTTCTTTGAATTTGTTGAAAGGTACGTGTCCAAATGGCGTAAATTAGGACGAAATTACGACAGCCAGTTGTAACACCTAAAAAACCATTAAGGGACACGCATGGCCTAAAACTAATACTCCTTAGCGCTGTCGATTTCAAAACAATGAGGTTATTGAACTCTAGTTCAATTATGTCGTTATTCGCTCGGTGCCCAAGTGTAGAGAGCATTAACGCGTCGTCGAAATTGAGGTGCACCTTTCAATTTTAGCTGTCACACGATACAGTTGAAGAGCAACATGAGCTGCTCAAACGACCGCAAGCCGTTCACGAGGTTCGGCCGGCCGTAATTATTTCACGGTGGGCGTGACCCGACGAATTCGTTTCCAAGTCGCCCTCGATCAGCCTTGTAGGTGCATAGGGTTTTGAAAAAGGGAAGGGAAGAATATTATCCAATCCGATTGCGATATACGAAACAACGAAGTTATGTAGCTGAGTCGCGTTCGGTCGCGAGGGCGGAGTTTGAGGGAAACCGCGACAGGATAGAGGTTTGAAGGGGTGAGGTCCTAGCTTCGGTCCTTTCTAATAAAACACAAGTCGGACTTGGCCCATTAAACCCGAGTTTAAATATGCGCATATCGGTTTGCCATGTGAGCCGGGATCGGAGCCAACGGGCGCTTTACAATTTTTACGTAACCGGGAGCCCCATGCGGCTATTTTTTCATTTAAAAACGACGGCCCTGAAGCGTGGCGACGATTTGGACGGGCCAGAGATGAGGATTTATCGAGATGCGCCAGACGTGAACTCGCGTTGAAGAAACCGAACATCTTCGTTCGCTCGAACACAAATTCCTCGGTCGAAAAAGTAATCTCAGTGCGACTCGAAATCGTAACTTGAAAGATTTCTCGCTTCACTTCACGCTACTTAGTTGGGTTTCAAATCTGATTACACTCGAGTTCCAAGATTAGGGCAATATCTATCGTGCATCGGTGGTACTAATTTTTGTTAGGCAAGAAAAACCTTCGTATTCATGTCAGCTCTTATGGGAAAACATGTTATTGACGACCGAAATAGGAAGGTTTTAAAGGGCACCACTTTGATCATGTATTTCCTCACATCGTAGTCTTTTATTATTATCTTTTTTTTTTTAATTTTTATTTTTGACCACCACGGGTGCGTTGAACAACAATGTGGCTTTCACTAGTACATACAAAGGTTTGATGACACCATGGCTCATCCATACTCATACTCGAACGAAACATACTCATGGCCGCCAATGACATGTAACCCGACTACTTTGACGAAAGGTACGGTTTCGAGCAGTTACGACTTCAAAGTATATTATTGGGTAATGTTTCCCGTCGCATCGTGGGCCCGCAGCCCATTTTTTCGAGTACCGACCATCGCACGCGCACTTCCCTCGCACAGACGCGCTCGCTCATCAACCATTTGCCGACTGCTCGCTTTGTCACCGGACTCGCGGAGTTACCGAGTTTTTTCGGTTCACGGTTATTTTGGATTGGGGAGACATAGAGACCACGAGTGCGTCGTGTTCCGTTACACATATGTGATATACGAGGCAATAGAAAACCGGGAAGTTGTTGCGATGTTTGCTTCTGAAAGTGAAGAGATAATTAGACTAGGATTCAGCGTCAAAACAGTCGCCAACGTGAACAGGGCATTGGTGGTACCTTATAACGCTATTGAGAAAATGGGTACGTTTTTAGGTTTCCTTTTACGAGAAAGAGTGTAAGAAATCAAAAACTAAACAGTGTGGACGGTTGGCTGAAAAAATATTCTTTGGAATAGTTGTAGTCGCGTGTTCCGTCGTTAAGTAGGAAAACTATTAGAACTGGGATATGAAAATTGTTCTTTACTTACCCCTTCCAGGCCTAACCGTATTCATTTCCGATCAGAAACCAGATGACATAGTTTTTGAATACAGGAACTCCGTTTTGAGTTGGAACAAACTTACAAATTCAACCTTTCCCTAATTTCTCTCGTTCCATGTGGTTTTCTCTTTTTCTTTTCTTTTCTCCCCTCACTATCCGCATTGTTCGAAACCTTCAGCGTCGCTGCTTACATTGAATCGCTAGCATTTCAGAATGTCTGCTCTCGACTTCAAGGTCCGCCGAAATATTGCCATAGAATTCAAATGCTGAACCCTTCTAGGGTATTCGCATTCACGATTCATAGTTGATGCTGCACAATGATAGTGCTGTTTCATAAACGGACATTTATGAAGATCGAGCTGTATCTGTTTACAATGGATTTCCGGTTATTATGCGACAAGAACAATGGGCTAGTGGACAGGATAAATCCGCTAGTTCTATCCTTATAGTGGCCAAGTCCAAGGTTACGACCGGCAACGGGACGCTTGTGCAAACTTATTGCTTCATCTTTCCTCGACTATTTTCATAGGCAAGTTGCCGCTTTTTCTCAAACAGAACTCTTCGGAAATTCAGATTTTTCCACGATCTATGGAATTCAGATTTTTCCACGATCTATGGAAATTCGAAGTGAATTTCCATCGGCTGGGAGCAAGATGGCAACTGCTGTTTGGCTAAGTTATCTAGATACTGATTGCAATTGACCATTGTTTCACATGGAGTTAAACTGTTCTATTCCTGTCCTTGAAGCCAATCGAATGGAGGAGACGAATTACTCTGAAGTTCTTGGAAATTTTGCGATGAAACTCCTCTCGCTTTCGTTTTCATTTTGTACGAAAGGCCTCTTCGCCTTGATGGTCAGAAATCTAAATCTAGGCATAAAAGATGTTTACATACATTACATTTTTGACACTCTAGTCTGTATACAAGAAAGTAGAGCAAAAACAGGAGCTGGAGAATTGAGCAATCAAAAATACAATTTACAAACGCGTAATTGAAACCTCATCAACGAGGTAATTTTCGAGTTTCTCCATTTTCGTCAAATAAGCCTCCTCTTCTGGGTGCAGAAAATGCAAAGTTATTCGTATGATGAGATCGACTATTCCTTGCCTATGGTGGCAGGCCGTAATTACTAAACGAGGGGGAACTTGGGAAAGTGAACTGGCTTTCTGCCGGTCAGCTGGTTGGAGGATGAAAGTTGCCCGTTGATAAGGCGGCGATCTTCAACGGTCTGGATTTTTCCCGCTATTCGCTGAAAAACAACTCGTCACTGGACGCTTGTCAATCACAATCGAACGAGGAAATCATCGGTCAATTCATCCATTGCGAACAGACACCTTTAACTGCGCTTAATAGCTGCTCCTGAGACGGCAAAAAAGTCTCTGTGCGGCTAACCCAACGAGCTTTTGAAGTTTTTACCGCAGTCGCAGAAATGTTTATTCGATAATCAGATTCTGCATGCACTGAAACGGAAAACGTTTCCTGGAGTTTCTTGAGCGGTTACAACGGCTAAAACTGATCTGTAACTAATATCATGGTCGTTAAAGATTCAGGAATTTATTTTGAAAGATCACGAATTCGCTGAAAAAAAACGACGAAGCATTATGGTCGATCAATTGAACCTTGCCTAGGGTGCATCACGGTTTAAGTTAGTACATTTTAGTACATTTAACACTCGTTTGGAATTCTTACCTAAAAATTGAAGAATAAAATAAATAAACTAAAATGACCAACTAATATCAAGTTACTTCGAAAACTGGTTTGCTTTCAGTGTTATTCCGACGTATAAATCAAAAACCCCGTACGAGCTGTATCTCATCTGGTTATATTCCGTTTCAACTACAAGAGCGCCATCTTCGTCACGATTTCGCCAATCTGGCAATGCCTGTGAAACACGCTCGCTCGCAAAACGATACTGGAATCTAGCCCAATAAATTCGGTCTATCAGATGATGAGAAATTGAGTTCATGCCGCTCTCGTATTGATCACGAATTTCCATTTAGGCACAATTAAGTAGCAGCGACGAGATAGCAGATCACGATTTATCGATAAATGATTCGTAAAGATTCACCCTTCAGCATCGAACATTACCTCATACGAATACAGTCATCTTTCAGTTTTCTAAGGTTTTTTCCTCCAATCGTCAGTGTTTTCAAATGCCAAGATGTTTTCAGTTACGCAAGAAATTCTAACGATTCTCCATCCTTTTCACGGAGATATTTAGTGAAATTGTCCTCTGTACCAACAGATCGCTGAGTAATGAATTTTGAAATTAATCGCAATTGGTGAATTGTAAGTATTCGATTTTTGGCCCAAAGTTCCTTGTTTTGGTTTCAAAAATGTTATCAAGCGATTACTTTCTATGCATTTTCCTCATCACCTTTGCTGCGCATGATGGAGCACCTGTCAAACGGAAAATGAAGCTTTACTTCATTACATGGTGGCAAGTCTTTTCACGGGCAGCATCGCCTGTTGTGGAGACGCGATCACTATCTGAGCTGAAGACACGCTCTAATACGGGGATAAAACCTGCCAGGTATTGCAGCGTTTGTAAGAGAAACGACCGGGTTTATAGCACCTTAACGGTTCGAAAGCCCGACAATAACGAAGGGCAAGAGCAAGGATTTCAAAGGAAGCTATTTTCACCGGAAAACCTATGATACGCGAAAAAAAATTGTAGTGTATAAATCGCACATTTATTCAGTGTTTAGGCGTAAAAACGGAGTATGCAATTCCAAATGTTATCTATGGTTTTTCTAGAAATGAAATGAACCTACTTAATATGATCCTTTGTACTATCAAATTTTTCATTGTTAGGTCTATTGTCGTGACCTGATTTTTACTATGCTTAATAATATATAAGGCGAGGAGGGGCTTATCGAACGATGAACTAAGATTTCTTGGAGTACAGAATAAGAACGGTTGATGATTTTTATTCTAATCTTAACGTTACTGTAAGGTCCTCAAAAGAAATATAGAAAACACAATATTAACCGTGAGAAAAGACGTTGGAATTATATGAGAAAAAATCACTATTCAGAAGTTAGAAAAAAGTAAAAATATTTATCAACCATAATTCAAGATTTCTTAACTTTTTCAAGAAAAAAATGGCTCGTTTCTTAACAGGGCGGTTATCGGAAATCATGATTCGAAAAGAGGTTCATTTTTAGGTAGCTTCAAAAACAGAATGACTAGAATTGAGCAACGCTGACATGGGAAAGTGAGATTTCCTCATTGGTAAGAAGAACTTTTAGCAAAACGAAAGTAAGAGTTTCCGGGGGCAGTGAGGCGAGCACGTCTACAGCAAAGCGAAGGTAGTCGTGCTCATAGAATCACGACTACTGCTGGTCTATGACTGTAATGAGATTGGAGGCCTGTGCTCTGTACATCTTGTTTACGAGCTACGTTATGCCTCATCGTTTTGCCGGGTAAAATATAGCTTAATCTTAGCGTATTATTCGCCTCATCTTATACAAAAACGTGGCTATTTTCGTTTGATGGTATATTGCCCTTCTGAAACCGACATGTGTAGTTTACAGTTCTATTGCTTCAAGTATTCCATATCAAGCGTGGGTTGCAAACGAAGACCCCTCCGAAGCACAGTTTCTTTTTAATTGGGGCTTAACAACTTCGACCAGGATCACTCGACAGTTATGGAGGCGCCTGTGCTCCCATACTCTTGTTCCCAATGCTCTACATATTCAATAGGCAACGCTTTCTTGCGCAATTCGCAATCGTCCTCTCACCAGTCATCTCCATACATTACACTCCGAGAACGTTAGCAACGCATTCTTTTTCAAACTGTTAGAAGGTAAAGAAGGCAATAAATAATGACATCGTAGTTTATTTTACGGTGCTTCGACCTTACCCAAGTGAAAAATGTCTGAAAACGTTATTAAAAAAGAGTTGCAAAATACTTACAACGTCGATAATACATCGTACGTGATTGCTGTAAAAAATGTAGCTATTTCATTCAGGTAAAAAATATCGTACTTATAATCGGCGTCTGACGAACGATTGTGACCCATTTGAAAACAGCTGTTGAGACAAATTGTTGAGTTCTAGTCACTACAAGAACAACAGGCACACAAATCAAGCTGCCAGGGTTACAAGAAATAGAATAAATAATAAAAATAATATATAAAATATCTTTTTATATATGATGCGAGCAGATAATACTCAACATGAACTGGGAGATGAATCTTGGAAGGAAATAGCCCACAAATTCATGCATGGCGTTCGTGCTGGCTGAGAATGCATTTTAAACACGAAGAGGATGACGATTGTATAATCTCGCAAGAAACTGCTTCCGTGTAATACCTAGTAGGCCTTATTCGGACCACGGTTAATTCTTTCGAGACAGAGCAATAAACGAGCTCGTAGGCTAGGATTATCGAAATGGAGCTCATCTCGAAACGAAAAGGTACTGAGGTTCCATCTGACCAAAGTCATATCATAGTTTGCTCGTAGTCCACGCACTATAAACTTTGATGCTTCCGGGTGCCGTTATAATGGCACATAAACGCAATACGCCACGACAGGAGAGTGTGCAATCTCTGGCATTACTGTTCCGACACGTTATTGGGTTCAATGGTAACCCGAAAGTAATCATCGCTATTGCATTTTGACAGAGCAAAGCCCAAATAAAAACCATTACTCGTTCAGCTTAGCGAAGAAATCGCTCCTTTCGTGATTGAAACTCGAATCGACCGATTATAAAATCCTGAAGTAATCTATACAGAAACCGCAGCACCGTTTCCATTTGTCGCAGTATTAGAGAGAAACCCGGAAAGAACTTTTAGATGAAAATTGAATAATTTATACGTAATTGATAGCAAATGATTTTCTTTCGAACGAACGAACGAATTTTTTCTAAAATTATTTGATTTGATTATTTGATTAATCATTTTATTTTTAATGAATTAATTATTTATTATTTAATTTATTCCAGATAGTAATGTACAAAATTACGAAATGTATAGTTATTCCAACCTAAGTCCTAAGCGGCTTGTGTGAGTTCACTCTCCATAAAGTTCAAATAAACAAAATAATATCACTTTTTTTGTGAACTAAAAATCAAAGAAAATTGCTAGATTTAAAATTAATAAAATATACAATGAGCATAAATTAAATGGAAACCTTCTATTATAAATACCATGCTGTTCATTAATTCATTACATTCCTCCGAACCATTTATACTATGAGCCGACTATGTATATTTTATCATCTCTTCAGGCAATTGAATCATTTACAAGATACGGCTATTGCATTTCGATGTTCAGTGAAAGGATATCACAAATTGAGTTTTGAGGATCAACAGCCCTTACGGCTAACATTACAGCCCACGCCTTGATCCGATCACGATAGCAACCAAGTGAGGGAATGTTAATCATATGCGAAGCGCAGCAAGTGCCAAGCTGCACGAAAAGGAGAGGCAAGGAAAGAAAGTGAAATCTGACGGAGGAATCGATTTTTTTGTCATCATGGTGGCTGAATGCCGCTATAAAACTATCGGAGAAATTTGGGGGAATGAGTCCCCCTTCCTCATTCCCCATAAATAAGTAAAAGAAGAAATAAGTGAAATAAGTGAAGTAAGGAGTAAAATAAAAAAGTTAAAAAAGTAAAAGAAGTAAAAGAAGAAGAATATAAGAAATTTGTAAATATATTCATACTATTAAATGAAGCAGTGCAACAAATAATTTATTTTATACACACCAATGGCGATTAGTCAACCACCTGGTCAACCTTCAAATAATTCGTCTACTCACGTTAATGAATCATACAAATAAAACAAAGATTGTATTGTTATATCTTAATTTTTCAAACTGCATCGTCATCTGTCTGACTCCGAATGCAGGATCATTCATTCATAGGAATGAAAAGGCCACGCTAGCGCCGTTACAGTGCAGCCATTCAATAGGTTAAATAATTATGCCCAGTCCTTGGAAGACCTTATGAGCAGAAGACCTTCCCAACCTCTCTAAAAGCAATCCTTGATGACTCGTGTAAGTGAAAACAGCAACACGTCCTCGCACGCGGTGCATCACACATCTGAACGAAAGGTCTTCTCTAACTAGTTGAGAAAAAACTCGTACTCGGCTTACCTAGCTGTTTTATACCTCGCACTTTATTTTTCCTCGCATTTACTCAACACTGGTTCGATCGAAAATTCAACAGAGCGTTCTAACTGATTTTGAAAAAGTTCTCAATTATTTTCTATAATTGAAGCGAAGGCTTTTAGGAGTAACGCAACATTTTACTATTGGTTTTTAATCAAGCGTTTTTCATACTCTATTTGGGTTTTATACGTGCTTAGAAACGTATATCCGTTTTGAGGGTATTTTTTTTTATACCACAGTCATCTACTTACGTTGTCGAAACGCATCAATTCGCTTATCGATTGTCCCCCGAAGCTCTGAACAGCTGGATAGGATTTTTCTAGCAACTCCGAACTTCCATTGCATCACTTTGCCTCTTTCACAATTGAAAATATGACGCCCATCGTTCATCTTTGACAGTTCAAATACACGAGAAGGCCGTATTGTCTACAATAGTCGGAGATATTGTGACCGCAAATGGAAATGGTGCACATTTTCTACAAGCGCATTCTAATCTCGGGGTGCCCGTTAGCGATGAGTGATGCTCGTGAGTTGGTTCACCCTGAGGTTTTCCACTTAACCATACAGGTCTGATATACTGTCCTCGTCCACCTCATATGCCAAAGTAGTTAAGGCTTCGAAGTCGAAGCTACAATTCCTCAACCTGAGAACACCAACCGTTGCTCACGATCCTCTCTTCTCGGCTGAGTAATTTTCATAAATCGGCCGATACCGTGGAAGGAACATGGTCGCGTTTGTAGCCGACGGGCATTTTATTGACCCAGTCATTGAAGGACGTGAAGAGAGCGCCGATACGAACCTTCAAATTACCCGGCGTTCGAATGGCGATTTTTTTTCACTATTGAACTATCTCATCCCATCCCCTGATAGGTCATTTCAATTTTTCCTCCCATCCGGCGTCACGCTTTGAAATACAACCGGTGAAAAAATAGAATATTTTATTGCGCAAAAACGGAATATAATTTTTAAAAAACATTCGAAGACAGTGACTGACGTGAATAGTATTTTTAATTTGATTGAAGCTTGTTCAGTTTTATCTAGTGACAATTAAATAAATACTTTTTGATTGAAATAAGAGAAGGTGGCGTATAGTTTCCACATTTAAGAAAGTAACTAATTATTTAACAAGTAGTCGTATTTTCAAAATTTCATATTTTCAACTTGTTCAATTTTTTTATTTTCTTGGTAGTGAACTCTAGTAAAGTTGGTTGACCTTTTTTAAATGCAATTTATGTAACGTTAGCGATTCGCTAGTCGAACATAAATATTTTACGAACTCACGATTTTCCGTGCTGGAGCAACAAAAAATCTCGTGAGCACACATGGATCCCGTTTTTTGCAGAGCGTCATGAGTGTGACTGTTTTATGGCCTTGAACCGCACTCAGGTAAAAGCGAGAGCAAAAAATTCCATCTCTGCTGCGCGCAAGTTATGCAACGAGACAATGAGATGCCACGTTCTGTTGAATATAGTAAATCTCTGCATGCAACTCGATGCCTAATTACGAGGAGAATTCCGGTTTTTGACCGCTCGACCGCTTCAGTTCTTCATTTTTTTTTTTTTTTTTACCGAGACGTTTAGCGTTCCGGCCATCGATCGAAACCCTATCCCTTTTAGAGTGCCGATTGAGCCAAGATTTACTCGCGAATTCTCACAAACGGCCCAGAATCGCCGTTTCGCTAATTTTTCAACTATTATGACTGTATCGTGGTGTTATGTTTTTTGTTACAAAGGATACTTGAAATTTAAGGCCATCGTCTGAAAAAATTTCATAATTTCCGTTATTGCCCCAGAAAATTTAAAAAAAAATTGAAATATATCGAAAAACGTCGTTTTTGAAAAAAAGTCGGGTTTTGGGAGATCGGACTATCGCCGCTGAACCTGTTAATCCCCTAGTCGTGTATGTATTCGGAATGAATTTCAAAGTTGAAAAACATTTAAAGAAGCTTAATACTAAAATTGAAAAAACTGATGGTTGACGTCATATTTCCGTTATTTTGACGCTAAATTTGGATTCAGCGTTAAATTTACTTGAAGAATAGCATTCTAAATCACTGGAAAACAAAAGTTTTATGTTTTACCCTTGCCGATGCCAACGCGGAGCTCAAAAGTTCGGCCGGTGAGGAGCTCGGTTTACGGAAAATACTTTCTGTGGCGCTGTTTAAATTTTTTCACCAAATTTTTTGTTATGTACGTGTGTAAGGTGTCCAAATGAAGACTCCTGAGTAAGTAGTATTCTTTGTTATTCTTCATGAATATTCTGACCAGGCTTATGTGCTATTCAAGTCTGATTTTTTGCCTGTTTTTCCCCAATAGCTTTCGAAATTATGACGAAAAAAAATCCAAAGTTGAAACTGCAAAAGTATTAAATTCGAAACTTTAAACTTAACTTTCTCACTTCAAATTCAAATTCTACGTCTAATGTCCTATGAAAATGAGTAATAAAATAATATTGAACTGTACTGTTAGTATTTGCAACGGATTTTCAAAGTTGAAAAATATGAAAACGTTTAGTACTAAAACTGGGTAAAAGTAATAGTTGTCGTCAAATTTCCGTCGTTTTGACGTCAAATTCGGATTTAGCGTCAAATTTCCTATAAGAATAGCTTTGAAAATCGCTTAAAAACCAAAGTTTAAATTTCCACCCCTGCCGAGCTCGAATCTCGGCCGGCGAGAAACTCGATTTACGGAAAATAATTTCTGTGGCGCTGTTTACATTTTAATCACCAACTCTTTTGCTATGTACGTGTGTAAGGTGTTCAAATGAAGACTCCTGCATAATAAAACAATTGATTCGCATTTATTTTGACCCCGAAAATCACGGTTAAAGTCCAACTTTTGAGCTTTCAAAAACCGATTTTTTTGGACCACTTGCAGATTTTTCCGAGAAATAAAAAAAATCACAAAAATACATCTTGGTATGACACAACTTTCCTGAAAATTTCAGATTTTTATCTATTTTGAAAGACGAGTAAAAAATCGTTAACTGATCGATCGATAAAAATCGCAGGGGTACCCCTTGGATTTTTCGTGAAAAATTTTTTGAAATGGATTTCGCTCAAATTCAGCATAATGATAGTTGATGTTGTGTACATCAATAATATATGGTTCATTCTTTGTTTCTTTCGCACTAAATAGATGAAAATAACGTTTAAAGTTGAAAAAAGTGATTTTTTCGTGTATAGTCCACTATTTTTGTCGAACAACGCAAAAACGGCTGAATAATGGATAGGTACATTACATTAGGAAAATGTGGGCAATTAAATCACCTATCTTTTGGTATATTCAAACATTTGAATGGACGAATTTTGGTCTGAGTTATCCACGGTGGAAGTTACAAATCTTGGAAAACTCGAAATTGTTACATCTAATTTTGCTCCTACTTTCTCCAGTTGAAAAACCCAATACTATATGATACTAAGTACAATACAATCCCCACCAACAACGTACCAAATTATAGCAACTACTACGGGGCGAAGCCCCTCCGACGTGCCGTGTCAGGGAGTGTGGGGGGAATGTACTTCAAAGCGCATCGGGAAGAAAGTGAAAAATGGTAGCTGTCCAGTCGAAGTGAAATGAGTGGTAATAGGGAAAAACGAGATACTACTATATTCTATCACGTCGCTCATTCAAACCGTGAACTGCTATTGTTGTAAGATGAGAATACCTATACCGCCGATAATGTCACGTCTCTCTTAAAGGTCGCACGTCCTCGAAACGAGGCGATACGAACTTGGGAGCAGCCGAAGACCGGCCTCTCAATCGGTTTTTCTTATCTCGGTTGGTCGTGCTCTGTTTTTCACAAGATCTCATACTTGGATTGTCGAATTAAAGGGCACAAGTTCTATTTGTGTCATTTGACCGAACGCATAACTTTGAAACCTCGACTTTCAACGATTGCCTTGTCAAACTTGATCTTTAGCCGAATGTTGAAAGAACTCGCCAATTTTTCGAAGCGATTCTGAATGCCAAACCGATATATTTTTGAAACGAGCCTTTAGGGGGAAAGGTTTTCTCCGCCGCGTTTGTTAAAATGTACTGATACAGTGAATCTAGAGCGATATCTGATTCATCAAAGGCACCCCCTGCTGTGAACTTGGAAGCAGCGTTCCTTTCCACCTAGCAAAGACCGACTGACCGACAAATGACGCAACCCGTTTGCTTGGCTGGCCGAGTTTAGCTGTATCAAACGGTTGTCGGGGCGCCCTGGTCGGTCGAGCTCATTCCATGATGCAATATCGGCCGCTGAATGTTAATTGATAATCCCCGGTCGAAAACCTCTTCCTCCAATACGTTATTTATAATATTCAGGTGAATTTGCGGTCGCAAAACGATGGCCAACGCGTATTTGCCCTAATTTTAGCTTCACTAATCAAAACTTTTTCTATTTAAAAATCAAGCGACTCATTTTCGGCCTTTTACAAATTTCACTCCACCAAAATTTCTTCCAGTGAACTGAGCAAGAAATATCAGGCCGTTCACATAGTCATTTTCGACGCAATTTCACGTGCTGACCGGTACCACTTACGAAGTATAGTTGTAGAATTCCAATCGTTAGAGTGCGATTGAGCGCTGCTGCGCAATGGACGACGATATTGCATTCCTCTGCAGCTGTCATTTCATCGATGTTTCTGGTAATAGCGTCTGCTTCTGTCCTGCCCAATCTGGAGTTTATGTAATCAACTCGCGTACCACAAGGAGTACCTCCTGAAGTTGCTCTAAGGCAGGCCGATTTTTAATTGAAATTTAATAGTCCTCCTTTACTAAGTACCTAGTCGATTGAAGTTCACCCGATGAAGTTCTCTCAATTGAACGACACTATGAGCAAAATTTGATAATATACCATTGTAATCGCCCAAGAGAAATTCTTCGAACCCTCATCTAAATATGATGTTTTACGTTTAAGGGCATGTAGAAAAGTAATTTAAAAAAATAAAAATAATCCAATGAAAAAATAAATAAATAAATTGTTTAAAAAATAAGTATGTTTAAAAACAAATAAAAATAATATATAATAAAACCAAATAAATAAAAATAATATCTGATAAAAACAAATAAATAATTAAAAATAATAATTTAAAAAATAAATAAATGAAAAATTAATTAATTAATTAAAAAATAAATTGAAAAAAAAAATTGTCCAATAAAAATAATTTAGCGGACGCAGTCGTGTAGGATTGGTGAGGTTTTCAGAAATTTCGCATGACTCTAAAAATCGTTGTATACTCGTTGGAATGATCGTCAAACACTCATCAGCTGTACCGTTAGGCGAATAATCAACTTTTAATGTATAAATTAAGAAAAATAAAAATTAGGTACTAAAATTGCTATGAAGTTTTCTCTTATAGTTACCAATAAGTTTTTTGGTGGAAACGTTCACAAATGAATGGACTTCCTACATCATTATTGAAGCTAAGAAAAAATAAACTATCATTAATTTGCAGCTTTTTGTTTCCTTGTTATGCTCATCCTTGCTCTTGCTCAGAGCTATCTCTTTCATCATTTAACGTTATTATTACACGAGGACGGTTAGATAATGATGTTTATCTGCTTGAAGTAATTTTAAACTGCCGCTTTCAAAATTTACAATAACCTTCAGTTAATCGAAGGCAAGTGTTCAATTTTCACCTGAGGTTCGTCACGTGGGACGAAAGCCGAGGATCAGTTATGAAAGCCTAATTTAGCTGTTCAACCCTGAAATCGAATATGAATAATGTATGATTGTCCTATGGTAATGAACGGATTCGATGGACCATGCTTAATTGACTTGTTCGATCGATTGTTTATCAATTACCACCATGTGTGTTTTGAATATGCGTTTAAAAGCCGCTTTATCTTTAATGTAGTTTACGGTTGCATCGTTTTGTTGACATTCGCCAGCTGATGATATCCGAGAGTTTTTCAATTACGCGTAATGCAGCTTGGCCTACACTGGTTAAGTTGTTTCGCTGAAGAACAGGATTGTTATGGCCCATTACGTCAATAGCTACCATCAGGGACTCAGAGAAATGCGTTTTTTCCGTTCCTACCTTCCATTTGGGGCGATTTTTTCCTTCCCGTTCTCTCGAGACCGGAGCAATTCAAACCTCACCTTGTTACCCGTTTAATCGTAGCTATCACATTTTTGTAACCGAGCTGGCTATGTGCGCATTTTGCCTCCTTTTTCGGTTCAGCCGCTCGAAAGAGAAGTTCGCACGATTCGTTCAATAACGACTTCCCATTCGCGACTCTTCCGTTTTCTGTATGAACGGTCTTCGAGGGATGAGCTAGTAGAGATTATGTTTTTCCGAGTTCCCAGGATGTTCGGTTCCTTAGGGATCCGTAATTGTTACGGGGGATCTTCAGGAAGTCGCCTGTTGGGAAGGATCTTAACATTTCGTGGCCTACTTACGACACAACTATTATCGCGTGGAAAATCGTTCACCGCAGAATTCTCAACAATTTTAAAATTATTTTCACTCGAATTCAAAATCGATACGTATTCTGGAAGATAACTGATTACAATAATTTTTTAGGAGAGATTTACCAAGAGTTAAAATGTTTATCAATCTCAGCATTAACGCTAAAATCCAAGAAACTTTATCATTTTTTTCACATTTAAGTAGAATGCAAGTAGAAACCTTTTTTTCTGCAAGGAAATCCATTCAATTCATTCGAGGTCCAATTCTTGAAGTGCTAAAATTTTCAAGCTTTATTGTTCCATCAGTAATATTTTACAATCGTATTTCAAATGACAAACGCTCTCTCAACTCAAAATTGCGCAAGTTCTTGCATCTGACGGATCTCAACTCGCGCTCCGGCGATTTTCTTATTGAATTCGTTAGCTGAATGCTTCATTAGAGACTTTTTTGATTTCGATATCGTAATCGCTGTTAGTACCGTGAAAAAGTTAACACATCCGATGACGTTGATGAAGTAACCGAGGCGAGAAGTTTTTGAAGCTAGCAGAATCGGACATGGTGCAATTATCATTAGTTAATTGCTAAAGTGCCAACATAAAACCAACACAGATCTATCAAGGACGCTGTGAAATTCAACGCTAATTGTATATCTTGTTAGTAAGCGTGCTTTCAGGCTACCTTTTATGGAATTATAGGGTACCAAAGCGATTAGGCTTTTACCATCTCGAAAAGCGCATTCGTTCTAGCCTTATTTTTTATGGCATTTATAAATCTGGGGCTTTTTATTTAATCTGTTAAAAATCTGGAGAAAAAATGTTTTCCATTGAGTAAAAAGTATTTGCAGAAAATTGAAGTGAAATGGAAATTCTTCAATTAATTGAGAATTTCTACTTCCATGTTCTCGCAATAAATGGTTTCTTTCGTTAGAGGTTCTATTTAATTTAAATTATATTATTCTCAATATTTATTGCTGTCATTCGTCTAATATTTCTTTTTTGTTCCAGGTACGTGTCATATTCATAACGAGTGGAATTCGAAGTAACAGGTATTTAATGGCACAGTATTACCACGAATTATTTCCGTTCCGAATTGTCAGGGATAATGTGCGAAATCACTGTGAGGGCGAGGATAGACCGGAAAGATAGTAACACACACACTCGCACACACACACAGTCTCAGGAGGATAGCAATAGATATAAAGAATTAGTTTGGTTAGTCATTTGTTATTTTTTCACCCGCTTTTACTTTCTCATTCTCTCTTTCTCTTTCTCAAGCTTGGTACGTGTCTCCCGGGCACTGGACACGTTTTGGTCATTTATGACATACTGATCGACGAGCAGGATTTTCCATTTTTGGAGAATTTCAATTCAAACTCGCAATTAAATACGGATTTGAAGGAATCGTGTTTTAATGAGCCCCACGTGATTTATTTGGTCGGATTTGGTGAAACTCCGTTCGTAAAAAAAGAGGAATTCAAAAGGATGGAAAACGTCGAGTGAAAAAAACGCTGTCACGCGAGTTGTCCGGAGAACGCCTTCAGTGAATGTGTTATCATTTTCACTTTTGGTTCTAAGACCCAAAAACTAGGACGAACAGAGATGGGACCGGTTTCATCAACCGAAAGGGAAACTCGTCTTTGGTTTTAAGTGAACGAGTTGCAAGTTCCACCACATGATTGCGGTAGGTAGTCGTCTTGGAAGTACTAGACCACCGCTTCTTGTTTTATTTTTGTCATACGTAGAAGGTCGCAGCTACAGTTGTGGAATTAACGACCGTCCAGCCGTATCGGTTTCGAACACACAGTCTCTTGACAACTTCTTTCCACTGAAATGTGTTTTTCGCATATTAGATAGACTCTTGAACCGAGATCGAGAGTGGCGAAGTAGCTCATCTAACTACGGGACGGAAGTGAAATGCGACTCGTTTTTAAACGTGGACATCCCGCAGTAAAATTCTCATCTACGTACACGAGGCGGGATAGATAGAACATTAGTGCACGAGTATATAGGAAACGATTGCGACAGCTACAGAAATGAAATTTTAGAAAAATATTTCTATAAAGTTGCATAAACAGATTAATCAGCACTTAATAAATAAAATATTTTTAAAAAATTGTTAACTAATTTGACGTTGTCCAAAAAAAATTCCATAAATTTGCATTTTTTCGCCGAATTTTTAAATGAGTAAAAGCTTACGCGTCGCTAGTTATTTTCCTTTGAGGAGGACATAATTATACTATTTAATTTACTCCTAACATAAATAAGAGTCAGCTCATTACCCCGTTGCTTTAGGGTATTTCGTATTTGTCGTTATGAGTTACGGTCTGACTAATTGGATGTAATTAGTGAAAAACAGTATCCTTGATTACGAATCCGAGTATACAAGTGTATATGGGTATTCTCAGGTGTGCAGGCGTGGTCCTGACAGTTGGGAGAGGCTTGAACATCATACAAGCGTCAGAGAATAATAAATTACGCGGCGGGCCTAACCAGAACACGTCGTTCATCCATCAACGAAATCAGCGTCGCTGTTCATCTGTTCAGAACGAATGGTGGCTCCTTACGATGATATTTTGCCTTCATTCGTCAATGGCTTGTTAACTGATCCGTCTTAGGACTCGCTCCAAATCCCCTGAGATCGGTTAAATAACCGCATCGTTCCGATGGTTTAGGTTATTATGAAGGTTTGTGGGCGTCGGCGGTGCGAAATTTCACATCTCGTTTTATATCCAATAAACGCAGGTCGTCCAATTAAAGCTAATCGAATTCGTCCTTGGCACTACTAAAAATACTATTTTCGGATTTATAATGCTTTAAGTTTAATTGAGTCTCAAAAATTTCAATTGAAGGCGATCAGTTTATTGAAGATCATGCTAAACATTCTGAAATCATTCGCGCTCAGTAATATCAGATACGGAGTCTAGAAATGAAGTATGAAAATATAATTTCGTACCTTACTTTTGAATTAGAAAGCCAAGGAATGCTTATTATTTTTATAGTTAGAGCTCCTACAATAAAGAGTAAACACCTTTGAATTATAGTCTGGCGAGTTATTCTTTAGGTTCTTGAACATTGAAAGTTAATAACCGCAAGACAAATTTGACGAAAAAAACCAAAAATTACTCCTATTCTAGTTGTTGTTTTCTTCTACATTGTCCTAATAATTGGCCAATTTTCTTACTTCAATAGCAAATACCTGAGACGAAGGAGCTCTCGTTTTGAAAGTCAAGTCCAACTTCCTCTAAAAAAAATTGTCCCCGAAGGCAGCTGAGTTTCTTTTCTGACAAAAGTGATTCGAGAACGGTTTATTACTCCGAGTCCTCCTTGTAAATTTTCCTTTTTTTGCAACTTGCGTTTCGAAATCAAGAGGTTTAAAAAATAAAAAATACGTAGAAACTCGTGCAGTCCAGAGATTGATAAACCTGGCCGTTCTCAAGAGGGTCAATCTTTCATTCCAGTCCGTCCAACAACTATAAATCGCAGTGTCTCCAGTCGAGATCTCCCCGAGTAGCGCGAAAGCGTCTGGAGATTATTTTGAAAAATAGAAATTTCCCGCCGGTTAGCTCTTTCTACGTATTCGTTTCATGCATATGTATGCCGTCGTCATATCGTTATAATATAAGGTGCCACCTTGGTGTCTGCTTGTACCAACCATTGAGTTGGGCTATTGGGGCAAACTTGCAACACAGCATTCACTGACACAGTTCGGGAACCGGCTAGCCTGGGCCCACGGCACTGACAACAGGTCCGGTTCTCCTTCGACAGTCGCTATAAACAATGTCAGGCTGGATTTGCTTTTTTGTATAATCTGATCCAGAGCGATCTGCCGCCCGAGGGGAATTCGAAAGGAAAAGCGAATTTCATTTTGCAGAGCGGATTTTTTTTTCATTTGTTGAGTCGGTTGGAAGTTTCTTTGAAGGTAGTTGTAGAGATTTTTAAAAACGTTGACCATTTTTGGAAATCAGCGATATTCGGATGTGAGCAGGCGGCTTCATAAAAAGCGATACTAGAACCAAAGAAACTAAAATATACTAAATAAGCCTGTTGGATTCTAAAGAAAACGTTCATCACGATCATATTTTCTACTCGGCGATTTTGCATTAAAAGTTCGCCTTAAGAAATTTCCTCGGAGCTTATATTACTGTGCTATTTTTGCTCACTATGAATCGCTTTTTTCGTTTTCTCGCATTAGACGATGTACAAAATTTAATTATGGCCTCCAGTGCTATTATGGCCTCGCAGTATCAAAAAAATATGCCGCCTCTATTTGCCTTTTGACTGTGGCTTTTTTGAAAAATGTCAGCCTGAAATGTTAGCGAATGGAACAGGAGACGCCTTATTCCCTAGATACCTAAGTCGACAACGTCTCGTTACCCATGTTTTTGTTGCCATCGTTTTGATAGGCTATGGAACGTGCCATTGATCGCTCTAAAGCCTCAGGCAATGCTGCGGTGTGTCAATGATCGAAAGTGCGCCCAACAGAATCCATATTATTTACTTAGGACGTCACAATACTACCCGCTGTATTCGATGGTGCTATTGTTGGTTATGCTCTTTCTCAACGTCCTATTCAATTCCAAAGTATAAAAAACAACAATGTCACAACTACATGTAATCAATCGGTAGCTTCGTCGAAATATCGTTGGGTGGTCGATTTATTGTATTTTTCACCGGATATTTCTTTTACTCACGAATAAAGGGTGGTGTTAAAATAACTGCTAAAAAAAAACTTGTTAAAAATACTGTTGTAAAAAGCAATACACCTCTTCGAGATTTTTAAAATTTAATTCGTCAACCCATCATTTCATTTCTTTTATTCGTGAATTGTGAGGGGGAGAGAAACCAGGCGACTCATTCTCCAATTGTTTAATGTTTGGCCGAGTACTTTCGCCGTTCGGGCATCATCAGGGCGACGTGGAGCCATAGGGTCCACAGCTCTTTTATTGGGAATGTTTTCATTGGTCGGTTTGATCATACTGTTTTGTCAAATAAAATTCACTTGTTTCTGGGCACAGCGGTTATCCAAAATGGATTGTCCAGATGTACGATTATCCATAATTCCAACACGATTTTCCTGTAGAAATTGCCAACTTCTTTGGCTCTTCAAATTTCCCCTGATCTCAAATCCGCAGATTGTGCGTGATGAATGGAACGAAATCGAGAGTTAAAATCCTGATCCTCCACGTGTATAAATTTGCCATAATAGATCCTCGTCACTCGAGAATTTCACTTTCCGTTCCACTTTTACTCTGTATCGCGAGATCAGCTTCGAATGAAGCGAAATGAGGACCCGTTTTGAAAGTTAGGTCCGTTGAGTATTTGACGCTCAAATTCGGACTTTGGTCATCGAGAGATTAAGATCGAAATAATCTTGCGAAACGGGCGATAGAAATCAAAACCGCGCATCTTCTCAAGTGAAATCGTTACTGTAAAGTATCAATTTCTACTTCCTTGTCAACTTAGTAATTGGAAGTATTTTTCACGATCGTCGTAAAATTCCGATTCGAAGCGGAATAGGAAAAACTCTATCCACACTAAAAATTCCGGTTTATAGGATATTATCATTTAATACTTATATATGTTCTCCAAGAATAATTGATGGTATGACTAGTTCTACGTCTATCGCCGATCGAAATGGGTCAATCGCATTACTCACTTCCCTACTGACATGATCCGGGTTAATAATTCGTTTACATCCGATGGACCACCTGTTTCCTGTACTGCAAGCTATCGAGTAAGATGCATTGTTCTTTCACCAGACATTTTCCCAAGGTTGTCGAAGAGTCGAATTCGTTTCGAGGTCGGTGAGATGGATAAGGCCTTGCGATTTTTGCCAGCTATTTTCTTCCCTATTACGTCGTCAATTGGCGCGTTGTTTTTCTCACATCCGGACTTCCGCATGTCTGTTCACAAGTGCGGATAATTGTTATTGTATAATCGCGGTATAATATCTAGAACCGTGCGAGTCATATAAATTATTGTAAAAATATTCCCAGCAATAAATTAGATCATCGCCCGCTCGAAGTTTGGGAATTTTCCAACTATCTGTCCTAAATGGAATTAAATGTTTTGTGTCCACTTATTTATTTTTTCAGAAAAACTATCGCCTAACGTATGACAGTGATGAAATTCGAATCACTTCATATTCAGCACTGAGCTCATATATTCACGAATTAATAATTTAAACATCGATCAGTAGCAGAACTGGGATTCTTCGTTGTTTCGAGAATTCTTTGGTAACTCACGCCGACTAATTAACTCCGCGCGTCATTTTAAATCTCACGAAACTTCTGTAAACCAAATACTCCGCCAAGAAGCTGGAATTTCGAAGATTATATTGAGCAAGGGGCACAGGTTGGGCAACGATGAGTCGTTTGAGCAACTGAATCGAGATTCGTCGTTCCGCCCATTCAGTATCGTCGTGTGAGTTTTCCCAGGTTGGCACCTTAGCGAAGACAGTCTCCACTCAAGGAAACAATTAGATTTTCGGCCTAGCTGCCGCTATGCTACCCGAATTTGTGTAATCCTAAGCTATTCGGGGAGAAAAAAACGTGCGAACGGTCACTGGCAAGAAATCACGTGCTTCGGGACGGAATTGATTTTGATTTTATCTCATCAATAGCGTATAATGAACAGAAATTATGATAGTGTTCTCACCAACCTTTGGTCATTTACCGTTTAAACTTTTTTCCTTTCGTCAACCGTTTTCACAAACTTTGTAAGCCGGGCAAAGCTTTTGAAATGTTTCGATTGATTTCTCAGCGAAGCTATTATTCGTGGTAAACCAAGGTTTTTACAGTGGTTTATTATTCATTTGCTTCAAAGAGTATTTACGAAGACCATTCACATGTGATAGTAATTATCGCGAAATGTGAACGTTTCCACCTTGGAACATATTGGTCACCATTCGGTGAAATTCGTTACTAACTATCGTAATTTTAATTGTTCTTATTTTTCTTAATTATTTAATCATATGTTAAATTACTCGCCAAACAATAAAGCTTAGGAGAGTGGTGTTTTTCGGCATTCTAACTAGTATTAAACGGATTTTTTAGCTCCACAAATTCTTGAGTTATACCACTGAGGCAAATTTTTCAAAATCTTCACGACAAAATCTCTTCGGGAAATTTCACAAGTTGCAATAATTCTAGTATTATGGAAGTTATAGACTCCGTTATGGTCTCATCCGATTTAGCGTCAAAAAACCTTGATATCAAACAAACAACTTTAAAAACCTTAAAAGCTTTTATAGTTGCCAAGAAAAAAAATTTTCTGACCCCCGCAAACGTTGTTGTTTTAATTTTCAAAACATGTAAAATCCTAATATCAAATTTAAAAAATAAATAAATAAATAAAATAAATAGATAAAAACTGTTAAGTCTGCCGTTAACATTTTTTTGAGGAGACTTCAGAACCATTATACCTACTTAAAATGTTCACCAACAATCATTCACGGCACAAACGGCTCAATTTGTTAACTAAATCGCATTCTCAATTTTAAGGTAATTTGAGGGGGAAAATTCTTATTTCCCATTGTGAGATATCAGCTTCTATAGATTTTATGATGTTGAATCGAATGAGACCATGGTTCCCAAATTATCGGAGCTCTATTTGTGTAAAATTTTAGAAATTTTGAGATATTTTGCAAGATGGCAAATTTTCATAATTTATGGAGCTATAAAAATCGTTCTCTACTCGTTAGAATGCTCGTCAAACAAGCTCTAAAGCTGTATCGTTAGGCGATGCATTCGATTGTTAAATGAGTAATTAAGAAAAATATCAATATTTGAATTACAATTTGCACCAACTAGTATGCCCTTATAATTATTTATATTGTCGTCACGTAGAAACGTTAACAAATAGTCAGAATAGTTATTACCACTATTGAATGTTTTTAATCATAATTAATTTAAGGAATAATAATGCTGAGGAATAATAATAAAATCAAATTTCGAGGGGCTTAGAAAAAATTTTTTCACGGACGATCACAACTGTAGATTATTGAATAATAACGAAAAATGTCGCTCTTGGCGCTTTAAGTTGTTTCATTTCGAGGGTAACGTCTAATTTTTTTAGCCATTCATTCTCGATTGCATTACGCCTTTTTAGAATTATCCACCGAGAGGATGATCCTTGTTTGCCGCCTGTCTAACCCCGAAATTCCCTCGGATGGGTGACCTTTCTGGAAGATTTATATCGCCGAGGTGGCGGATTGCATCATGAAAGTTCACCCTGCGATAGCTCTAGCAGCGGTTTTGAAGTGTCCGTACCTTCTTCGCCGAGATCGTGTTCTTTCCTTCATCTCGGATGTGTAATTATCCCGTTGCTTGTTTCGGAGAAATACGTATCGCCGTTTGTTGAATACGATCTGCTGCAAGCGGGGCGAGCAATTTGCCAATCGCCAGAGACTATGTCTAGTTTGAAATTAGAATGTACCTCCGTGGATCTTGGTGGTATCGTAGTTATTACCGATCGGTTAGCGAATTAACGAGATAGTTCAGAAAACCGTTCGTGCATCGGTTCCATTATCGCGCATGATTGAATTATAACGAAACTAATTCGGTTTTGAGAGCTTACGAAACTACCATTTTCTGTCACAGTATTAATTCTACCTGATGAAACCGCACGTAAGAAACGCGGAGCATCATCACAAGAGGGCGGTGAAGCGTTAAGAGCTTCTGATGACTATAAGTGATCCGACGCCGGCTTTATTCAAAGGGTGAAAACGAAAATGTCCTTGGAGGTCGGTCAAAGGTGTCACGCTCGACGGATTAGCGTTGCCCTCGTTGCGAGATGCTACCGTCGAGAAGATAGCTGAAAAACACCAGCGGTCAAGATGAAGACACTGAATCCTGAGAGTGGAATGATGACGATGACTGGGAGCGACTGTGAGGTTTATAACCACAAAGAAGAAACAGTGAAAAATACATTGTAGTGTATCTCAGATGAAATTCGTTCAGCTTATCTTTAACACCGATGAGGTATGAGTATAAAAAATTGAATCTTCGAGAGTTTTATAGTTTTTCACTATAAGGTTGAACAAGCGATTGTGAAGTGACTCTGTCTGCGATAGCTGGATGTCCTCGGCTGTGAAGATTGTCGAAAAAATGACGAAGCCAAAAATAAAATAGCACTGAAGAGTTGAACAGCGAGGGGAACAATTTGAGCAAGTCACGAGGTATAGAATAAGCTTCGAATTTGGGGATTTTGATTGCATTTAAGACATGTAGACAGGTATAAAAAATTATCAAGTTGTTCATTCATCAATATTGCTCATGCATATTGCTGTCAAGACTAAATTTAATCTAATTCCAATCTACTAATGTTCATCTTCCTGTGAAAACATGCCATTTCATGCAAAATGCAGTTAAAAGAACATGCAGGTTATCAACGAAAAATATAAAATGTGATAAAATTGGGGAAAAATAGAGAATTCACCAGTATTCTCTCCCGACGTTTTGGAATTCTCATAGATTCTGACTCTTTTTTCCAAATTCCCCCAGCTCTCTTTCGTGCCAATATCGTAACAATACAATGTCTCTTTCTGTTAAAATTTTTCGAACTTACCTGTCATGAAATAAATAGCTACAACGGAATTTTGATAAATTTTCATTATAGCGAAATTTTCTCTGTGATTCAAAAAATCTATTATGTGCAATAGATATTGCTTCTCCGTAGTCACGTTCATACTTGTTGCAAGTACCGTACGTTTCATTTCTGCCCCCAACGAACAACGTTTCAGCGACGATTCCATGATAAGGCAAAATAGTAGAAGACCTTCCATATGTGGTCAGCGTTGCCACGCTCCGGCGATTTTCCGCTTCTTCCCGCAAATGACCCTTCAGAAAGGACGTGAGTATCAAGTACTCTCGGAACTTGAATGTGCCCATTAATCTTCCTTATCTCGACTAGTAAGATGAAACAAGTTCGTGCTGTACTGCCTTCTTCCGCTAGCATAACTGAAAGAGCGTATTGAATGATGACCGTTACGACTTGTGCTGCATATTTAATTATTTATGGTCGCGTGAAAGTATTTTTCTAGAACATGGAACCAAATAATAGTCATGGAAAATGGGCTAAGGCTAGAAGAAACAGCCCGTTGGGCAACTTTTGGCTTCTAATGAGTGCCTGGGCTTGATAGAATGCAAAAGTAGTAGAACAGGGTCGAAAAAATTGTTTAAACGGAGTCATGAAGCATTTTTCGAGCTTAAATGGTATTAAATTGTGCGCTGAATATCCGTTTTGGTGAAAATAAATCAATGGATATTCAGACCCCCTACCCCCATGTGCAATTGACTAAAAATAAATGAAATAACGTGCAATAATTTGTTGTTTAAAAGGAACCAATGAGGGTAAAGCATTATCGAAATATTTTAACTTGATTTTTTCCGTTCTGCGCACTTTTATTTTCCCATCCGATGTAATGCTTTCGGGAGCAGCGATGAGAAGGTTACACAAGGATGAAACGAAACTGGATCCCAGGCTAATGAGTGCGTGCGTGAGTGACCATAACCCAGAAAGGAGTTGACGGTGAATCGAATTAAACGGACGACCCAGGATGGCCAAGAGTTATCGAGCTAGCTGTACTATGTTACGTGAGAGCTTTTGCAAGGACCAAGTCAAAACGTTATCTTTGTAATTTTGGCATCAATTAAAGAAATCGCTCGTAACTGAATAAAAAACTGATATAGACGCTGAATCATAATTATATTAGTCGGAAAAGAATTAAAGTTCTGCCATACGAAGTATAATAGTATCGAACAGGCACTGAGTTCAAACCTAATTATTAATCGTGGACAGAGGAGGGTTAGAAGGGCTTCTAAAGTTACGTCTGACACAGGTCTTTTACCATATTCCTGCACTTTTGAGCATGTAAAATACACAATAAACAACTGGATTGTCTAGGCAATATTTCACACATTTACGGGGATAAAGATATTTTATTGTTTTGGAATCTCGCTCTGAAATTGTGTAAACTCCATTTCTGAACCTCTCGATTTTTTTTTTTTTTTTTAATATAATGACGCTGACGCTGTAGTAGTATTCTAGTTCGATTTGCTATGTTTAACTGTCTGATCCCCCTCAAAAATAAAAATACTCTACTCAGCAACACTTTCAAAAGGGTTAAAAAATTGCGTATCTTCAAAAAATTACAACGCTATCAATTTCAAGCTCTTAAGAATTTCGAATCACGAATTTCACGTCTTGGTTTCCTATTTTATTCCCTACCCTGCAAAATGAAAATCAAACGATTTTGGCACGTATCACGCACTCGATCAACGGGAGCACAGGTCACCACTTAGCTATGCGACCTTCCTTGAGTCTTCTCCCCTGCGGGGAGGACGACTGACCAGTTCGCGAAGGATGACACGCGATCCTGCACGAAAGTTCTCGAGGTAACCGTCCGCGACCGTGAACTTTGCACGCCTCATTCTCCTCATAACTTTCTGTATATTTAATCTTCGATCAGCTTTATTTCGGCGTTAGATGCTTCAATTAAATCCTAAGGGCAATTACGGCATTTTTATAGGAAGTTGTAAAACGACGCAAATGATATTTCTTACGAGTATGTCTTGATCAACGTTTTATATCAATGATGAGGATGTCGATCTGTTATTGCAGAATAGTACTGAATCTTTTCGAGGGAGGTGGGATTTTGAAGTATCAGCCAAGTATGATATAAAATAAATAAAAATTGGTATAAAGTGTTTTCCTGAAATTTCGGGCTTCGAAGTGATTGAAAAGTAATATAAGTGAAAAAGTAATATTGAGGTGAAAAATGCGCGTTTTCGAACGATTTTGAAAGCTTTTTTCTTTCTTTTTTTAAACTAATTCATAATTTGGCAAATTATCGAACGAATTTAATCGCGGCTACTCATTGCATTCATCTTGTCTATTCAAAATTTATAGCAACTTTTCATTTTTCAACTTTCTCAAGTTTTTGGGAGAGAATAAATTTGGCATTAATCATGAAAATTTGCTCTTTCGCTCAAATCATCGCTTACCTTCGTCCCTTCAGAATAGATTCAACTTCTAAATTTTCCACCTTCTCCAAGGATATGATGATTTCGAATCAATTTTTCCCTCTCTGAGTCAGATTCCAAAGTGAATCTCGCCATTCTCGAGGAAGAGCACGAATGCTAATATCTCGTGGAGCTGGGTTGACTTCAATACCTCCACTTGGAGCACTAGACGAGTTGACACTCCTTTGCATTGTTGTCTTGTCCGTGTTGGCGTAGAGTCTTCGGCGCGGCGCAACTGAAGACGAGCGTTTCTCAACGTCACTCACGACTTCCGTGACCCAGGTCCTGACTTTTCCATGTTAGATCAAGTAGGCATCGAGTAGACATGTGAAATGCGTTACGAGTGTGCATTTATTAAGCAGAAAGTGGAAAGCCATGTGTAAAAATCATCGTGATAACGACTTTATCATCTGCTGTAACTTTACATTACATATAGTGGAATTTTCTTCTCCAGGTGGTCGTATTACTTCTTTCTGCAGGTTGAGGGGGCCATAGGTACCCTTGGTCCTAAAATTTATTTATTTTATTTATTTATAATATACACGGGCAATGACGCCCAATAACATTGTAAGACATTGTGTACACGAATCATAGACAAAATGGTAAAAAGGCATAACAAATTATTATACTT
This sequence comes from Tupiocoris notatus, assembly GCA_037159825.1. NCBI lineage: Eukaryota > Metazoa > Arthropoda > Insecta > Hemiptera > Miridae > Tupiocoris > Tupiocoris notatus. Next base: position 62,982 of record JASJUZ010000019.1, on the reverse strand, counting down.
AATCATTATACACATATAACCACCTAAACTAATATCACATCAAGTTCTTCATTTTACTTAAACTATCAAAAAAAGGGTCAAAACTAGCATCCAAACTGATTCTATTAATCGCTCTTTGAGCCCTATAAAGAGGATCGTTTAGCAGGTAATTAGTGGACGTGGCTGGAATATAAAATAATGCCCTGAAGAAGCCCGAACGGGCGAAAGTACTCGGCGAAATAAAAAGAAAAAATAGAGAAGTTGTCGTCTCGTTATTCTGCCCCTCAACCTGCAGTAATAGTGGAATGAAGCATTATCTTTCGTAAACCATTAATCCAAAAATTTTCTAATCGTTTATGAACGAACGAATTTCCATCAGGCGATTTTAGGAAAATTTTCTCTCCACCGACGCTATATCATGAAGAGCGATTAATTTCGTGATGCCAGTGAATCGCTTGGTTCCTAAAGGTTTGATTTGAAGCGAGGTCATACCGCAAGAGTCGACGATTCCTAAAAGTGCTTACAAAGGCTACCGCTTGAATTTGAGCGTGAATTCAGCCGCTCTGCGGTAAGCCACAGTATTCTCAGACTATTCTCTGTCTGAACTGAACCTTGCCGTTCAGTTTCCGGGCATTCTATCTCGAGAAGGGCTTCCGACCTCGGAAAATATATCGCTTTGAAAATCTCCTATCTCGCCTTCGGGCTCTTTCAATGTCCAGCACTTTCCCTTTCTTTTGGTTCACTTCCTGCTGATGAATATGCATCAGTTTTAGTGCAGAAATCGATAAAGGTCGCAATGGATAATGCGCTACGGCTAGTTTTCCCAATAGTAAGCAGCTATCGCACAAATCGCGGGCGAAACTTCAAAGACTTCCATTGATAGGATTCATTCAAAGCTCGACTGCCGATAAAGATCTTCATTCAGCTAGTGAAGATAGATGGTCTTTGAAATCTCGACGGAAACGCTTAGCATCAAGGACCGAACCGCAAAAAATAGGTACGCATCATTAGATCATAGATCTGAAATATTTTACTACATTCGAAAACTTAGATGAGTCGTTCATGGTTGAGTTGAAACAATCAATTGTCAAATAATATAACTTTTAATATATATAATATAATATATAAATTAATATAATTTAATATAACTTTTCTTACAGTTGGATGGAGTTTTCGATTGTAAATGGACAGAGGAATCAATTTGATAAAAATCTATCTCCAATTCGTCCGTTTTTTTTTTTTTTTTTTTTTTTTTTTTTTTTTTTTAAATCTATGAGGGAGGAGTTTTTAACCACCGATTAATGTCTTTTTTTTACTTGTTGTTCCTTTAATGGAAATAAATGGTATTCTATTCTATTTAACAAGGCCGGAAATCAGTTGAAAAATTGTAAATCACGATAGCAAAGGCTCTGTCTCATTATTATGCAATATCGATGCAATAAACTCGCGCCCACATTCGCATGTATCGGTCGAATCTGATTTTGTGACGGTACTAGTGCAACTCGGAGTTCGGCGATAGCCGCGCTGGGCCCAAGATAATCAGATCGTGACTTGGTGAGAGGCTGTGCAAATGTGAGTACGCCTGGAGTCTCGATTTAGTTGAGTAGTCGACCCGATGGCTGAGATGGCGATTTAGATCGAAGAGACGACGGAATGCTTATGAAATATTGTACTACCTATATCTCAAACTAGAATCTAAAATACTAAGGGCGTGCCTAATTTTAAATCAGCGACAAATTTATCCCAACGTTTATTTATAAGGTTTTCCACATTTTGTATTCATTCTGAAACTACCGACGAACAATTGCGAGTCGGGAAAATTCGGGAGAAAATTAAAAAATCCATAATCAACTATCAGTTGAACTATCGTAATTCTCTCAGTAATTTGGAAAGGTCTCCACGGTTTGGTAGCCGGATTACGATAAAATTAGAAGGCGGATGCCAGAGGCCATCGAACGAGACGCTATCGCTTCATGTTAACTGCATTACACGGCTACTCAGCTTCGCTAGCCCGAGGAAAATTAATTTAATAGCGGTTTTGGACGATGGAGAGCGGCTAGAAATGTAGCGGCACCTGGATCCACTTCCGGCCAATGATGTCCTCTACCTTTCCTATCTTCTGATACACAAATGGACTTCCGCGTGTATTTGATCCGGCGTATAAATTTAATGGGCCTACAGAGAAAATGTGTTGGAAAATTGAAAAATTGAAGTCCGTAATATGTTTTAGAGCTTCTGAAATTATTTATAATAAATTAGCTTAATTCTATTTACGAGTCAATTTTTAACGATCTGATGAAAATATATTACGCATCGTTTTTGAGTCATCATCCAATTGGAGTTCCCTTTGGCACATCGGTAGTGAGAAATAAATGTTTTCGTTCAGAGTAGGAATTTCACAAGATTAGACTACGACACACGAATCGCGCCTTCACTCGCCCAATAACGTAACGTCACTATTCTGACTAAAAGAATTGTGACATCGTTTGGGAAAACAGAAATCCCATGATGCAGCAGAATTGACGTTGTAATTCAATATTCGAATCATTCTAGCCTCGTTGGAAAAAAAAATCATAATTAAAATGCGTCCAGACGCGATGGAAAAGACGTGAACGCTGTTGCATCGGTCTGACGAGCCTTTTTTAACGTTCGTCAACGGCTACGACAGTCAAATAATGGAATTGTGGGGCCGCTTGCCTTATTTTGTCTGGACAGTTTGTCTATCGCAGTCGGGCTTTATCAAATCGTACGGTGAACGAAGGCAAGAGCAATACTGACAAAGCAAAAAAGCTGGTACTGTCTTTGAAACGAGAGGGGACATGACTTTTCATTCTTTTGCCGTCGAGTTTGAAAAGAGTCTGCTACACGAGGCGTCTGACCCTTCATTAAAGAAAACCGAGCGTATCATTAGCTAGTTTCAAAAGACAGGTGAAGATAGAATGTTGAGAAAAATAGTGTCGGAGCTGAAACACGAAGTTTCGTGATTGTGGGTCAAGTGGCTGTTCCTTTACTGTGGACCTCTGCAAGGAAGTTTCTGAAATCGCGGGAAAAAGTCGAGATTTTTTGTAAGATTTCACAAGATTCGTCTAGGAAAGACGCGGATCTCGTTTGTTTACTGAAGCAAGTGCCGAACATTCGGCGCCGAAGTTGCGAAGATTTATTTCAACAGAAGTTTCATCTCATTTCATTTCTTTTCTGCAGTACATAAATCGTATCTTCTATTTACGGGGATATTTAAATTATAACGCCGTATCCTTTCGGTTTGAATACATCTGGAACGAAATGTCGCAACTGCGGCCGTGGGGATATGGCATTATATTAAAGGGAGCGTCCCGTTGTGGGTGCGAAAGAGATGGCGTTTCGAAAACCAGTTCAGATTTGAACATTCATACAAAGGACGTCGTGGCATTTGGTAAAGCTGTCCTTGCTGTGCCAACTCGGCGTCTAAAAAATTCGCCTTTGAATCCGGCTCGTAAAAAAAAATATTTTCGTCTTCTTTTTTTTTGCTTGGGTTCGGAGGACTATCGAAACTTGTTGGCCGCATCGTATTCATGACCTTATTGGATGACCATGATAAAATTCGTATCATCACATGAACACTTTTGGTAGATAAAGTCAATGCAGACGACCGAATGAGGTCACTTCTGCTGTCTGTGTCGTCAAACAAAAATCTGTTGCTTCGGCAGCAAAAATATTCTGAAACGAACGGTGACAATGTATAAATCAACTATGTAAATTATTGTACGATGCTTATCATTCTAAAATCTCAGACCGAAAATCAAGAGTACTTAACAAAATCAATATTTTGGAACAAAAACTAGGTCCGACTCGCGGCCTTGCACTGCAGATTGCGGTTTCTGTTTATTGCTGTACAATTTCCCCAAGCTCGCTGTTAATCGCTGTTACTTCAGTCGAGTGGTCAGTGAATTTCAACACCTTTTCATATAAGGGAACGTGCGGTGGTTATTGCTGCAACAGTTCCTCGCCGCAAACTTAACTCTGTTCGACAAGTGCATTCTCTCGATTCTTTGAGCCTTGTATCAAGGTCTCGGTAATTGGTCTGTAAGAATCAAAGCGAGGAAGCCATTTATTCAAGGTGGGACTCTGGTACGATTGTGGTGTTACAGTTTTGAAATCATAGAACGGCGATTATTTGCATTGAATTGCTAACAAATTAAAGTAGACGCGTGAAATTGGCGAAAATTCAAATGGTATTGCATCGATAAACTTTACGCAAGGATTAAAAACTTGCTTAAATATTGATGCTGGAAATTAAATTTCGCCTGGTTGAGGATGATCTTAAAAATTGTATTCCTAAATTCTGTCGAAAAAATTTAGTCAATATCAGAAGAAATTATTATATTGGAAGAATAATTATTATATATATGATAAAAATTATAACAGTTAAAACAGTTAATGCTAAAATTCAATATTTTTCTCAGATAAATTATAGCTCATAAAACAAGTATGTTGGATATCATAATATTCTTTATCTCTTGTCCATTATTCAATTTCAGTAACTTTAGTTTTACAATGAACATAATTTTAAAACGGCATCAGGTTTTCATGAATTTTTTTCAAATCATTAAGATCGAGGGCCAAATTTTATTACAACTCAGGCTGGTGAGTCTGATGCTGGAGTCTTGTGCAACCTGTGTTTGTTCTAAGTCGGACAAAACGATCACGACCTTGGCTAACTCTGGCGTCAGTAAAATTTTATGGACAAACCTGTTATTTTCCAACCGATTGCAAAAAATATATATTTCTAACGTGTATTTTATAGTTATACTGTTGAATGAGTTAATTTGATCATCCCTACTAAACGAGGCATCGTTTTCTTTCCTGAATAGGTTTTCTAATGCTACGGCGAAGATATGAGAGCTAATTAATTGATTCGGTCCCGTTACTACAGATAGGAAAAGTGAAGCATCGACTCATCCACCAATTAAAATATTAATAACAATGATATAATCCAATCAGCTAAACAAGGAAATGAAGCATTCACTCTATTATCCTCTAGCCGTCAATTTTATCCTTATAAACATCTTCCACCTCGAGCTCATATAAATTAATTGTCATTCCACGGTCCATTAGACGGTCGAGATTAGACACTTGTCACGTCCACTTTAAAAAAAAATCTCTATTGAAAAATTATTCCTAGTTTTTCCCCTCTGTTTACAACGGTTTATTATGAAAAAAGGAACGGTCCCGAAATATCTCACAGACACCTCGTTACGCACGTACAGATGAACACCGAATTACCTGTCTCGCTATCGCGGCCCCCATCTAACGCCGACTGTTCATTAGTCAACTGTTAGGCTAGCTAAATGTCAGGGGCATTCGTACTAGCAGTATCAAGTTCATTACTGGATAGGTATCAGGTTTCGCTTCTCCATCAATCACGTTCTGCATGTCGGGACCAAGACAATAAAACCGTTGGCCTTTTTCTATTTGTCAATTCTGTCACGACGGTCGCAAGTGGGCGACGGGTTCAAACAAGTACACGTTTGACAAACAATGCGCCCGCCGTTGGCGGTTGCCTAAAAAAGATATAATCTCACAATTCGATTGATTCTCGAAAACTCTTAGCTACAAATTCAAGTTACTTTTGAACTGTTTGCAGTTGTCAAAAGACAATTTTTTGTATCGTAAAATGTCGATTTTTTCAAATAACGCCAATCCTTGCTGAAGAGGGGAAATATTTGTTTTTAAAACTTGACTTTTCTATTTTTAATATGAACTTTAGTAAGTTAGGAAATATATAACTTAATGCGGAGTTAAATGAAATGCTGAAACGTTAAAAATGAATATCATCTGCAGTTTGCAACTATAGGAGAAAAAACCTTTGTTATTTCTTAGATTTTCAGTCTCCCGAATATATATTTCGCACTAACGGGCATTTTGCAACACGGCTATCAAAATGTAGTTTTTCTTCGTTTATCCGTAGATATCTTTTCAGGACTTTACATCACTTACTGTACGTGCAACTCAACCTCTTTCAAGGACGTTGAACGACGTGAACCGGCCTCATCATCTCACCTTCTCCTCGTCAAGGAGAGTTTACACTCAAAATACTTCGCTAAATTATCGCTCGGCTCACGACCCGCAAATAACATCGAGTGTTGAGCAATTGTCACAGCTGTACTTCACCTACGTCGACTTACTTTGCTCTAGTTATCCAACTCGGTCAGTTCGGGAGAGAAAGGGATCGCTAACGGGCAAGGAATGTCAAGAACGTGCGGGCGAGCATAGAACCGATAAGAATTCGTGTAGGAGGTAGTTACAGCTAATCAGTTCCAGTGATCCTATGGAAAAGAACAAAATCCATCATTTCGACCGCATTACGTCTCGAAGCAATTCGCCCCAATATTCGCAGCCGACTGAATATGAAAGGAAAGCAAAAGGCGGATCTATATACGTAATAAAAGGGTCAACAGAATTGTTGAAGTTCTACTCCAGCTCTCGTCACCAAACATATGTTCTGGAGATACATATGATCGACAATTAATAATTTAATTTGTCAAAAAATAAATTTATTACGTTCTGTCTGTTCTATGAAGAACTGCTTATTCTGTCTAAAGCTAAAACACTTTTACATAAAGAATATTCCGCACATAATCAGAGACGAAAAGTGATTCAGCGCACGTAAGTTCTAAAATGACACAATACTGACGCATGTGTCCGGTTTTTTAACAATTGCGAAACCGTCGATAAATTCGGTTCAGTAATTAGGAAGCGAGTGAGCTGTAGGAATGTGGCAAGCTTTTTTGAATTCCATTCAAACCGTTGAACGGCTAATTAATGTCTTGATTGCCAAACATCCACATCATTCGAAGGATCTTGAGCAAGACGGTGTAGAACATTTTCCTCGCTAGGAAAGAGAATCGTAAATCCGAAATCGTCATTCTCACGATATCCCCTGCTGCGTCGAGCTGTTTCGCACGAGCTTACTTACCTTTCACGACGACTACTAGATAACAGATAATATGCAGAACAACAGATGTAGTAATGGAAGATGGAAGATTCGGTGAAGATGCCAAGAAGGTGAATTTGTGAGTTTTTATTGCGACTTTATTTCTTGGATGTACGAGTTCTGCTCCAAATGCTTCATTTGTTGGCCGAAAATGTCGGAAATATAGTCTTTTATTCAGTTTTCGGCTTCACGCGCCTGAAAGTTATGAAACTGTAGCTGTAATTTTTGTATCGATGTAATGACAAAGACGACGACCTATATGACATATTCACCTTGCCTTTGGCTAACGAGGCCTTCGATTCTTTGGCCACCCGCAAAGCATTTAGAACCATTAAAGTAATCGAGAGAAGAAAGAAGGCGATAACCAGGAGACTAGGGTATCAGTTTGCAAACACAGAGAAGCCAATAGATACTTTTTATTTTATTTTATTATTTTTTTTTTAAATAGCTTATTGCACCAAGCTATGAACTCATTAAAACAATAATGTAATTGATAAGAAGCTAGTTTTCTGGTATGAAACTGGGATAAACAGGTTCAATTCTCAACCAAACTATCTCTTGCTTCTAGTTGCCGCATTTTTTTTTTTTTTTTTTAATTTTTTCATCATTTTTTTTTAAACTGTTCTAAGATTATAAACGTGTACTGCCTTAAAGATGCCCGAATGGGCGAAAGCCGCCGGCGTAATGAAGGAAATGTGGAGAAAAGTAGTTTCCCATGTCTCTTCCACACCATACAATAAATTTAATCCGCTGTAAATTGACAAATATGTAGCCGTGACCTCTTCTGTATTCTCAAATCTAAAATTCCCTCCACTCGACATGATCCTAGCAGGAATTTGGCTATTCGACCTTTCAACTAGCGGCTTTTTTCACATTTCAAGGACACGAAGATGGCGAACCGACGAGATGCAATATTTATTGTCTCGATGGTGCCTTTTTATGGCAATCGCGATTCCACATCTTATGATGTGGTAATCTCGCTTGGGTTTTATGCGGTATTTTTCGCCTTTTTTCGATTCCGAAGTGTCGTACGTTTAGATTGCCCTTTAGCGTTCAGTCGCCCCCGCTCAAGGTTGGCTCAACAGCGTGGGTGACCAGACAAATGTGTTTTGTAAATAATTTCGAAACTTGGTTTTCTCTGAAAGGAATTCAGTCGAAACATGTGGCCCGGCAAATTTCTCAAAATGAGTTAAATAACAGAAAATGCAAAAAATTAAACTATTAACGCACGTTTTACTCTAAGTACTTGGGTATTGCCTGCGACAAAATAATCGCTGCAAATTCCGTGGCTCCAGATTTCAACGATTCAAAATCATCTACTGAACGTGAAGTTGTTTGGAGGAAAAATTGAGCAATCGAATCCAAGCTAATGTTCACGTCTCGCGCATGCGGGCGGATTTCGTACAGAAATTGCGGCTAAAAGTAACACTTTTGGCTCTAATCATCATTCAGCAAGGCTCTTATTATACGTTGCCGAACCGATCGGCATCAACGCGTCCGATGGACGTGTTGCGGTTCTGGGTCTAATTGAATTACCTATCGATCGGTCTCATTATTGATATCTTTCAACCGAATGCACTGTAAGGGGTTTTGGAACTAGTCCACACTGAAGCCTTACTTTTGCCAACCGTGTTGTTGACCTTGGTCTTCGTTTTCGAAGGTCGACCAATGTCTTGATCTTCGACTGGCCAATGGCTTTGCACTATTAATTGTTTTCCTGCCGATTTTAACCTATTAATATTTTTATGTTCAAAGAAAATCTTCTTTTTTTTTAGGTTTAATATTCAATAAAGTTTTGTGATTGCCTAAGCTAAATACACCGATGAATGCCTTCCTTTCAAGGTTCAACCGATGTCACATTTCGGCTATAATCGATTTGAAAAATCAATGTGTTTAAATTGTTTATTTATTATTAATCATTTTCTATTTTTAAGACGATTAAATGAAGTTTGATTTTCCACACTCCGTAATTCCAAGCTATTAGGTTTGTAGTTACATTTCTAGCACCTTTCCTTCTTTTGACTCGGTGTCTGGAACATTGTACAATTTCCACTAGTTTTCTTTCAAATCGATCACATTTTTTATTGGAAAGGCTCAATAATTTTTGGTATTAATTAAATTTGAATCATAAAAAAGTTCTGTGAAATGTTTCCAATTTATCGAGTTCATTATTACGTTATTAAGAACTCTTCGTTAAAATGATTGACCCAAACTATGAACGATTGGATAGCGTTTTTTTAATTTTATTAGGTACTATTTATTATAATTATTTTTTGAACTACTCCGCTCAATACTTCTTGATTCACGCGAATATGAATATTGTTCAACTGAATAAAAAAAATTGGCTTTTCCTTCGCGTTTGAATAATTGATTATGATGTATTGATTCTCTTCAACGCTTGTAGATGGATACTATAACTCGTTTATGACATAATACGTCACTCCCTCTAATTTAAGTAATTACCGAAAATGTTTCGTTGTAATGAAGGTGTCTCGGGAATCGAGATCATATTAGACGTTTAATGGTACATTAATCTTCGTGAGAGAGATTGTTGCGTACAAAAATAATACGCTCGATACGCCCTACCGCGCATGAGCAGGTTATTACTTGCCCTGAAGCCTCAGTGCCCTTCGAAAGGGTTAGAGTCGGATTACATACGATGAGTGTAAAATTACTCACTTGCCCGCGTCTCGGAACGGAGATAAAACCGATCGTTTTGAAATGCGGCGTTGGATGAACATCACGTGTAGAGGAAACTGCGTGGTATAGTGAACTTCGAGAACGTGAGCTTCGGCGTATTATTATCAAGTCCATTTAGGGAAGTTTATGGTCAGCACATTGTCTGTAGTAGCTACTATCGGCTAAACATTGACCGCTAAAGGTATAAATTTATCTTGGAATCGAAAAGCGGTTAAATAATAAAGTTGAAAATAAAATTATAGTAGTTATATAGTAGAAGTTTATACCTACGTTATTCCGTTCGTGGGAGGAATTTTTTCAAAAGAAATAGCTTGCTTAATTCCTCAAGAATATAGCGTATTGTAGTGCTAAACAAATTATTCAGTACACAGACTTGGACTCTAAGTTATCTGAATACATTTTTGCTACGTTGGGCAACCTGGAGCTGGTTGTTCTTTTTACCTTGCAAGATTAGTACGACGATATTGCTCAAGACAATCGGGCACAGTCACTGCAAGAGAAGGCCATTAAGGTTAATTATACGCAGATTGCAAATTAAATACGGCTTTCCCAAGTTTTTCAGCCGCACGGAAAGATTTATTTGTTTGGTTTTTTCGGCCTTGCAAGCAGTAAGATAATATGTCATAACTCACCGAATGAGGTTTTGCACGTCCTAAATACTAATAAATTAGATAGCTACAACTTCATAGTTCGTACTGGGTTGGTGAGGGGGAGAAGAACTAGGCGACATGTTCTCCGATTTTTTATTTACTGGCCGAGTACTTTCGCCCCTTCGGGCATCCCTATGGGGCTGTGGTAACCTATGGTTCCACATCGCCCTGAGGATGCCCGAAGGGGCGAAAGTACTCGGCCAGTAAATAAAAAATCGGAGAACATGTCGCCTAGTTCTTCTCCCCCTCACCAACCCAGTACGATGAGAGATGCGACGACTCAACCAAGAAGAACTTCATATTTGTATATAAATTCACTCCGTCTTATTCCAATCAAAATATCAAAATGAGGTGCCTTTTCATCAATAAATGTCGTCAGCCATTGGAGAGAGATGCTTGTATTCATCTTTTTTTGAAAATTCGATTCCATTTTTTGCAGTGAACAATTTTCTCCAACATATTCGATTTTATTATGGTATTTAAATCTCTTCGGAAATATCAGTCTCCCTATTTTCCTCTTTTAAAATATTGACCGGATCGCGTAACAGGTAAAATGTGTGGTGCTGAGACCATTAGCTTGACCGAGCTCGCGAATTCGTGTGAACTTCCTGACCACAAAACTTTAGGAAGGAGCTCAACTCGATATCTCTTATGCCCTTTATTCCGTACAGATACATGTTTCATCCGTGAATGACGATTTTGGTACAAAAAATAAAAATCTGTGTTTCAGAAAATGTTGTAAATTTTTATATTTGAAAGAAAATTACGATTTTTAGACGATTGACTTCTAATTTCTCGCTAAAGCTATAATACATCGCGGAACAATCTAATTAGCATTGCCGTTATAGTTTTCATTGAAACAGAATTTAAATATCTATTCAAAATTCAAAACATGCTCAATGACTACCTATTCAAAGGAAAATAGAAATGATCAGGCATTAAAATAACCAGTCGGGATGGCGCTTTCAAACCACATAGAGCTTGTGGGGGTTTACTGTGTAAATGAATGACTTGCTTTCAGTATTATAGGCAAGCATGGGCATTAACTCTATCAATTGTCTCCTTCCTGACTAGACATAGACTACAGACGCCCGCACGATTAGCCCCTGCCCAAGCTTGAAATAGCAGTCTGGATACTCCATTGTTTGGCTATTTATGCGTGCGCTTTATTCCCTATTTTATCCAAGTGCTTATTGTGGAGAGAGTTTACTATCGAGATTTCTATAAAACCTGAGCTCGCAATTCTTCGCTTGTGGCTTGCACATGACGTAACATTTCGATCTCGCCTGTCGCTTTAGTTCAAACAGTTTTTTGCGGTTTGCGTACTACTGCTGGTGTTTCACATGATTATGCAAAATATTTTTCTCTAGCCCGTTTCGCATTAATAACTTGTGTCGCAGATATAATGGTTCCACAAAGCATTTACGCCTAAAGGTGAAAGTACTCGGTAGAGTGTAAAAGAATTGGTTAAAAAGCCGCTTTCTCCCCTTTTATCCTCATCAATAGTTATCGCTCAGTGTACTTGAATATTTGCGAAACGATCCAATCAAATTCAAAATTTCTCAAAACTTGCAATCAATGAAGACCTGCTTTCAGTTCACAGTCGTTCGATTACTGCAATATATTTGCGCTCACGTTTTCTAACGATAAACTCGATTATAAATTAACTAATGGAATTCGCTCTTGTTTGTTTCCAGGTGAGTGCGAACTATCAGCGATCGAAAAATATTGCGCAAAGAGACGAAAGCTAGCGAGGGTGGAAGGGTGAGCCAGACGTCCTGGATCTGGGGCAACCGAATACATCTGCATTGATAATTAAATGGGTTGGGTGCGGGGAAGCTGTGACAGCGGCTGAAACCGCAAGCCCAAGGCAACAACGACTTACCCAAGTAAGCTTAGCTGTTCAAGTCTCACATAACCAACTTCGTTAGCTCGAACTCCCCTTCAACGGACAATGGAAAGCCAACGGAGCAAGTGACCGGTTCTTTATGTCATAGCAATAATTATTTTAACAGTCTCAATTTCCGTTGCTCTTCTAATGAGTGAAATGCCAATTTTTTATCATTTCTCATCAACGTAAGCGTCGACACAGAAAAAGAAATACTCTCAAAATCGTAGGAATGAGGGTTATAGTTCGTAGATTGATAGATGCTAAACTTTCCAAGATATTAACTTATATAAATAATAAACAATCTCATGCTGTTTTTTGGTTAACTACGGGCTGAGCGCCCCTGGCGGCTAAAAAATGTCTACCCCCGCAAAATTAGATGCTTTACACATCAAGGCATGTATAATTTCTGTATATCCAATGGAAAAAAATTCTGTCCATCCGCCTTATGCCTTCAATTTTTTTTTGACAAAACTATCTAAGCTAAATTCTTGAAATTAGCACCGAAAATCAATATAAGCCGGGACAATTCTTTAACCAAATCGCGACCTCAATTTTGAGGGTATTTTTGGGGGAGAAAATTCATATTATCCAAAACTTTTCAAACAAATTTTTGAGATTTTCTGAAATTGAGCATCAGGATTATAACTCGAGAATTTTCGGAGCCTAAAAAATCGTTCTATACTCGTTGGATGGTCGTCAAACACTCTCTTAAGCTGTACAGTAACAAAAATAATTTAGCTTTTAGTTTGAAAATCAAGAAAAATAAAAATGATGAAAATTACCATCGTTGTCAAAGTTTTCCCTTATGGTTATCAATCTGATTTTATGTGGAAACGTTCACAAATGTTCGAACATTATATTATCACAATTGGATAATTTTCTGATGTCATTATTGAAGCAAAAGAATAATAAATCACTGCACAATCATTTAAAGCGTTTTCCCTCTGCTCTCCTAGATAACAGGGGCCAAAAAGTATTTGCAGACATAAAAATCTCCGTTTGCCATACACAAGATAAATCTTTTAACAAGACGTGCATTAATTTCACGATGAATCTTAATCAAGAAAAATTAACCAATCGATGTTCATTCCGGAGGGTTTCAGAAACCGTTCAAATATACGATTCGTCAGTATGAACAGCAATTTTTCATGTGTCTCAGCTTTCGGAGCTCCCTGCTCAACTTCATTACCGTTTGGTTTATTAATGGCACACCCCGAGGCTCTATCTCCATCACAGTTTGAGAGCCCCGTCGACTACCGAGTGCTCGATGGCACCTTCCATCGCTCCAGTTTGATATTATGTAATTTTGAAACACAGTAATGGCCGCATTAAGTGCTCGCATTAAGTGAACGAGCGCGCATGCTGTAGCGGATACGAGCTGATTTATTATGTGTAATTTGAACGAAGTGCCTAATTAATCTGAGAGGCAAGGATAGAAAAATCCAAGGAAAAGGCGTCTTGTCGGCATTGCAATAGTTTTAACCGGCTCAATCAGCGGAAGGATCAGAGTACTAAATTTACAGAACGAGTCAAAACCTTGCTCGTGGTTAAAATCGAGAGCAAGAAAATACATTTTTTCTTCGTGGGAGTGTGAAATTGAACTATATAAGTATGGCGGACTTAAACACTAGCGAATTCTCTGCGAAAACTTGAATATTTCTGCCTCAACTTGATGAAATTGCATTCTTCAAATTGTATAGGAGAAAAAAAATTAATAAAATCATGTCAGAATAAAAGCTCTCTGTACATAAAAAAATTAGTCTCAATTCCAAATAATTTAACATAGGTACATCAAAAATAAAAAAATTTAAAAATACATCAACTTCATTCGATTACCAAATGTATTGCAACACCTAAGATATTTTAAGCACACCGCCTACAACCAATTAAGGACTCGATGATGCGTTGCCAAAGGAAGAAGGTCTCGTCTAGCTCGTTTGTACTCCTGCTTGCGTCTTCACCTCATGTCACGTGTCTAATAAGCTAGTTGTAAACGCGCTTCGCATGATGATCTCGTAAACGCGAAGAAAGTGCTTGCTATCAAGCCAAGGGCTGCCAAACGGCTGATATTGATGCAATTCAAGGCGACCTTGCTATCAGCCTTCACCTCATTCTTTGACACGCTGAATCACGTGACGATCAATCTCGATTTTAAAAATATCAGCGTGCAATGGCTTAATAATTGGTTTTGGGTTGGAAACTTTCGTGATTATTGTGAAAATATCTTCCAACTTATGTAATGTTTATTAGAACAGTTCATTTCGTTATTGGACGAACACGATCGTTTAAATCTCATGGTAAATTTAAAATTAGAGCGCTTTCCTTAGGTAGAAATGATATAATGAAAACAAGTCAAAGCGGACATAAGGATTATAGATCGTAGTCTAATGGAAAATATCACCCCGTTCTTCAGATAACAAGAGACAAAATACCAACCAGTCTCCTTTGCCGCTTCAGTGAGACCTTACTGTTGCACAATAATAGGCATTTCCCGCTTGTTATCAATCGGTTGAGTTTCAGTTTCCCTTTCGTTTCTTTGTCGATCACTCACCATCGCTCGCTGTAATGGGTGTCAAAGGACCAAGGTCGGAAAGGCGAGGCGAGGACGCGTTACCATTCTCGAAGACCGGCACTGGAACATTGAGAAGTAGTAGGTAAGCTCTGTCTAGCTGAGAGATCCATTAGTTTAGGATGTGTACTTCAAAAGCATGAAAGGCGTCTTAAGGACGACGAATGGTTTACAAGTATCTTCCATTCGTTTTCTCAATGCCGTTGATTTGAGGGCTCGCAATCATCCACTCAATAGAGATCATGGTTACGTGAATTATATTGAAAACAAACTTCGTCTTGATAATGTTTCTCTGATTCGAAACATCGAAAATACTTACAACGGTCATTATTCATCAGCAAAGCACCTATAGATTCTCTCTAGCTTAATAAATAAAACAGTCTCGCGTTTTTTGTTATTTTATCGCCCAATTGACCCTGATCATTAGACATAATTTGTATAGAGTGCAGCTGATTGAACTCCTACTATTTCTATGATGGCAGTATTGAGGAAAATAATCATGATACTAGACTTTTAAAGCCCCTGATGTAGGGCACAAATTCGTTAAATATTCGCGTTCCAATAAATCATGGAATTTAGGATTAGTGGAAAATCTTAGTCACTTATTAGGCGCTTTCACCATTCTCTGTTTTTTAGGTATATTCAAATAATTTTTGCAAATTATTCAACAACCACAGTATGTGCGCTTAGATGCAGAAGTGTCTTAAGAAATAAAAATTACCTCCCTGCGGTCAGTTAAGTTGAGAGCTGTTAAATCTAATACCTGACGAGCTGACGCTGTCCTGCTCAAGTAATCGTTTTGCTACACAAAGAAATTATAACATTTGCAACACTTAACAACATTACAACATTTTTGACCTATGTTTGTAACCTTTAGTGAAGGGGGAGGTCACTAGTGCGCAGACAACGCTTAACGCTAAATAGGTACTTCAGAGTTCGTGAGTCATTTGCGGCGGAAAAAATTAAAAGAAACTTATATTCTCGCGTTAGGTAAGAACTAAAAGCTTTCTGACGTCGTTGTAGTGTGATGTGTTCATGCGACAGGAGACGAGTCGAGAAACATTTAATTAGGTACCAAATGAGATTTGAAAAAAAATGGCGAAAATGAGTGCATCTTCCGACTTGCAACTTTTTTTTTACCAGTAAGTTAAGTTCCAGTAAATGCAGTACTTGTCTCGAAGGTGGAGGACGTTGGGGTCAAATTTGTAGGCGTTGGCTGCTGGTGAGGCATTGCGACACCACTTACTGGAAACCGGTACCTGTAAACGTCAAATAACAGGGGCGATGTAGAAGTCGAATGACCATGCCGCAAGGGTATGCCACGCCTTTCTCCATTCAGTACCAAGGGATGGAATTCGAAAGGGAATGGGAGTGCTGAGTTTTATGGGACAGAATTTTTGGCTCAGAGGTGTGTGATGCGATCCAATTGATGATGCGATCCTCAAAAATTAA
This sequence comes from Tupiocoris notatus, assembly GCA_037159825.1. Lineage (NCBI taxonomy): Eukaryota > Metazoa > Arthropoda > Insecta > Hemiptera > Miridae > Tupiocoris > Tupiocoris notatus. The sequence continues at coordinate 46,768 of JASJUZ010000019.1, read as the reverse complement.
CGGATTTTTTCGAGTAATTAAATTTTTTAGCAACAGAAATGCTGATCTTTTTTGTACTGGATTGAAATTTTGAATTATGAGGTGTCTTTTCGAATGAAAGCGGTGATGTAGTGATGGCAGAGTTGAGTAAATTATAGAGGCATATATTGTCACGGCTACTAGATACTTCGATTCTATGTGATTATCTGTTCTTGAGCTATTTGGACTGACTCACCTTCACTGTCTTGTGTCACTGTCCTCTCACTTGAATTTTCGTCGGTGTCAGGGTCATCTTTCTTCTAAACGTTCAATCTGGGTGGAGAGAAAATTATCTGATGAGATTGGCTGACCTGCTACCGTTGGCTCCATTCACGCGCGTATTGCCCTTGACCAGAAAACGTTTAATCGCTATTCGCTTTGGAAAATCGAAGCCCATTATCTGTAAAAACCGCTTCGATGAAAATTTATATATTTTTCGGTGACAATGTTGACCCTGGTTCAGATGTAATTATCCGCGTGCCAATTTTTTGGGCGAAAAAATACTAGGAGTACATCTTTACCTCCATGAACTCCTCTGTTATTTTATTCCCAGGTGGGACATTTCAACGATAGCGATTCATCTCATTTTGTACCATATCTGTTCCATATTTTACAAAATATCCTTTTTTATCGAAAGCTCTTGAGAAAGGCGGATTCAATACAAGCAGGCAACGTTCACTTTCAAAAAATTGAGTTTTGTACTCTCAAAACTTGATAATATTTTCGAAAACTGCAGGTCAGGGAACAGTTTAGTTCGCTTGACCTCTCCTGCGTCGCAATTTTCGATCTCATCACATTTTGGCACTTGCATAACTTTTAGGTTACTGGGACGCCTTGTTCATAAGAGTTCTAGAAATCAAGTGCGAACGGTGAAAGCGCAAAACTTGAGAAGCACGATGGTCATAAGTCATTCGAAGCGCTCATATGCGATGGACGTAAATGCTCCTGAACGATCTACAACAAACTCGTACGCCTCAAAACGATGCTTTTGGCGGGTGTAGTTGTTGTGAGATAGTTGAAGCTTTGAACTCAATGTGCTTCTAGATGTCGGCCCAATTTCTGACCGTTGAAATTACTGTTACGCGATCGCCTGGGAAAATGGCTCGAGGGTATTTTAATAGCCAATACTCTAACGGGGAAACGAAAATCTTAGACACCCTGCGACGGGAAAGCTGAGATAATGTGAGCCATATAAAAGCTCACGTTGACAATATCGAGTTTCGATATGCTTCATTTTAACTACTAATCTAAACGAGACGATCTCTTCTCCATTTTTTTTTTTTTTTTTATAACGCCGAGTACTTTCGCCCGTTCGGGCTTCTTCAGGCCATAGGTACCATTGGTCCTATAATGCCCTGAAGAAGCCCGAACGGGCGAAAGTACTCGGCGTAATAAAAAGAAAAAAAATGGAGAAGAGGTCGTCTCGTTACGCTCCCCCTCAACCTGCAGAAAGAAGGAATACGACCACCTGGAGAAGAAAAAAAATACTAATCTAAAGTTACGTCTTTGGAATATCTATCTCAAGATTAGTTTTTCTATCGATCTACTGATATCTGAAAATATCAGCACGTAAAAAAACTCTCAGCTCAGTCTGTACTGTTGATCAGTAAAATTCCTTTTCTATCTGCGATTGTTGGGAAGTAAAAGTTCATAATTCCCCCAAGCTAATGAATTGATTGCGACTGAAAATTTCACCGATTGTTTTATTTTCCTAAGTGCTAATCGCATGCTCTCGACTGCAGGTTGCATATGAAAGAGTGCTCGGTCCAGTTTCCCACGCGTGAAAGCCGTTCAGTTTGCTTTCGTCCGTCCGTTGCAGCCCTGCCCCTATTTCTTAACGTCGGTTACTCGACTCAACTCCTGCAAATCTGATTGACGAACGCCTCTTGGTTGCCAATGAGGCTGTTACACATAGTTCTGGAATAGGGCAAACCGGCGGCTGATCGGATTCTTTGTCGGAAATATAAATTAGACGCCGTTCTTGTTTAGACCGCCAAGCTGATCTGAACATGGCTGATTTCGGAGGGCTGTAAAATTCTTTCGTCCCGCCTATTGGACGGCCGTTTATGGTGATTCGGTAACTCGTTGGTCTAGCGCTTGTCAATCGCCTCGTTAAATACCATAAAACCGAAAGCAACCCGAAGCCGTGTGGCACAAAGAATAGTCGACCGTTCGAACCCGCCCCTGGCATTTCGAAATACGTTTGTAATTTTCACTGAAGTTCATTATGGGCGACACAAATAATTCAACTTCCCAGGAAGCCGGTCAAAATGTATAATAGCTCACCACGGTCAAATGGCCAATTGTGATTCATGGAGAAAAAACTCAACCCTCGCAATGTTATCACGGGAACAATTATCTTCGCGCCATTTAATAGCTAGCTGACCAATCAAGTATCCCTCTCAACCTCCCCACACTAGAACATTTTCCTTCGTTTGCCCTTTCTCAACATAGCTGCTTGGTCTATTTACTTTGGCTCCCCGGAGCAATACTCAATTTAGAGATTAACCCATTGCCTACCATTCGCTTCCTTGTCCGCAAACAGTTGATGTAATCGAAGCGAGCACGAAAACTGAGAAAGGCGTGCGGTCATGGCTGCGCAGACGGTGTTTGTTTCGCGTGACAACTCCCCCGCATATCTCGACGAAACTGTAACGGCTAGTTTGCTATTTATTTGAAATCGTTATGTCACAAGGGAAAGGAGTCCGGCGCGAGAAATGAAAACGTATGTTATTCTGAAATACACGTGACTTCGAGTAGGACATGCTGAAATAACAATATTACGAGTGGTTTCAATGGTAATTTCTGCTGAGCATCGAGTTTTACAAATTACAAACCCAATTTATATTTATAAATCCCTGTAACGACTTTCATGCTCTTCAAAGACTCTCATATTTCTACTGTTTGGATAATTGCATTTCAGGCTGAAATTATTTCTATTTTATTGTCTCCTGTTTTCGGAGTATTTCGCATCTAACCTGAGTGCACATCACTTTTGGCTGTTAATGATTTCAGGTGTGCCAGGAATAAATTTTAATTATTTTGAAAAACGTCTTTGACTTCTTGAACGACAACATTTCAAGTCACTGGGCGTTGCGGGAATCTGATTGTATAGTTTTCATCGAAAACCAGTCTTGGGTTCATTTTCAAGCTGAAAATTCGATTTCTCCTAGTCTCGTTAATCGCAATGATTAGAGCGAGCATCTTCTTTTGAGACGTAGATTATCCAACAATCCGAAGTCGCTCCATTTACAAGCTCTGCAATTAGCTTTAAAAATTGCTTCTCTAAGATCTTCAACGAAGGCATCTTGTACGATTGTAATCAACGGGATGCTGATGGGCCAAGAAATAATAGACTTTTATTGCTCCTTTACGCGTTTTAGAATCGCAATAGAAGTTTCTTCAACTCCTATACCTACTAACTTTTCCCAATCCAGAACACATTCACTTGATTAGTTTTCCTTTTTTCCTCATGTGAATTTCGTTTAGCTACGAAACCGAATTTTTTTTTTTAATCACAAACCATTGGAACCGAGAAAAAATGCTTAACCCCCGCGAAACTTGATAACAATTTGAGGCATGTATAATTTCACTTGGATTGCTAGTCATACAACTTAATTATGTACAATAAATGAGGAAAGAAACGTTTTATATAAAAATACTTTCCCGACACGCGAAAGTTGACATTTTCGTTTTGCAACTTCACTCCTCGGAATTAGTGAAATCGGGAGCAAATTTCACTTCCGACGTAGGCTCAAGACGTAACTGCTGATAGTGCAATCAATCTAGAAATCTCCCATTTTCAGTCGTTGTATTTTATTTTTTGCTCTCGGCCGCTATTTTTCCTAGGTTCAATCTCTCTTCGCGTACTTAAAACTCAATTTTCTCGTATCTCTCGGATAAGCTCGAGTTTGTGAAGTCGTTATCCTTTCGCTGATCAACCAGGTTATCGGTTTACGTATGGCGAATAGATAGGCGACCGTCTGCCCTCCATTTCCACGCGTTCGTCTACGCGCGAAGTCGGCCATCTGACGACTATACTCACATTATGTTTTCTTCCAGCTGATATCCTCTCCGTCATACCCTTACGATTCTCCATTAATGTTAACGATGTAAGGAATTCAAATTATTGCGCAACCGCGTTGGAGTATTTTATTTGATCGCTAATTGAGATCCATCCGAGCAGATTGCTGTCTTTCATTGGGTAATAAGCAGCGGTTAATGCTTTCTTCAAGTCTATCCTGTTTATCTCCAAGTGTTCATCATTAACACGTTATTGGCAGCACTGTCGACACGTATCGCTAAGTCGTTAAAACGCCGCACGAGGTTGGACCTCTCGATTGCGTTCACATTTATTACCTGAGCAGCCTTGTTGAGAAATCGAATCATCAAATTAGATTGAGGCAAACTGCAAAGTTTAAATTGTACTTATCTATCTTGACGACCCTGTTGTTCGAATTGAGTTTGTTAAATCATATTTAAATTTGATCGACTTGACGCCAAAAAATGTGGAAAGAGAGGACTGAGATCGATTGATTGTAGTCGAGTGATCGTGATTTCGTCTTGATTCAATCAATGTTTGTTTCTATTTTGATTTTAATTTGATCTCGATTTGAATGTGAATTGAACTTGATTCGAATTTTTTACTTCCATGTTTACGTAGTAAATGGAAGTATTGAGATCGTCTGAAAAGTCGAATTCGGAACCGAGGTCCTGATGGAAGAAATTTTCATAGTAGTATACTCAGAAACACTTTCTGAACAAGTGTCTGTTCGTCTGTGTGTCTGTGTGTCTGTGTGTCTGTGTGTCTGTGTGTCTGTGTGTCTGTGTGTCTGTGTGTCTGTGTGTCTGTGTGTCTGTGTGTCTGTGGTCACAAACTGACATAAATCGCCATATCTCCCTGAAAAATGGATGAAACCCTATGAAATTTTAAGGGAATGTTTTCCCAGTGATTGTGCAAAATTAGGTGTTTCCGAATTTTGAATTACACACAGTACTTCCGAGATATAAGCGTTCAAAGTTTTTTCTGTTTCGATTTTTACAGGCTATGAGAGTCAATATTTTTCTACGTTTGAGGGCTTGAAATGTCGGTTATGGCAAGCAGAAAACACTAGATTTTTTGTATAGTGGTTCACATACAATGCCTCCACGTTATGAGCGTTTTTCACGATTTCACTAGTGCATGTTTTGTATTTTGATTTATACAGGCCGCAAAACTCAATGTATTTGAATGTTTGAGGTCTTAAAATGTTGGGGTTGGCGATTGAATGATGCCTGATTTTTATCAAATGGGTCACATGCAGTACATCCGCGTTATTTGCACATTTACTAAATTTTGATTTTTATAGACCACAAAAATGAATATATTTGAACGCTGGAGGACTTGAAATTTTTCTATATGACAGTTGAATATCGCTTGATTTTTATTATTGGGGTCACATGCAGTACCTCCTCGTAAAACGCATTTTCAGTTGTATAACTTGTATTTTTTGGGTTTCTTTGCTTTAAATATGACCAACTTTGACCTCGTTCACAAAACTTGTTTTGCATGGTTTGGATAACACACAGTACTTCCGCATTATGCCTTTTTTAACTTTTGAGATTTAATAAACTGCAAGAGTGAATATACATTAGACTTTGAATTTTTTATATGACAGCCTAATATTGCTTGATTTTACTTCCATGTTTACGTAGTAAATGGAAGTATTGAGATCGTCTGAAAAGTCGAATTCGGAACCGAGGTCCTGATGGAAGAAATTTTCATAGTAGTATACTCAGAAACACTTTCTGAACAAGTGTCTGTTCGTCTGTGTGTCTGTGTGTCTGTGTGTCTGTGTGTCTGTGTGTCTGTGTGTCTGTGTGTCTGTGTGTCTGTGTGTCTGTGTGTCTGTGTGTCTGTGGTCACAAACTGACATAAATCGCCATATCTCCCTGAAAAATGGATGAAACCCTATGAAATTTTAAGGGAATGTTTTCCCAGTGATTGTGCAAAATTAGGTGTTTCCGAATTTTGAATTACACACAGTACTTCCGAGATATAAGCGTTCAAAGTTTTTTCTGTTTCGATTTTTACAGGCTATGAGAGTCAATATTTTTCTACGTTTGAGGGCTTGAAATGTCGGTTATGGCAAGCAGAAAACACTAGATTTTTTGTATAGTGGTTCACATACAATGCCTCCACGTTATGAGCGTTTTTCACGATTTCACTAGTGCATGTTTTGTATTTTGATTTATACAGGCCGCAAAACTCAATGTATTTGAATGTTTGAGGTCTTAAAATGTTGGGGTTGGCGATTGAATGATGCCTGATTTTTATCAAATGGGTCACATGCAGTACATCCGCGTTATTTGCACATTTACTAAATTTTGATTTTTATAGACCACAAAAATGAATATATTTGAACGCTGGAGGACTTGAAATTTTTCTATATGACAGTTGAATATCGCTTGATTTTTATTATTGGGGTCACATGCAGTACCTCCTCGTAAAACGCATTTTCAGTTGTATAACTTGTATTTTTTGGGTTTCTTTGCTTTAAATATGACCAACTTTGACCTCGTTCACAAAACTTGTTTTGCATGGTTTGGATAACACACAGTACTTCCGCATTATGCCTTTTTTAACTTTTGAGATTTAATAAACTGCAAGAGTGAATATACATTAGACTTTGAATTTTTTATATGACAGCCTAATATTGCTTGATTTTTATTATTGGGGTCACCTGCAGTACTTCCTCGTAAAACCATTTTCAGTTATTTTATTAAGCGTTATTGTACTTTTAGGGTCTCTTTGCTATAAATATGACCAACTTTGACCTCGTTCCCAAAACTTGTTTTGTATGGTTTGGGTAACACACAGTAATTCCGCTTTATGCCATTTTTTAACTTTTGAGATTTTAATAGACCGCAAGAGTGAATATACATTAGACTTTATATTTTCTATATGACAGCTGAATATTGCTCGTTTTTTATTATTGGGGTCACCTGCAGTACTTCCTCGCAAAACGCATTTTCAGTTACAGTACTTTTTGGGGCTCTTTGCTATATATTTGACCAACTCTGACCACGTTCACAGAACTTGTTTAGTATAGTTTGGATAACACACAGTACTTCCGCCTTATGCCGTTTTTTTGCATTAGAGATTTTTATAGACAACAAGAGTGAATATACTTTAGACTTTGAATTTTTTCTTTACGACAGTTGAATTTTGCTTGATTTTTATCATCGGGGTCACGTGCAGTACTTCCTCGTTAAACGCGATTCAGTTATTTCATTCTAGCGCTCTTGTAACTTTCGGGTCTCTGCTTTAAATGTGACCAACAACGATCATGTTTTGTTTTGTTTTGATCACATACCGTACTTCCACCCTACGCCGTTTATCGCTGTTGAGCTTTTTACAGGGTGCAAAAATCAATACGTTTGACGCTAGAGGTATTAATATTTGTAATGGGGAGTAAATGACGCCTGATCTTTACCGCTAGGGTCACGTTTCGGCCTTCGTACGATTTTGTCGATTTTATAATTGGTTATACCAGTTACCGACTCAAACATGGAAGTACTGTGTGATCTATGCACACCACTGGTTTTCAATCATGATTCAATAAAAGTTATGCATTCGGCTGAAAGTGACTGCTCGTAACTTTTTATATTTGTAATCGTAAAAAGTACACAGATGAAGCAGTAAACGTCTCTGCAAAACTTGTTTACATTCGGAATTTTAGAATAATAAAAAATATGACGAAAAGTCGTCCATTCGAAAAATGAAATAAAATCGTAACATACGGCCTCTAAAAGTGTCACATCCGTTGTGATTCGTCCTATTCTTTTTTTTAAGTCTGTCGTAGAAATAGCGACTCATCTGTCATACCATGTGACGCACGTTCGTCGGGGACAAGGACAGCACTTTCGCTTTCCGGAAGGTGACAGCAAAAGTACATTACCGATTCGGACCGCGAGTCGTAGACAATTCATGAAACATTCAAAACTGTGTACTGCTTCGTCAGAAGTGGACGATATCCGGAACAGCTGCGCGCACTTGCGAAACAGGGAAGGACAACTACAGCCATCGAAATTCGTCCATTTCCAAAGGCTATCAACCCTTATTATCTGAGGCCATTTTGTCTTGAATCATTTGACAAACCGTACGGCGACGATTTGCCACCGCTGTGTTACCGAAAGCGGCCACCGAAGACTTCCCGGTGTTACAAGGATTGCGGTGGCTAAGCGTTTCGGCGATTATACCACCAAAAGTTGATTGACGCCGTCATTTAACAGATCAAGCTTAACTGCCGAAACGAAATTCGATGCACTGGCTTTCGACGCTGCTTCTTTGTACGGGCAGACACCGAAATCAGAGAAAATTAGAAAAAACTCCGCTGCTGCAAACGGTCGCACTAATTAATCATTAAAATAATAAACAATAAATGGAGTAAATAAAATAAAAGCCCACGTTTGAGTAAAATGAATGATTGTTTAAGCATCCTCCATTTCTTGGAGCATCAGCTTATAGCAGATTACGTTGATTGGCGATGGCGGTCACTGTGGGATCCTCAAGGACTGTGGATAAAAAATTGCCTTCCTACATCACCTTAGGCGAGGTTCGTCGAGCCATAGGCGATCCGGATTGTAACGATCGGATTACCCGCAATATTTCGCAGCATTTTTATGGTTTCTATCGCTATAATAATAATATAACGAGCTTGGAGTTGATATTCGGTGAACAATATATAATTAAAATGCGATATTTAGCGATAATTATCTCTGTGCAGCTAGTAATATCAACATGTGAGACAAATCGTATCCTTCAGGCAACACTGAACGTCTTTTTCCACAACCTTGGAATAAACCAGTTATGAAATGAATAAGTAAGGGGCCCCGTTATTCAACATGTTGTCTGTTTATTCCGTGTCAATTAATACGGAAAACCAGTCACCTTGACGTGGCATTTAAAATACCGTCCAACTGCTGGCGCATTGATTGAATTATTACTCATGTGTGTATTCATGTGTATACAAAATCAGTGTTAAATAAATTAGTATTATTACAATTCCTTTCTTCCATATCTGGCTTAATTCATGAGTTATAAAACCGCTAACATGTTCTACGATTATTTATTCATTTTTTAGCCTTGCAGCAATAATTATAAACATCCGAAAGAAATAAAAAACGTGTAAATGGCTGTGAGAGAATGTTCGAATTAACTCGTGTGGTTAATGTTGAGTAATTGTGGTCTGTGGGTACAATATTGTTTATTTTCTTTGTATCATACGTTACTACCTCATGTAAGCAATATTGTATGTTAAATTATGTTTGTATATTTAGTATTGAATTGGCTCTGTTTGCACCTTTATATTGAGAACAATTTGTCGCCGGGTCCAACGCGGTGATTAATCCATTATCTAATGGGATTTGTATCCTGTATGCATATAAATAAATAAATAATCTTTATTCGTTTTTGGGTAGTCGCTTCATATCTTCTTGGTTTTGAAGTTTGCGGGGGAGAAAAACTGGGCAACTCATTCTCCTTTTTCTTTATTGCCGTAGCTACCAATGGTGCTACAAAGCCCTGATGATGCCCGAAAGGGCGAAAGTGCTCGGCGGGCAATAAAGAAAAAGGAGAATGAGTTGCCCAGTTTTTCTCCCCCGCAAACTTCAAAACCAAGAATAATCTTTATGCTAGCACTTTCACGCACAAAAAGAAATGAGCAAACTTATAACGAACCTCAGGTAAAATAATTTCGGCAGAGTACAATCTTTGATACCAGCAGAAGTCACGAAGCTTTCTTTGTGTTCTGTCTCGGTCATTTATAATAACGGTATAGGCGAGGAATTGCAACTTCGTGACTTCGCTATCCGAACAAACATACTGGGGTACGAGTAAACGAATGTGGATCGCTTGAGGGTCAGAAGAAAGTATTGAATGTTTATTATATTTTCTTATATGATAAAATTGCCAGTTCGTGAGTTCATACGCCTCCGACCTTTCCTATTCACTGCTAACGATCGACGCTGAATTTACTAAGAAATCCCTTAAAGGATTTTTATAAATTTTTATATTTATTTAAATAACTCAGTGAGAACACAATTATCATTAATTTTTGATCACTTGTTGAAATATTCAAATTGAACACTCCCCTCATCAGTTAATTTTTTTCATACAAAAAACCTACGATTCATGTATGGTAAAAATTAACTTACTTGGCAGCGACAACATAAACCTTGATTCGGCTTAAATAGTTTTTCCACATAAAATCGATAGTTTCCCTTCCTTTGATAGGATAATAAAAATATAACCGCCAAGCATCGAAGTCCGTTTCGATGTGCAAGTTGCAATACAGCGACAGATGTGGCTGAAAGCAGTTCTCCTTGACGGAGTAACGATCGAAAACTTTTTATGATAGCAAACGACCGTTGGAGACTGTAGCGCTATTTAAGTCAAAGCTGATGCCACCAGCTACGTTCTTTCCGAAACTAGTCAGAATGCGATTAACTCAACAGTCACAGAAATAGTGAAACCACTTTCAATTTATCCAACGAACTAAGGAATTTGTAGTCGCCATTCGCTCTCAACAATTGGAATAAACGCTTATATATTGTCCAAACAGGCTAAATGGCCGTTTTGAGATAGTGCCGAAATGACTATTCCGTGAGGAGAAGATGCAAAATTAATAGAAACACAGCTGATGCGACGTGGGCCAGCACGAGAGCTTTGAATGGAAATTAGGATCAACCTGCACGACAATCGCCTGGGCGTAACTGCCTGATTATTATTCCACTGTTGACTCGCCTATTGTTAGGGAGCGTTAATAATGAGAAGTCGTTTTCAATGAATCGTAACAGAAATTAAAAACAACTTTAATCGTATTATATGATACGCTCTTATGCAACAGGGACTTGAACCATTTCAGAAACGATTTCAGCGCATGATTTTTCTGCCAAGGGCCAATCAATTTCAACCTAGCTAACCGAATTGATGGGCCAACATCTCTCCAGTTGTATAATACTGCTACGGCGTCGGATCGACTGTCTCGAAACAACGGCAAATTAAAGGCCAGAGGTGACACCTCATCACGCGACGGTTTTATACGAACACGGCATTGCAAAAAGTTCACGGGTACCCATTAGGGGTAAAATGACTGATGAAATGCTCCCCCAAGAAATAGAACCCTCTCTTATTATTATACAATTATAACTGTTTAGATTCTGGTGAAGTGTTAGAAAATTGTTTAGCAACAGTTTTCGAAGGAATTGGAAAATATTTGAGGATCAGCATAAGAGTTGGGTCCGAAGCTTCAACTTTCCCCCGAAAGTCTGACTTTCCATAAAAGTCGGCCTATCCACCCAAAATCTGACGTTTTTCGAAAGTACAACTTCCCCAAAAGTCAGATTTTGGGTGGAAAGGCCGACTTTATGGTCCGATTATCCGTGGAAAATACGATTTTCCCCTAAAAGCCCAAATTCTGCAGCAAAGCTGACTTTTGTTCGAAAGCTCAACATTTTCTAAATTATACTATTTGTTTATTAATAGTTTGGTGAATAGTAATTGGAACTTTGGTCATTTGAAAATATATTTGGTCATCGTCTGGACTACTGAGTTGACAAAAAATAACAAAGCGAAGCTGCTTTGTGGGTGGTAAATGGGACGGAAGGTAGACCATGGATAGACGCTCTGTGCTGTGAGACTGAGCTTGTGACGTCAACTATTCGTCTCTATTTCCCGCTACTTTTCGATCACACTCCTTTTCTTTAGACAATCCCTCCCTTAATATATTTTTTAAAGATTTCTATTTCACATCGAAAGGGCGTTCTTAGATAGGTATAATACTTGTTGATGATCACATATGTAATAAAAAATCTATGCAAATTCCCCATTGCATTTACCTCAACACCATTCTATCGTTTTTCGTCTACTAAACGCCATTCCGTCTACCGTTTAGTTCCACTTTGTGCCCAATTAGCCTAATGACGTCCTCGCGGGATATTCGCCTTCGAATTTTTGTAGATGGAAACGGAATCTAGTTCCTTGTTGTCGATTGTGATTGTCAGCTTGTCTTTCATGAGCCGAAATGTCAAGCTCAAGGCCGCCGAGCTGTCAACAGTTGAGAGCCGTTGTTATTCGAGGTGACATTCCCAAAATTAAAATGAGGTAGCGATAAAAGTGGAAGATTCTTCCTCGTCGACGGCTCGCCGGAAATATGATGTGAATTGGACTTTGGTATTTGGAAGAGTTGGTCAATAAATTGAGTGTTCACTTCGTCAACACGCTCTCGTAGTTATTTTTGTCAACCATCAATAGTTTTTAATTTTTAGATATTTTCCGTCTTTCGAAAAAATGCTTTATTGGTTCTTAAATGAATAAAACCTGAAGACTGTATACAAGCTAGAAATGTGTCCAACGCAAAAATTCAACTGTATACTATTTTCAGGATCACGATGAAATTTACTGCATGCGATTTAAAAAACGAAAACGTCTCATCGTAAGCATTTACCTAGACTTTCAAAATTCCGTGTATTATGATAAATTTTACTCGATTGTGGAAGATCTCGATACCATCAACTTACGTTGTATTACGGTCGTTTCTTTGTTTTGAAACCGATACTAAAATCATTGCTATTTCTGGTGATGAGGACAGTGTTTCCGGGTCATTAGGATTTACCATTATCCATGAAAACACATCTTGATGAGGATATCAGAAACCGTTTTAGCCTTGAGACGTCCGCAAGGTTTCCTAATTTACACAATGCCTCTTCTTTGACGATGAGATTATTAGCTGATTGTTTTTTCGTTAGTCTATGAAGTCGTTATGAGACGTCAGAAACGCGGAGTATAATTTTCAAAATATTCTCCCCGACAAAAAAATCGGTTTTTCCAAACGTTCCACCGAATGAATTTTATAAACAGAATACGAGCCAGAGTGATTTTTCCCCGTAGGTACCAAAACCTAATGTGATGTTTACGTTTCAAGTAAGAAACGTTAAGGATGAATTACCGAAATGACGTATTGATACGCTACTTCACTTGTATTTACGTCATTGGCCCATTAGGTGACTATTTCCATCTGGCCATACGCTTAAAAGGCCATTTACCACGAAAACACATCTTCCGATGAGGTCATCGAGAACCGCTACGGCCCTGAGCCATCGGCAAGGTTTCTCAATTTAAAACGAACTCTTCAAGCCCGAATATTTTCACTTTTTCCCTTGAATCTCGATGGAAATGAAGTCCCAGTAAACTTGGACGATACCAAGCGTCAACAGGTGATTACCAAAAGCGAAGGGATGCGCCGTGACCCTAACCGCTCTCGACCTCTTGCCGCATATCGCTTGATCTTTTCTCACCTTCTTTGGATAAGAGCCGACCTGCCTGAAATATGGAATTCTAACGGCCTTTCTTCATTTTCCGAACGTTAAACCCCAAGAGAATATTGACATTTTGTGAAAACGTGACGCAGGTTGGAGCCGCTTCGTCTAATGAATGGGTTCACTTCACTGTCCGGACGAGAGGTGGATGATTGATGACGATAGATTCGAATTTTCGCCATCTGCGAGCAACACTCACATTACTTCAATTACTGCGAACTGTGGCAGCAAGATGAGTGGGGAGTCGTCAAATTTTGGTTGAAAATTTTTTAGTAATATTTCAAACAGCGGTGATTTTGCAGTCTGGGGGCTCGTAGAAATCCGCCTCTCAACAAAAGTTGTCCAGAAAATGTACGAGAAGAGCGTTCATCGCTGTCTCTCCGTTTAAACTGTCTTTCCCCTCCGTTAAATTCTCCTATCGAACTTTATCATTATTCTGATTGAGACTACTGGTCGCTCAGGTGAAATTCGAAGTTTTCTTCTAGCTCTCGAGCGTGTCTTTCGAATTGAGGTGTCTTTAATTCCATCAGCTCATCAGTTTGGGATCTCTGCTTTTGACTTTAGAAAAATTTCCTCCGACGCGTACGATTAATTTTATTCTCCTTCACGACGAAGTTTGGTAATGAAAAAGATTGTTCGATCGCTGCTTACACCCTTCGAAAGCTGGCTTCGGTGGCTATAATAATTTGATTCACTCGAAGTTAGAAAGCTTTTTTTATTGGACGAGAGAGACTTTAATGGTCGGTCAGGATGAATCGCTTATCGAATAAATGCAAAACGTCTCTACCGTTTGGCTTTATTGCTCCAAATTATACCATTTTTGAAAATCTTCCCTTACAATTTATTAAGTGAGCATACTGTTTATGCAAAGATTTGTATCTATTCTCCCGCTAATCTGACTGGAATTACGAAAATTACGCAGTTTAGCCAGTTCCTTAATTCCGTCGGGGCCAAATCCAAAAATTAATTTTACGATTTTATCTTGTACCACTCTCCAATCGAAAATTAAGTAACCTTATAAAACATATTACGCAGGAAAAGGTAGCGTCGAAGCGTTGTATGGCGAAATATCTGGTAACACAGAGGTATGATCTTTTATCAGTCTCCTCTGAGCAGTTTTATAATACAAAAAAACTAGGGGCTGAGCAACCCTGGCGGCTTCGCCGCCCAACCAAAAATTAGACTTTACAACTTTTAAGTTTTCCAAGATTTGTAACTTGCACCGTGGATAACTCAAACAAAAAGTCGTCAATTCAGATGTTTGAATATACCAAAAGATAGGTAATTTAACTGTCCACATTTTTCTAATGTAATGTACCTATCCATTTTTCAACCGTTTTTGCGTTATTCAACAATATTAGTAGACTATACACGAAAACATGACATTTTTCAACTTTAAACGTTATTTTCATCTATTTAGTGCGAAAGAAACAAAGAATGAACCACATATTATTGATATACACATCATCAACTATCATTATGCTGAATTTGAGCCAAATCCATTTCAAAAAATTTTTCGCGAAAAATCCAAGGGGTACCCCTGCGATTTTTATCAACCGATCAGTTAACGATTTTTTACTCGTCTCTCAATACAGATAAAAATCTGAAATTTTTAGGAAAGTTGTTTCTTACCAAGATGTATTTTTGTAATTTTTTTTATTTCTCGGAAAAATCTGCAAGTGGTCCAAAAAAATCGGGTTTTGAAAGTTCAAAAATTGGACTTTAACTGTGATTTTCGGGGTCAAAATAAATGCGAATCAATTGTTTTATTATGCAGGAGTCTTCATTTGAACGCCTTACACACGTACATAGCAAAAAATTTGGTGAAAAAAGTTTAAACAGAGCCAGAGAAATTATTTTCCGTAAATCGAGTTTTTCGCCGGCCGAAACTCCGAGCTCGGTAATAGTGAAAAATTAAATTTTCGTTTAAAAGCGATTTTGAAAGCTATTCTTATAGGAAATTTAACGCTGAATCCGAATATGACGTCAAAACGGCGGAAATTTCACGACAACTATCAGTTTTTCCAGGTTTAATACTACGCCACTCCTACGTTTTTCAACTTAGAAAATCCGTTGCAAATACTTACAGTATTGTTAAATATTGATTTGTTACTCATTCTTATAAGAAATTAGACGAAGAATTCGAATTTGAAGTGAAGACAATCGAATTCTTTCAGTTAATAATTGTTTTCTCAATATTTCGGTTCTTCATGCTTAGATAGTTTCAACTTGGAATTTATTCGTCACATTACAGGAAATTTCCTCTACGTTATTGAAGTTTTCATCAGAATACCAAGGCTGTGCCTGTTCGAAATTACTTCCTCAACAGTTAGGTATCTTAAGTATAATGTGATAATTAGTGGAGTTTGGGAGTAAAATGATTTCCATTATTTGCATACCAATTTATTAAGCAATCACATTGGATTTCTTTTGAGAAATATCATTCGTGAAATATTAATAATCACATTGAACTTTTTTTACTTTTTTTCTGGGAAATAACATTTGTAAAGTCTTAATGATCATACTGAACTTGTTTTGAGAAATACATTCATTAACAGCAATTGACAATCGTCTGAGTTTAACGAAAAACGTTAAATTCAATTTAATTTTTTTCCGATTAGATGTGATTTCAACACTAATCGTCGTTGGATAATCATATTCGATTAGACAACACACGATTACATTGCGATATCTCTGCTATATTAATCTGTCTGTCAACATTTTGAAAGTGAGCTCAAAGTGTGAAATAAATTGCTATTGAGAAACGTACTTTAATAACGTATACTTTTACGTTGGATCTCTTAAATAACAGGAATTCGGACGAGAATTGATTCGTACCGTGAAAGTCTTTGGCGTTAGCAGTCGTAATGCGTTCTGAACGAAAAGATGAGCTTTCCATCCTCTGCAGTGCTTTGGAAATCCAATTTTGAACGTGCCAAACTTAACAGACGTTGTTCAACTTTATAACGGTAATGAGAAACTGATCGTGCCACCGCTTCAGAAAATATCCACTTTCAAATTAGAGAAGTGTCTGGACGGTAGTAGAGGAGATCTTTTTCAATAGTCAACTCGGAGTTATAGTCAGTTATGATAACTCGAAGAAAATGAGTTCGAGTAATGGCCAATCGTCTGTGTTTCATCGATATCAACTTCAAATTAATTTCAAGCAATTTAGAGGATGAGAAGACGTAGAATTATGTTTTACTGCTTCCTCGACACAACGATAAAGCTACTTTTAACGATAGGTTGAATACAATAATTAGTCCGTTGTAGCTTTGTCGCATCGATCGTTCCTCATTGTTGGGGTTGAGGGGAGAAAACCATCCGGCCGTGGATACCTTGTGATGGTGCTACGAAGCCCTGATGATGCCCGAATGGGCGAAAGTGCTTGGCAAGCCGACAATAAAAAACAGGAGAACAAGTCGCCTTGGTTTTCTCCCCTTGGACCCCAACTCCGAGCAATAATAAATTAGTATCCAGAGCCGACGTAGCCGCTTTTTGACTCAAATTTGAAAATTATTTAGATTTTCGTTATTAAATATTGTTTTAAACAATTGCATGAAAAATTTGGAATTTTGATGGAGTTACCGATGTCGGCGACCGTCGCATTTTCCTCTTCAACTGCGTGAAGAGTAAGCCCTCAATAACTATACAACCTATAATGGGTTTTAAATTAAACGGGCGCGTAGTTATTTTACAATTCGGCGTCTTCTAAGGCTCTCCAGTTGCTTTTAACGGTGCCAACGATTTTCAGCGGCTTTAGAGTTTGAAGGGCGTCAATCATGGATTTATCGCTTGGAAGAGTAATCGGCGGAGGCCTTTCAGCTGCGAGGTCGAATATAGAGCCCTCCGGCCGAGGTCCTCTTCAGGTACCGTTAAGTTTTACGGTCCGTCCATTTACTTTTACGAAGACGTGCAGTTGAAAGCGGACACTGCTTTACCGGTACGGGATTCATTTACAACTGATTTATTATACCTTTGGTAGCTGCTTGTATCATTCGAAACTTATATGGGGAACCTGAAAATTTGGACCTGAAAAACGTTCTATACTTGAGCG
The DNA here is from genome assembly GCA_037159825.1 of Tupiocoris notatus. NCBI lineage: Eukaryota > Metazoa > Arthropoda > Insecta > Hemiptera > Miridae > Tupiocoris > Tupiocoris notatus. The sequence goes on along the minus strand of JASJUZ010000019.1, from coordinate 29,334 downwards.
ATTTCCTACGCCGATAAACAGTCAACGCTAGCGGAACGATTTGATTCCAATCGAACCATGATCAGCCGTTTATTCTAGTTGGATTCGGTTGCTGACGTCGGGAATATCGAATAACCTGTTACGGTTTAAACGAGCCGACCTTGGTCCAAGGTAAACCTGTCTCCTTCCTTTATCACCAGAGCCAAAGTATCCTCTCGGGGAAAACGTAAAAATCCGAGAAACCCTGTTCGAAAGTAGTCGCCGGCCGGAGTATTGGAATGATTTTATGCGAATCAACTCGAGATTCACGTTCGTCGAGGTTGTATCCCTTAATCCTCTGCAGGAGAAAACCTTGAGAAATCCCTGAAACGCATGATATTCCATGAAAATTCCAACAAAGGATAATAATATACTACAAATAATTACAAAATGATTACAAGTAATTCCAACAATGGTTAAAGAAATTTACAAGCAGCTACAAATAATTCGAACTAGGAGTTGTTTTCAACTGGAGAATTTTTTATTTAGGTTTGAGAATGGTGAAGAAAAAATTATTCCATATCAAATAAAGATATAGGTAACTAAATCAAAGACTAAATTCATTAATAAATAATGAATCACCCCACTCGTCCTCCCAAACCTTCATATTTCCATCTTAACTAATTACGATTTACTAATCTTGATTTACTCGATTTATTATGTTACCACCTCAATTATGGAAGTACTGTGTGATACCGTGTGACACTACCACTGGTTCGAAAATAACAGCTCTCATAGAATAAAATAAATACAAATAAAATAAATAAAATAAAATAAAATAAAATAAAATAAAATAAAATAAAATAAAATAAAATAAAATAAAATAAAATAAAATAAAATAAAATAAAATAAAATAAAATAAAATAAAATAAAATAAAATAAAATAAAATAAAATAAAATAAAATAAAATAAAATAAAATAAAATAAAATAAAATAAAATAAAATAAAATAAAATAAAATAAAATAAAATAAAATTAAAATAAAATAAAATAAAATAAAATAAAATAAAATAAAATAAAATAAAATAAAATAAAATAAAATAATAATAATAATAATAAAATAAAATAATAACTCTCATAGTTGTACAAGCAGAAAACTGTCATCATGGAAAGGACTCAGTACAACTTACTGTTCAAGGAGATGGTGTTGGGCTCAACCAAATTTTTGGAGGTCAAGAAAGACCTAACCCCCTCTATCAATTGGAAAATTGAATTAATTATTTGCAAGTTGACTAGGAAGGAATGTGTGATAATATTGTTCAACCATTCGTTGCAAGCAACCAGTAAATAATAATAGTTAGTTATAATCTCATCACAAATCAAATCAATTATTAGCAAAAAAAAAAAAAAAACTAATAGATTTCCTCATTATTAGCTTTCGCAAGCTGTTAACTAAACGTCACAGCTCTTTCCCACTTTCGACTTGCATGTCTCATGTAACGAAATAATAGCAAAGAATAGCCTTTTTCCCATCAGCTCTTGTAGCGCCGCGACTTCTTTAACGGCCAATTAGCAACGGAAACTCCTGGGAGCCAGACGCCGATTCAAAAATGACCCGTGAAATCCAGTGTGTCCATTATATCGGAAAATTTTTGTAATCGTGAAGAAACTCTCGATGGGTTCTAATCTCATTGTTAACTAATTGAGTTGAAGGTGGAAGAAACGTTAGCGTTTCTCGTGAATAGGCGTGCACTTTCATGTCAAAGCGAACGTACGAGATTGATAATATCGTTTGATTTTAAATTTTGTAAATTGGCACCAAGAAGAAAAACTTGTAGTTGTTAAGATTTGATTTCGTAACATCGCCAGCCAACATTTGATCTAAATGGTATTTACTAAGCAAGTGATTGATAGCTATATTGCGAAAACATCAGTGATCTCGTTGTTTCGCACATTTATCCATACAGGGAGTTCTCTAATGACGCGCATTGACAGGTGACTTTTTAAATCGTCTTACATCTGCGTTGCACCGTTGAATCCAGTTCGCGCACGATCGAATTGCTTAACGGTTGCCTAAATGCGACCTAGATTGAGCGATCAAACTGGCTTGGATTTGATTTGCCATTGCTTTCTGGATCGTTGAAGGCCCACTTTGTCAAATCGATTCAGATATACCCAAAGTACGGGTATTTTTGGAAAAGGTGCCCACTCCAGCTGCAAAGGTTTCCAACTGTATGCCTCTTCTGGTTCGGAATTGCGTTAAAATTTAATGCATAAACGATACTTTTATTTGGACAATTTATCGAGGGGAAATTTCTCAGGTGCGAAAAATGTGTTGTCGATAGTAGATCGAGGAGGCCACTAAAATAACTGCGGCAGATAACATTTCACTTTTTTCCTTTTTTTTGACGAAACGCAGGCTATTTCCAATTTTCCTCATTAGCGTTAATAATTATCGCTTTACATTTTTCGACCTCGCGAAAAAAAAGTGCAACGCTGCAGAAAATTAGGGTCGATTTATGCTAATTTTTATAAACGGCCCAACGGTTGAAAGAGGCTAGTATCAAACCTGTCATTAGGTTATACTGGCGGGCGTTCACCTTTTGACAATAAAATAAAAATTTAAATCTCTTCTTTCGCCATGTTTATTCAGAGTATGAGGCGGACAAGCTCGTGGGTTGATATCGGAAAGTGGGAAGAGAAGAGACCAAAGATATAGCAACAAGGTCTTCGAACTCTTTTACTGGTCATCGGACCTTGTCGTGAAACTTTCCACGAGGCGCCAGACGAGCCGAAGGTTGTTCGAGTGTGGATTGTTTCAATCTTAATCGACTTAGGCGGACGAGAAATCCAAATCTGTCAAAATGATTGAAAAACGAAGCCTCTCCAAATGATGAGATCAGGTTTTATTTGGTTGATTATTATGTACATTAACCATCAGAAGGCAGCATTCCTAATCCTCAATTAATCCACTGTAATCAATCTACTAATACCACTTAAGTCACTCATTAAATTGTTATCGTAGCCCTTATAAATGTAGAAATCTCTCATCTTTATTTGAAAAAAATTAATTAAATCACGCTCGTCCCAAAAAATAACGAACACACAAATTTTCATTCGGTTGACCTCTCTCGTCGAATTTTAACGGCTTTCAATGATGAAGAAAAAACTTTAATACAACTAGGCCAATTATTTCAGAATGCACAGGATTGTTATCAAAAGGTGGGATATGGATATGAATAGTGCACACAAAAATTTCAACTTTAACTTTTGAGCGTTAATAAACCTCGAAATTGTCGGACCTTTTCATTTTTTTTCTTTACTAAAACTCGAAAACTGTCAATGTTTCTTGGGAAAAATGCCGTTCGTAAATTAAAGACGGAAAAGTTCTACATCGATTAATAAAAATAAGTCTAAAAATTTTCAATTCGACGGATTTTTATGAGCGGTCAAAAACATAAACTTTTCCTAAAAACCGTTTAGTTCGCTTTTAAAACGTGTTTTCTTCTTTCTTGAACAATATAATCCCGACCCGCCTCCATAAAAATAATAGAATGCCAATCGGAGAGTTGAAAAACTACCAAAAATTTCAACCTGGACCAATTTTTGACCGTTAGATATTAAATACTTTTTCAAAAATAGGATTGGCCAAAATTCGCTAAAGTTGGGTTTTTCAACATTTCTATTTCAAAAAAAGTAGATGGAATTAATCAGCCAGAGACCAAAAGTAACACAATATAAAATTGCCACATTTTTTGAGACAGTACTACCTTTACAGAAAGACCCAGTTTTTTCCTCAATTTTGGTTCTCATTAGTCAGAAGACTTGAGGACCATTTTTCCACAATCTATATACCAAGTAAAATTGGTTTTATACATCTTTCTATTCTTGGTCATTTATCTTCTTAGTTAAGCAACTTATAAACCAAGAAAAATATAATTATTTAATTTACATTATAATCTACGTACATAGTGTACATTGTTAAAAGCAACGGGAAGAGCTGGAGAAGTATGAAAAAAGTTCGGAAATTTCGAGATTTTTCGGAGCTCTAACGTTGGGCTGGAAAAATTTTGCGTGCACTCTTCAAACCCATGTTATTAGGACCAAAACGGTCATTTAACACAATACAATCTTCTACCCAGCCTTTTGCAAAAATCGGCCCTTGCAATTCCTCGCGTTTTGGACGAAACGTCACGTTCGCCAAATTATGTTAATATCACCTTCTCTTCATTTCAATTCCTATTCGAGAGTTGTCTCGCCAACAACGGTCACAAGAACTTTCCGTCTTCAGTCCACATTGCGGTTATTAGGTTTTGTAATATGATAATATATTCCGCTGGGTTTGACCACGTTTCCCAACTGTGCCAACCTACTCCAACTCTGTTATTATAATAGTCGCAGTCGCACGACCCTCCTCTCTACACAGTCCTGAAGATGTTCTCCGCTCGAAAAAGAAGTGATGTTATCTAACGAATAGTGTGGAATTATCATAATACTTGTAACGTCATGACATTTCGTTTGATGAGAAGGTTCCTCTATCGTTTCCAAAATGAAATCTCTCCTTATCTTGCATGGCGTGCAACCTTTCAGCACCTCAATTCTACCCTTTACGTTTCCATTGGAAACGAAGCGTCGGCTCGACTCAAATCGCAAATAGCGGCATTCAAAAAAGGAAAATCAATCATAAAGTTCTATCCGAAGTTGATGGACCGTTCAACGAAGTGTAGGTTGTCTAAATTAGTGTATTTATCTCTGTTTGTCCCTCTATCGAAAAATATGTTCTCTATAAGATCGACCATGTAAAAATGGTGTATTTTCTTTATTAAATCATTCTCACCTTCTATAGAATAGAATAGAATAGAATATTTTTTATTATAGATCTGTACAATGTTAGGCCTAACTGGGCCTCTCTTCCACACTGCACAGAAACAGCAATATTTTTATACAAAAATTAATACAAGTCAAGTTCTTCTTGAGAAAAAAAAAGAATAACTTAGAAAAGAAAAAGTGCTCGCTTGGCTCAAAAATTAATGAAACAAAAATTAGGCTTGAAAAGAAAAAAAAAACTATTCAAAGTATATTCTATAAGTATAAGTATATTCCTTGAGTGTATTCTATACACAAATTTGAAAGGATAACTGCGAATAATAATTGAGAATAAAATTATAGTAGTGATAATTTGTGGCGTATTTCCTCCTCCAAATTATTACGAGAATAATGCAACTTATTTGAACACAATTTATTTATAAATCTTTTCAACGTCTTTTTCTAGCAAAATTGACAAAAAAAAACCCAAGCGACGGAGAATGAAACTTTTTAGCAATAGTAAAACAAATAGGCAGCGGAGCTAATGAGGAAGGTGCGAGATTGAACGAGGTCGCTCGTATTGGGCGTTGCTAGCCGGGCAAGGTCGCGGTTTCAATCTTACGCAATGTGGACGCCCTTCCTTGCCGTTCACTAGCTGCTGCTCTCCTGTCTCGTGCCATTCCACTCGGCTGACTGGGCGAAAACCCGTGTCGCCCATTGTTCGGTTTCGTCTCGAACTTTTTCTTTCACCACACCGTTTACATACCTAGTCAGTGAGCGATCGTTAAAAAATGGTCAATATAGAAATACTGACCGCTGTTGACTTTAAGAAAAGATTATTTAGCCGTAACAGGGAACCAAACTCCCCTCGTGATACAATCCGGTAGAAATTCATATGAGTGATGATCTATCACAGAGAAAATAGCAATAGTAGCTTGAATCAGAATGCATAGTAAACAATTTGAAGAAAAAGCCGAGATGTTCCAAGATTTTTAATTCAAGATTCGACACTAGAAATCTCCGCAACTTTTGAAAGATACTTCGTCTTGATCGCCCTCTTTTGACACAACTGACTCTAGGAATATTAGCAACAAGTTTTATTATATATCGTCCAAGTAATAATGGCATAATATTACAATTATTTTTATTTTATTTATTATAATGCTATCATTTCTATATCTTTCCTTTCGTTTTTCTCCGATGTTGCAGTTATTCCTCCCTTAATCTGATATTTCGGATTGAATGTTTGAACACATTCAGCCACTAATAGGTTTCCACTTCGTTGTCCTCATTTCGAATCCTTCCGGGGTACTTGAGCGAGAAAGTAGCGTGTCTCTATTGGTACATCGACTATTGCTCAAGTACTCCAAGTCAAGCGTGCGGAAAACCTTTTTCAGCTCGATCCTTCTCCGGAAGAGCGGTTTCCAGATAAGTAGGAGGAAATATTCGGGCCCGTGACTGCTCGAAGTCGTTCAACCCTGAGCAATTATAGCATTTTTTGCGCGAAGAGAAAAATAACCAGAACAACATTGACAAAGAAATGAATCCACTTCCGATTGGAAAGCAGTTTTTCAAGCCTATCAACCTATTGGCAAGCTCTACCAAAGTAGATATTTTGAAAAATGTAAATACTAACCAGCCCTAACGTAGCGTATTACGCATGAATCTAGTTTCGTGTTGAATTGAATGCTTTGCTCGGTAGAAAAAAATCAGATAAGTCCCTTGGCAACATTACGGCTGTGCTGGGATGTCTTTGTCACAAAGGCGAACACTCAGATTTGTATGGCACTTCGTATACCCACGTGTTGCTAGTCGACCCGTCCCGGAAAGCCGCCTTGTGAAGGTCAGCTCATGCCGACTCTCCGCATCCGCGCCACGCCCTTGTCTCATGCGACCGTCGCATCGGGCGATGCTAATAAATTCATTAATTATCAAAAGCGATCCGGAATAGTAATGTCAAGGACGTTTCCTGCTTTGGATTCTCGTCTGACGACCGATTATGAATAAGGTTGAGTTCGATGTCCACTAGATTTAGAAAAGACGAAGGAAGTGTAGCCGGCTTAATTATTGTTGGGGTGATCAAAGCGGCGACTCTTTCTCCATTTGGTCTCTTATTTGCCGAGATCTTTCGCCTATTCGGGCATCTTCAGGGCTAAATAGGTACCTAGGTATGTAGCCCTCAAGATGCACGAAAGATCTCGGCAAATGAAAGACAAATGGAGAAAGAGCCGCAGCGCTTATTTCCCCCTCACCCGAATAATTATGTGGAAAATGCGACAAACAGAAGAGGGTATAATTATTGTGACAATATGACTAGGTATAGTTAAATTATAGTAAAATTCTCGAATCGAAAAATTTTTAGTACGTCAAGCGCCTTGTATTTCTGAATGATGTCATAGTGCATTGCTATTGGACGTATTTACCCGTGTAAAATGCTTAAAATGTGCTAAAAAATAAAATAAAACGGTTGTACAATGCCTAATGGCAGATTTTCCTTGCATGAACCATACATTTGCTATACCATACAAATTTTCCATACATGAACTATTCCTGATTGATAAAAATCAGAGCAACTGAATTAAATTTGCTATAAATTCATTAATTTTTTCTTTTGTGGCGTAATATTTTATTAACGAATTCCCTTTTTTTCACAGGAGGAGAGAGCGGTAGCGTTTCGCCCAAAAGAAGGTCCCCTCAAGGAAGCAGTGGCGGAGGCGGCAGCGGGGGCGGCACACCGGTGGATTTTGACTGCCCGGAAGAATTCGGTTATTACGCGCATCCGTCAGATTGCACGCAATACTACGTCTGCGTTTTCGGCGGGGCTCTACTCGAATCATGCACGGGGGGCCTTATGTACAGGTATTCCTTGACTATTTCACATTTTCCTATTCCAATTTCGAAACCACGGATTTTTGTGAATTATTTTGATGATGTAATCTGCTCAAATCGGTTTTTCGTTTCTATCAACGAACTATCAGTTTCTCTTCTTTGTACTTGGCATCCCTAAATTACCAATTGATCCAACTGTTATATTTCTTCTAGCCACGAACTGCAGACTTGCGATTGGCCGAGGAACGTCGGATGCGCTCCCGGAACCACTGCAAGCCAGCAAGTAGAGCAAATTCAACCAGCTACCCGACAGCGGCAGAGTTCTCACCAGCAGCAACCGCAAAGGGAGCGAATCATTCAACAGCAAATACCCAAGGTGAGACCTGAATCAATGATACTTCGAATGCTGATTGAATTATTTTCTGCTGAGTGGACCTTTGTAAATTTTGCAACATCATTGGACCATTTTTCATTCTAATTGTCTACGACGAGTGGCTCTGCTTAGATCGTGACAGAGAGCAGCAGTTTGATTATTTACGTATGCCCGAGCGACCTTTCAATGGGCGCTTTCGCCTATAAGAGCCGATAAATGAACAATAATTAATGAATATAGATTTATTCCATCGGTAAAATGAACATAAAAAATAAATACACTTCCTCGTAAAGAAATGCTCCCCAAACCATAGGACCACATCCTGTGCGGTAAGGGGGAGTTGTTATAATAAATTAAACAGAAGAAAGAATATTAAAAAAAATACAAAATAAATATTCTATTTCTGCGATATATGCCTCCTTGTCTTACGCAATATAAAGACTACTTAACACCTGTGCACAATTATCGATATTAGCAATAAGCCAGGATAATATTTGTACTGGAAGCGGGGACAATTCAACTCTCTCCGTAATTATCTCTCTAGTCTTGATTGTGGTTTAAAGAAAACTAAGATTCCCGTTTCTTCGCAGCACGACCTTTACACTGAAGATGAACAGCTGGGCGCAGAAGAGCTAGATGCCGACCGTCAGCAAAGAGTGTACAGAGGGCAGCCTCAGGCCATCGGACAAGTGCAAAGCGACAGAGACGCACTATCACCACATTCAAACGCCATTCCGGTACCTTCCGCCTCACTTGTATATAAAACCCCTTTCATCAACACGCCTTCACTTACATTCATTAAGATAGAAACTAATCTTTCAACTCGTTTCTACGACCATCCCGGTTGACCGATGTCCTGATAGGAAAATTAAAGGTTTTAGACAAATTGTAGCCCTCGCGCTTGAAAAATGAACGTACCCATTAGTTGTAAGCCTTTTAATGGATCACAATAGGGTAATCGGAAATTGATTTTCAATAACGGTACTTGAGGAAAAAGTAAAATCATACGTTTCTAATCAACCGTGTATTTCATATGATATACAACCGGTAAATTATAACGTGAGATTCCGTTTTTTTCATGTTGGATGAGAAGAGCTGAAATGAAGATTTAAAAAGAAATTAAAACAAAGTGCAAAACAATTTAGAACTATTTCACTTTTTTTATGTTTGCATTATGCGATAAGCTTATTATTTTTTCATCACATAAATGCCTAATTAAGTATAAGTTAAAAACAAACCTTTTCTCCAAAGAATTGATTGAAACTAAAAAGCACTCCATCGTTTTATCCTGAGCACTTAACACACTTTTGAAAAACCATGTAGTTCACGAAGAAAGGTTGCTCGTCACTTCTATTTTCATAACTTCGTAAAATAATTTCAATTTGCCGATTTTCACCAAGAATTTATACTCACATTTTGGCTAAGATTTCCAGTGTTTCGACGTTCCTTACAGAGCGTAGGAACGTCTCCCTAAAACATTGTAATTTGTCTAACTGGGCGGAAGGTAAGTGGACTATGACCGCTGTAAAATATTCTGCTCTTTAAAAAAAATCGACATTTTCTATCGAGAATTGCTACTTAGTTTATTCATAATCTTAGTACAATATGCTTGCACTAACACGACTGAAATTCGCTTCAGCTGCGGCGCTCGTGGTACCATTAACACACCATGCCCTCCGATAGGTTGACTTTGAAAAAGCCAACTTATTCGGTACGGCCGACCACTCATTACTTCATCCTACCAACTAACCTAGATTACGTAGAAGTAAATTTTATTCTTCATTAAACCAATTTAGAAAAAATAACTTGTTTAAATACTTGCAATAAATGCTTCATTTTTCCAGTTTTTATTACTCATATAGAACTAACTCGTTTCATTGGAAAATGATTATTTGAATTGACACAATACGATGTTTTTAATTATGCTATTCAAATAGGAACTAGTGATTCTAAATTATCTACAATTCAAAATCACAATTACCTCGAGAAAATGAATAAAAATGAAGCGTGGATCTGCAAATAAGAAAACGTTGAATTTATGGAGAGCTTGTAATTAAATTTACGAGAAATAACAATAAATAAAAATTTTCCTAAATAAAAAGTTACCTTTGTACAGCTTTAACTGAAATTTAGGAAAACGCCATGTGCTGATTAAGGAACGATAATTGTAGAAAATAATGATAAAATTCAGATTTTAAATTGCGAATTTATTCCTACTCGAGAGAACATGAACGGTTGTACAGTTAATACTCTGGGTAGGTTCATGTAAAAAAAAAAAAATTGTGAATTTCACTAACTTGTATATACAAATCCAGCGCGACGCAGCTTTTGCTGGTCGAATAATATCAAATGTTGTATGACCGAATATTTCCAGATTCCTGGCCGTGACAAGCTCTCAGTGGTCTCTTATGGGACGCAGCAGCAGTATACAAGGTTAGCATACCACTCACCAGCTTGCAACAAATGAAGCTTGCTTTTTTTAAATGATCTCTCCGTGCAGATAATCCGCTTGTAGAACGGCCCTGCCACACCTGAAGGCAACCAGGACATGACGTCTCGTTATTTGCAATTTACAATATTTCGTTTCTGTTTTCTTTCCTTTTTTACGTTTTACCAGCTCGACCCGACTTAAACCAACTGGGGATGTGATACAAGACAAATCCGACCACAACTTTCTGACGAATGTGACAATCGTGAGAAGAGTTAAGCGACAGTCTCTAATGAGGAGGTACCTACTTACAACGAAATGTCCGTAGTGCGCCAATTTCCCGATTCCTTTCCCAATCGTCTACATCATTCATCTGATATTAACACGTATTTCACTGTAAATAGAAATTCAGCAGCATTTATTCTCCTTGTACATTATCCACTCGTAATTAACCAAGTGTCATAGCAAATCTGAGGAACGTTTGTTGAATAGTTTGGAAATTCCCAGGGAAAAAACTTGACTAAAAGTTTTCACGAGTTCCGATAGATTTTTACCAACTTAAAAATAGAGCATTGTAGGGAAAAAATTCGCTCGCTTGTTTCCTCGCACCTGAAACGACGGAATATCATTAATCATCCGTTGATAAAATGAGCAAAGTAAATTTTCTTCAAAATTTGCATTAGAACACATGCATTCTCTAAAACTGAAACGCAGAGTGAAATACCACCAAGAAAATGTTAAGCTCTATTTACATAGAAGCCGTGGGCAGACAATTTTTTATACGCGTTCACTAATCTATGTAAAAAAAGTGCGACAATCCGCCACGTTTCTCAGTTTTGATATGAAAAAATTACTCCGCCATTGATTGCCACAAGCTGTAAATAACCTTTGTTTCATTATGCATTTCGGCTTTTGTTTATACAGTATAAATCGCGTTTTTCTAAAAAAAAAAAAAATTTATTCATTCCGTCATTCATTCAAAAGTAAAAACGTTATAAATTGTACTATAATTTTTCAGAAATCCATTCAGTTTATTTTTTATGCATTCTCATTATCTACGTCATATTCCCTACTGAAGCCTGCAAATTATTCCTTCTATCCATATTCCTTCCTGAACATCCTTCGACCTACGAATTTCCCGATGACAACATTTTGTTTTGACATTTTTCTTGACTTTGTAGCCAAGATGGCAGACTGGATTCGTACGATAGTGCTCCAATTTCTTGGAGCTCTTTCCAGCCCCGAATAGTCCACCAAAGGCGCCCTCAGTTGCTCCCCGCCATGTATCCGTCACCTCAGCCACCGTACCCGCCTCCACATGCCCGTCCCTCGCACAACCATCAGGTCAATTTGCGCCCTAGGCCGTACCAAAGACGACCCAACGAATACAAATTCGATACGCAAGACATGAAGCTTACGAAGCATTCTTCAGTCTCTTCGACACTTAAGCCGTCACCAGTCGACCCATCTTCCACATTTAGACCAAATCCACATCCACAGCACATTAAACCGTCTTACTCACCTCCAGAGGATCCGAATTTTTATCAAACGTCGTCAAAACAGTCGACATTCCGGCCCAGTTTTGGTCCACCTTCGTTCCAGCAGAACCATCCATCAAGCATCAAACACTACCAGACACAAAGACCTCGTGAGCGAGAGCCGACCACGCCAAAACCATCCACGTATTTCAGATCTCAAGCCACAAAGCCACCAATCGAGTATCCATCGTCCTCGACGATAAGAGCGGCTACAGAACGTAAGCCAACGTCATACGTATACGCAAGTAATAATATGCACAAGGATTCTGGCCTGCAGTTGAGTCAGCAGCCCAACCCCGATGAAAATGTCGAGGATGAAGGTGGAGGAAGCAATAGTGAATCTTCAGACGACGAAGAAGAATACGACGATGAGGAAGGAGACGAAGAAGATGAGACGAGCGAAGATGACAGGTCTAAAGATAGTCGGGAGAGCCGCGAACGAAATAAAACCTACGAAAACACCTCGGCATCAAAGAATTCCAACGAAAATAACTACCGTCCCAAGTTCCCAAAGCCACCTCCAAGCTTCTATAAAGATATGAACAGCGCATCAGTGAGTTCGGACGAAAAGAATCAATTTGCGAATCCCAATTTTGATTTTGACAAATTTTTAGACGACTTAAGAGACCATGATTCAGTACCTTCGATCACCACGCCCAAATCCTATTTCGAATCGGCATCGTCGTCCAAAGAATCACTATCTGGAAATAATTACTACTATCCAAAAGAAACAACTCCCAAATACAGCTCGTCGAAAGAGCCAGTTCACAAGTATCCATCTCACAAAGAACAAACTGCAAAATACGTTCATAGCCCTGCTAGCTATAAACCAGGTGGGTACTATCAGCCTTCAAAAGATCCTCTGTTCAAGCCAAACTATTACAGTGGGGAAACATCGCCGAAATACAGTAGCACTTATAGCTCGTATCCCAAGGAATCGAACAAATACAATTATCAAACCCTGAAGCAAGGCCCAGCCACTCATCTCAAGCCGATAAGTCGACCTGATGAAACAACTTCCAAATATTACTATAACACTTTGAAGGAAAATATGAATAAATATGGCACCAATAATTATAGCGTCCCAGTACAAACAACGCCGACAACGTATGACGGTTTTTATCCATCCAAACCGTACTACGGTCAGACTCCTAGTTATCAGTATAACTATCATCATAGCCAAGGGAAGCCAACCACTATCAAGCCGTTCAGAGCTTCTCAGCTAAGTTTGACAACTGATAGACCCATGTCTGGAGGAGGGATGAGGCATCACGAGTACTATGATGATTACCCTGGAAGAGGGAAGAATTCTACTTTTATAAGACAACCAAAACCCCCAATTGCGCCGATGGAACCAACGAGGCTGCAGAATATCGACAGTGATAGCCCTGAAGATGAAGAGTACAGTGATGAAAACAGCGAAGAGTATTACGACGATGACGAGGATGAAGAAAATGAGGAAAGCGAGAGCAATGAAGACGAATATGAAGAAGAGGAAGATGGGTCATTGGACAATGAGGATGCTAGCGTCACAAACGAAAAGCCAGAGTCAAACGAAAGTAACCAACCTCAGAGGTCGCCTTCTGAATCATCTTCTGCAGAGCACCCGACCTCTAGCATTAAATATACGCAAAATCCAAAATCAACCGGAACCTCGACTCCCAACCATTTGAGCCAGCAAAATATTCAAAGGGGAAAGTGTTCAACAATCCGAGGACGCACGAAATGTGTGGAGTATCCATCAACTACAAAAAGCAGCCCACTTGATCAGCAGTTGTCAGTTTTGTATTCAACGAGTACAACTTTTCGTCCAGATGATGGCCATCAAGACGAATATTCGAGCAGTGTGCAACGTCCTGCAGGGAGACCTCGCATGAGAAGGCCTACTTCTCCAATGCCATCTCCGTCGCCAAGCTTGAACAGTCAAGGTACAACACTTTCAGCTCCAGCGCACGTATTCACACCGACCTATGGCGCAAATTCATCCCGTCAAACGCCAATGCTCCTGTCCCCATCCTATCCCAAATCATCAACTGAGTCCATCGCTGTCGCTGCAAAACCAAAACAGAGACAGAACAGAAACAAATCCGTACTGAGCGAGGAGACAGACATGAGCGATAAAGGGCAAACACTACGGGCTCTAACTCAAATGAGGTAAGACATGGCGAACTCAAACGCTTAACCGACTGCACAATAGGTTTTCAAACACAATCCCAGTTCACAAGACTACAGCTTGCACAAAGTTTGTGCATTGATGGAATTTGAATAGCCGCCATCTCACTAACTTTCAGCAGACCAAAAAATATGATTCGGCCGTACTACACTGGAATCAATTTTGTAGCCTTTTCTTGTGAAAGTTGTGGTCCTGTGAACCTGGTACTTGGGGTAGAGTTGTTCCTATTCTGGAGAACACTGAGGTACTGCTATTTGGATTCTTGACAAACTCCGTGAGTTACTTGCACTGTAGTTCGCTTACTTCCACCTGAAAAGCCTGAGATTAGCAGAACAAATAATGTTCACTACAGCACTTCCAGAGAATAAACTTATTTGGATTTAAACTGCATCTAATAAAGGATTATAGGTATCTGGTCAATGTCTGTTTTCTCCTCATAGATGCCTTCTACGCAAGAAGCAGTGGTCCAGACCTTTGACTTGCTTCCTTAATAAGAATTTTCCTCCACTCCTTAAAATATATTAGATTCATCAGCAACACAGGAAAGCCAAGGGCCAGATAGCCTCTGGTACATGACCATAATCACAATAATAGTTTCCTCTTCACTATCGGAATATGTTTCAAATTTGCTGCGATCTATTCTTGGTGAACCTGTCATATATAGGGCGAGCGTGACTCCAGCACAGCAGCAATACGTTCAGCAGCAGACGACTCAGCAACAGCAAACGACTCCTCCAAGAGCGTACAACCAATCGAGATACGTTCCATCTCAGTATGAAGCACCCTTCTATTCTCTATACGATGATGATGTCGACCTCTACAAAGAAATTGGTAAGCAATCCAAAGATCCATTTGTATTTGTACATTGTGGCAAGGTAGGCCAGGAAATAATCGATGACCGAATTTCACAGGGGATTATTCTCAGTACAATGGCCAATCGAATAACAACCAATACAGGACGCAAAAGAAGCCTCAAATTGAAATTGTTCAACAAGAGCCCGCTCGAGGATCAACCTACAATAAGAACAAATACAATTCCCAGTCCGATATTTACCAGTCGGTGACTCCTCAGGAATATGAAAGCTACAGCATTCAGGTAAATGTGTGCATCATAATCGTACAACAGTTGAACGCCAAAATTGTGTTCTGTTTTATTAGCTGTGCAATAATATTCCTTGATCTACACCTTTCACTTATTGGGTCACACAATTTTACAGACTAACGATGATCTTCCGTACCAGACTCAACAACAAACGAAGAGCGCTATCAGGTACGATTCTTGTTTTGTTGATGACCTATCAAATCATGTTTGTCCTTGTTTCCTGTTTTTCGTAATTTTACTTTCCGAGTTAGGACTCAACTAAATGTTCTATTGAGCGACTCGTTGTGCACTGTCTTCACTGAACATAGCCAGAACTCACTATGTGTAAATTTTCTTGACCAAAGGTGTTATAGACACACCGGCATGAGGTAGTGGAAGTGGATGTAGTTTGTGGCTTTGTAGCCTTATTGTCGGCTTCTCTTTAATTGTTGACCCTGTGTGTACATTCATCGCGTGTGAACATAACGCTGTGAAATTGATTGTAAAGGTCAAATTTGTATGTAAATATTGCTATACAGATCTGAGGTGAAGGAGACGGATGGAAGATATAGGAGCCTTGTAAGCACCGCATCTCCCCAGTTGGAATCAAAAGCATCGTCTCAGACAACTGGCCAACAGCAACAACAAACTGATAGTACGAACGCTAAACTAGTGACAACTCCCATTCCTGTAGGACCGAAAACTGAACGACAGACACAAGACGCCCGTGTTATCAAAGTTGGTGCTGTAGTGAACACACCAAGCCCGTTCAAACTTCCTGAAACCGAGGCCAATGAGCCAGTTAGCCTCTTGACAAGAGGGCATTTCATCGTGAGAGAGCCAGAACTGGTGACGCAACTCACTGTTGACATCACTCCCAAGCCGAACAGGAACCGGGCCGATACTCCAGTGAATCAGAGAACAATTGCAATCAGAGTTCCTCAGGCTGCTATAGACTCGAACAAATTCAATAGCCAAGATGAGCCGAAACCGAAACCACCACCAATTAGAGCATCAGACTCAGCTGAGTGGAATGGATTCAGAATTGGCAGTGGAAGCGAGGTACGCACTAATCATCAAGATGAGGATTTTATCCGAAGACCATCTCTGCGTGTTCCAGATTCTATTAAAATTCGGGAGGAATATTTGAAGCAGCGCGAAGAAGCTAGTCATCAATTTGAAAATCGCGATGGACCAAACAAATCGCGACCGATAACTCCTAGGAAACAGCAAGAAACGACTGGGCGGGGCTCATCCCGTTATCAAGATACACCTTATGAACATGATCAGTACATGAATGATCGAACCTCTGCTTCCACTTCTCAGCCTGGACTTCGGGTAACGCAGAGCCCACCATTCAGATCTGACGTCGATGATCAGCAGAAGTTTTTCCAAGAAGCTGAGAGGAATGCAAGAATTCAAGCACAACTGAGAGCCCTAGAACAAGCAGGCGCCGACGAAAGGGACGCAACAATAGAAAGTAGAAGGCAAGATGAACTGAAAAGGAAAGCATACGAAG
Source organism: Tupiocoris notatus (assembly GCA_037159825.1). Lineage (NCBI taxonomy): Eukaryota > Metazoa > Arthropoda > Insecta > Hemiptera > Miridae > Tupiocoris > Tupiocoris notatus. The sequence continues at coordinate 12,630 of JASJUZ010000019.1, read as the reverse complement.
AGGCGCGCACAAGACAGATTGAAGAAGCAGAGAGGGAAGCAAGAGAACAAGTGCGGTTAAGGCAGTTTGAAGAAGCACGTAGGAAACAGGTTGAAGAGGCTGAACGTGTGGCAAAAGAATTATCCGAGAGGAAAGAGAGAGAAGAGGCCCAAAGACGAGCTGCCGCAGTGGAGGCAAGGAGGAAAATGATCGAAGAAGCAGAAAGAAAAGCTAGGGAAGAAGCAAGGTTGAAAGCAATTGAAGAGGAGTCGAGACGCAGGGTAGAAGAAGAGGCCAGACAAAGGCGAATAATAGAAGACAGGAGAGCGAAAGAAGAAATTGAAAGGAAACAAGCAATCGAAGAAGCCCAGAGGAGAGCTGCCATCGAGGAAGCCAGACGTGCTGCCATTGAAGAAGCCAGACGAAAAGCAGCGGTTGAAGAAGCTGAAAGGAAACAAGCACAGGAAGAAGCACAAAGGAGAGCTGCCGTTGAAGAAGCTCAAAAAAGAGCTGCTGTTGAGGAAGCGCAGCGGAGAGCCGCTGTTGAGGAAGTGCAGCGGAGAGCCGCTGTTGAGGAAGCACAGCGAAGAGCCGCTGTTGAAGAAGCACGAAGGAAAGCTGCTTTTGAGGAAGCAGAGAGGGAAGAAAATTTCAGGAAAATTCGAATTGAAGAAGATGATGAAGCCAAGAGGAAAGGTGCTGATGATGTACGAAGACGGTATCTTGAAAGCCAGCGACAGATTGAGGAAAATATCTCCAGACGGAGGCTGCCAGCTCGACCGGTAGGACAAGACAATAGCAAACCATCGTATGAAACGACTGAACGGTACAGACCTACAGCACGCGTTAGTTCTGGATTTAGAATCGTTGTGGATACGACCGACGCGCCAAGAGCGGCTATTAGTTTCACCAGACCTCCCAAGAAGTACGTTAGCAGGAATAGCACTTTAATTAATGAACTGTACTTGAACGAACAGTCAACTACTCTCACCGACGACGAACGCACCAATTCAGTCACACCTAATTCACTATCACTAACGTCCCCCTCACGGGCTTATACAGATAACACGCGAAAGACACTTGACACGCCGATCCCCATATCCAAAAGCGATCCGGATAACACGGATAAAACCGTAAGGTATGCTAAAAATTGTATAGTTTGCTCTTTAAGCATTGCAGCGTTGTCAAACTGCCGGTATACGTGTAACTGGGGGAAAAAGGTGTATGTCTTCAATTGCTAGTGTCTAATTATTTAAACAATACAACTATCCACCTTGGATCGATCTTGAGGCTGGGCCATTTCTTTGAAGAGGTTTTTTTTACGTTTATTGCTCATGGTTTGAAATTGATAATAAATGAAGATTATTATGGTTCTTGGTGATTAGGCAAAGTATTTCCCAGGTAAAATTTTAAGCAGGCAAAATACAGAGGAACATTGGTCGTCCGTTCAACTCAGAATAGCCATTTCTTCACATTGATGAGGTCCTCTCTCGCTGTTTCTTGCCAAACTAGTCTCAGATAAAGCAAATCACAACCAGCAAATAGTTAAGTCCAATACATTCCTCAACCTGCAACGAAAAACTGCACTAAATGTAGAAAAAATAGAACTCCAACCATTGGACGTTTGACAACGCTTGGAAAATGTAATAAATCTGGAGTTTCCCCTGGAAGAGACATAGAGGATACTAATATGTTGGTATTTTATAAACAGGGTGAGACCGACAAGTTACGAAACCCAGTCAACCCCTGGTTTAACCAGGTAGGGATGTCACATATATTTGTAATGAAAGCTCTCTAATTCACATCATCACGCTTAAATTGGGGGCCTGTTGCATGGCGTTGCGTCAACAATTTCATCTGCTGGAAAATCTTCCAAACAAATCAGTTCAATTGTTTGACTCGGTGAATATTATTCCAAATCTGTGGAGGGATTGAATTGTCTTTGGTCAGTTGATGAGCGCAGAGACGTAATTGTCCACTTAGCCATCCCGGTGATGCCAAGTTGCTGTTTTGGCATGGACTTGAAATTACGACAAAATACGCTCATTTGGGCAGCATTACACGGGAGAAACCATGCCTGAAAACTGGTAAATGGAGATAAGAGTTGTACAGGATTGACCAAGTTGGTGACAGCAAAAAGGTGCCCAAATCGGATCATCAATTTGACGTTTCTCCTATCAACATTTGATTGTAAAAAAGGATTGAGCTTGGAACAGCCCCATTCATCGGTTGGTGCGTCCTTTACTATCAAGCCAAAGATGGGTAGTAGGCTTTGTAGTAATCATAAGAGTATTACTACAAGCCAGTGTAAATTTCTTAGGGCTTCATCTACATTAATAAGGCAGTATCGATTTTTCATAAGCCTTAGATGGCGAAGAACCGCTTTATAATGATGCTGTCCACCGAACAAGGTTTGCAGATCGGCACTCAGCCAAAAACGCAAACTTTTCTTTGGTGTAGCCTGTTCTTCATCAGCGTACACGCAATATAAGCACTGTAACTTCTGTATCAACAAAAGTAAACAGTACCTTCACATAGAAAATTGATAGCACTGCTTTTGGATTATTCTATGATTTCTTCGACAGTACCTATGATTTGTTTGGTAGTTTTCTCTGCAGTCATCATCACCTTCACCGAACATCTTTCTCCTAACAGGGTTTGTGAAGTATTGTAACTTCTGGTTCACATATTTTACATCTCCATCGGTAGCAATTTTGAGCTGTCCATTTTTCGGCTCAAAATTTCCACAGATGAAGAGAAATGCTTCACAAAACTGCACTTTGCAATCTTTTTCACGATAATGGTTAATAATTTGAGGCCGGCACTAGGGTCTCTGCCATGAACTTGAACACTTGAAAATTATGCTTGAATACTTCACGGCTATTAACCTTAATCCGCTTGCTTTCCATTGTGGACAGTGCAAAAATAGAGAGGAAACAGCTGTGCGCTGACAACAGTTTAAAAAAAACTCAGCATCATACAATAAAAACTAATACAAAACCTGCACTGTTGCATGGAATTGTCTGCCTGTTAATAATGAAGCTCAATCCAGCTGTTGCAAATTATGGCCTGGTTTCTCAGGAAAGTTTAAGGCTGGTGGACTTCTAGTCAAGTTGCTTCAGCAAATCAAACCCAATTGCCATGCGAAACGGTGCAACTAACCGCATGTTTATGTTTGTATTACTAACTCTGTAATTTGCCCTACTATGTACGAAAAGATGAAAATGCACGTTTCTGTTTGTCGCATGCGCGCTTTGAAAGAACCTACTTGATAAATCTAAAACTCCACAATTTTGATTGACAATCTGTTCCAGAGGGAATAACCGCCATAGGGGTAGCCAGTCTTACACACTTTCGCCCAACGATGCCGAGCCTGCACCCCAGGCCAACAGAGGCACTCCAGCAGCGCCGTACGTAATTTTTTCATAAAATGCAAAAATCTTTCGAAACGCACTGCAGTGTAACTCAAAAACTAAAAAAATCAATTTTTTCCATTTTCCAGACGAGTAAGACCAACACTTAAACCATCAACAACCGTTGTTGGAAAAGCTTCAGAATATATGGACATCTATAGATTCCCACCAAGAAGGTAAGTTCAATGCATTCTGAATTAAATTTATAGACAGCGTTGATCAGACCTTACAAGAAATGATAGATCCATTCTTATACTTGAATTTGTGGTCTCCCGGCTTATGGGTACCTGAGAAATGCTCAGTATTACAACTCGAATTTTCTCTAGGCCTGAAAATATTTACCCAACTCCTCAACCAGACAAGACGGCGGCCAAATGCCGAAAGGACGTTTGCCTACTACCGGACTGCAGCTGTGGAGGAAAAGAAATTCCTGGTATGAACTCTTTTTAAGGAAATTAAATCATATCTGCTTCGAAATTCATTTTGAAAAACGATCATTTGACTTTGTACAATACGAATTTTCTTTCACTACCTCAGGAGAACTGGCGCTTGAAGAGACACCTCAGATTGTACTCTTGACGTTCGACGATTCTGTCAACGACCTCAACAAAGGATTGTATGAAGATCTTTTTGAACGAGGAAGAGTGAACCCGAACGGTTGTCCCATCTCTGCCACGTTCTACGTTTCTCACGAATGGACAGATTACAGTCAAGTGCAAAATCTTTACGCCACCGGTCATGAAATTGCTTCTCATTCAGTTTCGTAAGTTGAATTTCTCTCAAAAGTTGAATCAAGATTAGAATGCAGCAATCCCAGTATTTGGACTCTTAAACAGCTCCTGTCATCCCCACCAGCACGTTATCACAAATTCATCCTCCAGTAAGAAAAATTGCTTAGTGGATATTCCCCAATTTGTGATTACAGGCACAGTTTCGGCGAGCAGTTCTCGCAGAAGAAATGGACGAAAGAGATCTCAGGCCAACGAGAAATCCTCTCCGCGTACGGAGGTGTTAAATTAGAGGATATCAGAGGAATGAGAGCTCCTTTCTTGGCGGTAAATATATATTTTTTAGAAAACCTCAACGCAAATTCACGAAGCAATGCGACTATTCTGAATTACTTCTGTTGACAGGTCGGAGGTAACAAGATGTTCAAAATGTTGCACGACTCAAACTTCACGTACGATTCGTCGATGCCGGTCTATGAAAACAGGCCTCCATCTTGGCCTTACACAATGGACTACAAAATTTTCCACGACTGTATGATCCCGCCTTGCCCCACAAAATCATATCCAGGTAAAACTTTATTTTTAGATGAACACAGATTTACTTACGATTTGAGATTAGGCTGGGCATTTAATAGGTCGTCCAGTTTGCTATTTAGTGGAGTCAAATCTTGTGGTCTTCTGCCAACTATCAAGTCAGGATGCTGATCCTGTAGTTGCAATGGGAAAAGTGAAAGACAACACTTTCCAAAGAATGCACTTTCAAGTCATACTAATACCGATTTTATGTTTCACAGGTGTTTGGGAAGTGCCAATGGTGATGTGGCAGGATTTGAACGGAGGACGTTGTTCGATGGGTGACGCTTGCTCCAACCCACCTACGGCTGAAGGAGTTTACAAAATGCTAATCAAGAATTTCGAGCGCCATTTCACTACTAACAGGTAAAAACCAGAGTTTTGTTGATTTTAGACTGATCAACTTGGCAATAGGAATTGGACTGGATTATTCGTACTTCACCTTTTACTTTCATTACAGGGCTCCTTTCGGTCTGTTTTACCACGCGGCTTGGTTCACACAACCTCACCACAAAGAAGGATTCATCGCTTTTCTGGACACGATCAACAAAATGCCTGAAGTTTGGCTGGTGACGAATTGGCAGGCTATCCAGTGGGTCAGGGATCCAACGCCGATTTCTAGGATTAACAATTTCGCCCCGTTTAGTTGCAACTATCCTGTGAGTAATGGTTTTGCTCGTGGGAAACTAGAATAATATTCTGTTGAACATGAAAAACATAACCGTTGAGTAGTGAGTAATGATAGGAGTTCTTTTGAAAGAGTTCTTACAAAATATGAGTCTTTCCTTTAGTAACCTTTTTTGAAGCACATACTACATACTTTGATATGTGCTCAATAAACCTAGCTTGCCACTCTCATCAGAATATCATTCGCCATTCATTAACCATCAAATATAATATTTTTTTAATGCAGGAGAGGCCGAAAAAATGCAACAATCCCAAGGTATGCAATCTGTGGCACAAGAGCGGCGTCAGATACATGAGGACGTGCCAGCCTTGTCCCGACGTCTATCCCTGGACTGGCAAATCCGGCATCCGCAACAGCCGAGTCGACAATGAAATCATCAACGAGTGAATGGCGACCACTAATTGACAGGCAAACATTCTCGGTGTACAACTGAAAACTGACAAACGCACTTAGGTACCTACGACTATGTAAAAACGACACATGCCATTAAAAGCCATTATTTATACTGATTTTTATGTATAAAAACGAGAAGGAACAATCGAAGGCGACCTTTCGGACGACAGCTTGGAATATTTCAGACTAAAATCTGGAAGCCTCATTCGAATTTTTTCCATCTCGTTTCAAAAAATAATTGGGCAGGGGTCTCCCCATGAACTGGAAAGCGTAGTAATGTTTAAACGTGTTTACTACTTTACAATAGGTACTTAGTGTACTATTAGATCTCTGTGATATATTATTTACCTTAATGAGTGTAAATTATTGACGCTTTTTTTTTACCACAAATTCGAAGAAAGGAAAAAAATTCAAAATACAAAAAGACCCACGAGATCACCAACTGAATCCCTAGAGGTAGCATTTAACTTGACAACCTGAGACAATGACGTCATCTGTGCTCAGTTAGGAAATGTGTTTATTTTCTGAAGATAGGAATCTCTCGCAGACGATTCCCAAACAGTCGATTTTGGGTATCGATTGGTCACCCCACGTTTAAACTTTATATGACGTTGTGTGTTGTATTGTTAATTTTATGCACCGGTTATTGTAAAAAAAAAAAATTGTGCGCAGTTCAACTATCTTATTTTCGATGTGGTTACTTCTCCGCCCTTTATCAAGAAGCTGCCATTAATTAGAATGAGAAAATTTGAGGGTAGGGCTGAAGGACTAGCCACATCATTCTCTATTTAGTGCGAATCTTATTGTAATTTATTATCCTTCCAAAATCCCATAAGAAATTGCCTATTCAACTTTCTATTAGCCTATTGACCTATTTCTTCCGTATTACCCAACAACATCGAGTACACCTAACGACTTTCTAGAGGTTTTTTGTTTTTCAAATACTTGCGTGGACAGATTTTTCATTATTTATTGCTATGGTCACTATTTTCGGGCAATTTCGCGTTTTCTCTTCGTTCGTAAAACAGTTTTGAATATTCGATGTTATTGTCGATAAGAATTTACATAAGACTTATTGATAGTATTGGGCAACTGATCCGATGAGGAGTCTCGGGAGTCAAATGCCATTGTATTTTCTACTTAAATACGAATAAACGTGTAAATTATCGCATTTATTTTCACCCATTCCTGACTACCAATTTTTCAGAATCATTAACTAGGAGGATTCAACTTTCGTCGAAGAGCTGAAGGTTTTTCTGGAAGCAGATAAGATGAAGCAGAACGATTCTAGAATGGGTTAGGGAAGCGAACCCGAATTATCGGTTCACCTGCTGTAAACCTTGGCATTTTTCAAAGTTTAAGGTCGTTGTTCAACTCATTTCTAGGAAACAATGCGTTTTTAAAATTACCACTTCAAAGAGAATAACATTCCAAATGGAAAATAGTATTCAGATCATCACGAGTCGAAAGGAACTTGGAATCAGGCAAAAGCGTACATTATTTTACTGTGTAATTTACCAAATTATTCGAATATACATAAGAAAATGGTTGGGTATATACAACTGCCGAAAGGGGGAAGATACATTTTGCAGAGAATAATATTCAAATTACCTACATTATTTTATCAGGCCTCAGAACATTAGACTATACTCACGAAGCCGAAATATTTTCTAGATGAAACATGAGATTTCATGAAACATAGTACACGCGGACTTTCTCAGTGTGAAACAGGAATGCAACTAACACACAAACGAAAAACTGAAAAAATCACACTCGTACGATGAAATTCGGGAAATTGTCGATTTTCCATGTCTCCCAAACTCCGATTTCAGATGTAAATAAAAAAATGCTGTGCGCGCGAAAAATCAGGTGGATTCTTGGATTCTTCAGAGTGATTACGTTTGATCAGACAGCCAGGATTGAAAAAAATATTCACCTAAAAATACGAAGTGGTCAAATTAAGAGCACGTTAATTATTGCTGAGTAATTTTCTCCTTTGAAAAATAACCCCAACTCGAACGGGGAAAGGGATGTGGAAGCACTGATCATGACCAATCATCAGATCTAGTTCTAGTTTATAAGCAGCAACAGCGAGGATTGAACTACCCCATATGTGACAATACGTTCAGGAGAAAAATTCGCATAAATGATGGATATTAATCAAGAATTTCCAGGGCAAGAAATTTCCTTTTATCCGAAACATCTTAGCCATTTCTGGCCTAAGGTTTTGTTGAACAAGAGGAGGATTTAGATGCAGATCCCCTTCTACGAAATTTCAAGAGGTCAGAATGTGTGAATGGGCCAATAATTCAATGCAGACCCAAAATTGCGTTTAGTTTAACGATTGGGCGTCCACCTGTATGAGGCATACTAAACGGGTTTTGTCCAAGATGATACCATAAAACAATTTTTCGACTATTTTAAATTTGAAACTAGCAATACAGCGACCGCCACTCTTGTTCTGATTTCATGCTGTTATATGAACTAAAGAACCATCGGCTGCCGCACGGTGGCAATTTTTGGAAAAAAACTTCGGCCAAATTCAACTATTGTCTGGGGCAGCCTGACAAAAACAAAACACTCGATGAATTTAACATTATTCACAATTCAAACCGCTGCACTGAGTGCCAAACGTACGAAAAAATGAGAATGTTAACCAAAGTCCAAGCAAACTGAATCCGATCCTGGAAACAGATTCGAATCTTCCGCTAAGGTTCATTTCGAGTTGATCTTCGTTACCGTCAACTCTAGAAATGGTTCACTTTCGGTTGAAAAACACAATTACAAAAGGGGCAGTAATCATTATTATCATTGTTTGTCCTAAACGCGGTAGTTTTGGCTTTTATTAGGAGGTATCCTACAGAAATGTTATGGTCATAAGGAGATTAATTCAGATTGGGAATTTGTCAGAGGATATAAAATTTCTGGAAAGGTTCTGTATAGAGGATAAACTTGTGATGAGGCCAGCTGCGGGGCGAGTCATACAACGTCTTCAAGCTCCTTTGGAATAGCATTTTTGGGATGCTTGTTTTCGAAATGTTGCTTATACGTCTTCGGATCCGGCATTTGGGCCTAGAACATCATTCAAATCAGTAGAAAAACATTCATCGCCAACTTTGTCATCATCATTTCTACAAAGGGGAGTTCTCTATTGGTGTGTGAGGCGGGAGGAGGTCTATTTATTTTACATTCAATGGGAAATTAGTGGGAACTAGCTAGCCTGCGGTAAGCTGCCAACATCAGTCACTTGGTGGCTCTTTAGATCAGAAACTATCCTGTGCTCTACTAGTCTTGGTCAGCAGTAACTACTCAACACACAAACAACTGAAAGAGGGCTAGTGTTCTTGGCAGCCTCACTTCGAATTTTTGGAAGGTGAGTGAGCAGCTTAAAGAAGATTATAAAATAAATTTTCTCCTTGGTAAAATCACCCATTTTTTGAGAAATCATTATTGAACGATTGGAAACATGCATGGGAAAAAATGAATATTTTGCCCGAATTGCGTTCGTTAGGCATCAACAATGACACTATGGTCGTTTTTAGTGAACAAAAAAATTAGGAAGACAGTTTAGTTGAATGGTGTTGACACTTATTTTTCTCAAATCCCTTCAATAAAAAAGTTTTATCTTTCTCGAAAGAGTCATTTTAGCCTCCATTGTACAGTTAAAGTATTGTTTGGCAACAAAGAGAACCTTCTTACAAGACAGGGCTTACCGACAGGCGGGTGAACTAAAAAGGAATTTAGAATTCCCCACACTGACATCGCCAGTTGCTGTTATAACCTTTTTCATTGCTCTGAACCGCTTTCATTGTGCTCCATATTGAACATCAAACCTACTGTTTCTAAATAAGTTTTCCGAGTTGATTTATATAGTTACATTGGTAATTGGTCGCCGTTACAGTTCAGCGACGATTTCTTCACCGCAAACTCCAGTGCGAGCTAGTTCAGGGAAGAGTGAAAAAGCAGTTCGGTCTCAAGCGTGGGCCTCAACCTCGTCAGACCATCTCAGAGACTGGCTGTCTCATGGCGAAGACTAGTTTGGTATGAAATAATATTCATGAATGTTACCTTTCATAAAAATATACTAAAATGATCTCACAGCTGACTTTCACTGAGGTTCAGTTGTTTTCATCCTTTCTCAAACTACTCCACACTGGAATCTAAGGTAAGTGTAGTCTGTATAACTTGCTTTTAAAATAATTCAACTAATAATTTCTTAATCATTTCTTTCAAAAAAATTTTCTTGGTATATTATTGCATAGTAAGGAAGAGCAAAAAGGGAAATTTCCCTTTTTAGTTCACTCGCACCCTGTCTCACTGTAGGCAATAATTTTAAATCCAATAGCACCATGCCCTTTTACGATGTTGCCTCATGCTCTTGCTATGAGTATTTACTAGGTAGCATTATTCTCTAAGATTTTTTTTCGCAGACAACCCCCTATTATCATATTTAAAGCCTAATGAACGCAATTCTAGAGAAAAAATCCACACATGTTCTCAGAAGTTAAATGCAACTAATGATTGTGCAGTGGTTTATTATTCCTTTGCTTCAATAATGATGCAAGAAGACCATCCATTTGTGATAGTAACTATTCTGAATATTTCTGAAAGTTCCTCCTGAAAAACGCTGCAAATGAGAGTACAGTGCTTTATTATTACTTAGCTTCCATCCATTTTTTAAATAACATGTCAGGAATTTTTGAACGTTTCCACCAGACAATTGGAAACATTGAAGGAAAAATCGTACCAATGATAGTGATTTTAATCATTTTTATTTTCTTAATTTTCAAATGAATAGCTCAATTTTTCACCTTACGGTACCACTGACTATTGTTAACGAACATTCAACACTATTTTTATAGCTCCAAAAATTCTCAGGGTATAACCCCATGCCAAACTTCTGGAAATCTTGTAAATTCTACACAAAAGCTGCGATAACTCGAGAATCATTAGAGCTATCGGCCCGACGATGGTCTCAATCGATTCAGTGCCCAAAAACTACCGAAATTGAAACCAAATTCACACAAGACAAAATTCACCTTTGTCAGAAAAGCGTTGGATAGTTTTCTCCCCCTCAAAACCCCCCAGAAATTCCCTTGAAATTGAGGTAGCGATTTGGTTGATGAATTCTGCCACTGTCAGACCAAGATTGATTTTTGGTGAAGATGTTATAATTTTAGTTTTTATAGTTTTGTCAGGAAAGTGTCGACGGCGAACAGACAGAATTGTTTTATTGAATATTCGCATTCTACATGCCCAGAAACGTAAAACATCAAATGTTGAGGGGGTTGGTATTATTACTATTTGCGGTTACAGCGGCTTTATTATTGAATTATAAACCGCAACCAACAACTCGAGTATCGATTCAGAAAAACTATATTTTCGACAATCGATAAACCGTTCACCATCTCTAGCGTTGAGTAGCCCTTTCTATCCTACATTCAAACAAAAATCAACAATAAGGAAATTCTGCCATACCTTGCACACAGCACATGCGAAAACCAGGGCTTTCTGGGCGGCTTTTTTCTGCTCGTTGGCACTGTGCCCCTGCTGTTTCTTCGCTTTAGCAGCACGTTCCGCTGCTTTTGCCTGAGATTGGAGTTTCTGATGACCGCGCGCCATGATCGTTATATTCCGCGATCGACTGCAATTGAAACGGAGTAATTAATAGAAAGCTTCCGGAATAACATTCTATACATAGATGATTATTCGCAAATCACTATCGAACATACGGAAGCGAGGGGAAAAGTTGAGAAAGCTCTGCGGTAAACAGCAAAGGTCAACAAAGAGGAAATGTGGCGACCAAGGCTTCCATATATATTTCAACTCGAGCATCGAGATTAGTAGCTGATAGAACAGCCTGCTAAGCGAATTGGTACTAATCAGAAGCGAATGCGTAGACCTAAAACGATAAAGCACGCTACCTGACTTATAGGTCACGAATCTTCCGTCTTCAGTATAGGAACCACGAAACTTATCACAGATAATATTCGAACTCGATTTCTCCTCTTTAACCGAAGTTCGTCAGACTCCGGTCAAAAGAAAACCATCCGAAAAACAACCGAATAACGAAATAATACTGTATCCCTACTATCTTACGTAGGAGTTCGATAGGGGCTAGTGAATTCTCAAAACACGAACTCGATACACGTTTGAGATTTGGATTCGAAGATTTGGGGAAAGTGAACAGCGAAGTAAATAGTGTGGCAACATTGGAGGCGCATTATCTAAAAATAGTTGAACTGCATAATTTATACCCGCGAGGGAAAACGGATGGAATATTTTTTTCCCATAAATTGGAAAGCGGGAATTTAACTATAATTTGAGAATTTTTCATTTTAGTCATCACTTAAGTACAGATATACTCCAGGCTGATATAGTCGGGTTCTGTCAACTTCCCGCCATATTGTGCCGCCGAAGGATAGGTTTCATTAGGCTTACGTAAATAATACAATCGAAATCATTTCATGATCGATAGATAAAACCCCTGCGTCATTCAATTTTTTCGCTAGTCAAAATAAATTGTTGAAATATTTCTCACTCGCCTGTGGTTTTTTTTTATTCAGCACAAAAGAAATTCTTCTCCACACTTTTACACATTATATTCGTCAGTAAAGTATTTACGTTCAACTGGGAAAATTACCTGATTATTCTTCGATTCTCTTACTTGAATCGATTGACTTTAATCGATCAAACGTCTCTGAAGGTTATTCCAATTTTAACCAAAAACGAATTCAAAACTTTGCAGTGCCAGATTTTCCGTTGCGCTCTCGCTCTTTTCAAATTCTTATTTATTTTGTCAATCACAACAGTCCGATGAAGGTACTTCAAATTGGCACAATTTACGTTTACTAGG